>OZ035881.1:109874084-110424197 GCA_964034835.1 Muscina levida | reverse complement strand
AGTGGGCGGAGTGGGAGTTACAAAACTGTATTTTTGCTCTCAAGAGATAAAATTAATATGAAAATAATAGAAATTTCTTGGTCCCGGGCTATTAAAAACTTAAAAATCCTTATTTCTGCTGCATATTCCTGAAAAAATGACTTGTTAAAGACATTTGTGGGCATGTTTTTTATACCATTGGATGCGTCTCTAAAAATTCTTTCCTATGGTACTAATATTGCGCATATAGTCTTTAGTTAAATATCAAAAATCTTTGTAAACTAAAAAAAAAACATTCTTAATAATGATACAGCTTGCTGGATCTTAATCCTGGGCACCAAATTTTTAGGGATTCATCATAATAGATAATACAAGCCAAGGTACATTTTGGGGGTGGACCGAAGATACTTTTTTTGGTGAGTCGGTATTATATACATATATGAAAAAGTTACTGTTTTTGGCCTATCCCGGACCGGCGTTTCCGCAGTTGTAAGGCAAACGTCACAAAAATTCGTGGAAATGTTGTACTAATGTCGTTCTTTAATACTGCCGACTCGCGATCATTTGAGTAAAAAGTTTAGAAACGCCGGTCTGGGATAGACCGGAAAATGGAAAAGTTCATACAAATGTATGATAATAATAGAAATTTCTTCGTTCCCGGACCCGCGTTTAACAGCGTTGCATCAAATGGCATAATTTTTTGGGAGGATACAACGAATTCTCTGTTTATGATCTGTGCAAAATTTCAAGCCATTCTGTGCATCTTTGGTTAACGAACCGAAGAAAAAATCAATTTTTTACTTCTTTTAGGTCTTAAGCTACACAGATATGGACCGATCAGTTCGCTGACAATTGGCTTTTGTCTTTCACACAATATACTTGATAATGTCTTATATGCAATAGGTAGAAGGCTAATACCACGGTAGTTGGAACAAACTCTACGATCGCCCTTTTTGTACACTGGACACAGTACACCGAGATTCCAAACTATTGCCATGTTTTCTTAATGTCATATCGTGCATAGGAGATGATGCATAAATTTACCCAGTACTTCACCACCACTTGAAAAACTCGTCTGGCTGTCCATCAGCACCTGCAGCTTTGTTATTTTTAAGCCGGGATACTGCTTTTCTGGTCTCCATAAGATCGGGTGTAGGGCAGTCGATCTTAAAATTTTCAACCTTTCACCCAATTCATATATATCCATACCCTCGAGGTATCTGCCTTGTGGCCAGTAGGTTTAGGGTTTACTCCTACCCTAGTGTTTATCCCCTACCTAACCCACAATTTCTAACAAAGCCAGTTCTCCTCTCGCATATAAGAGCTATATATTCATGCCCGAGGGTATAGGATTAAGGACTAATTGGTCCTAGTGTAACTACACTACCCATCCCACAATTTCGATTAACTGTCTTGGTTTTAAGTACTCAGTGTGACACCTATCGGTTGTTAGAGTAAAGGAAATTCCACTAGAGACGAATGTCACATGTAAATGTCCATATCACAATATTTTCAGTGTACAGAAAAAATAATCAAACGATGTAACGACTTAATACAAATATAGAACTTTCAAACTGTAACTACGTCGGCATTTCTTAAGAAAGGTATACAGTGATTGAAAAAAAAAATTACAAAAACTCTCTACATCCTCTTATTCTATCGCTAGTCCTTTCACGGATATAGATGTTGCTCAGTCTTCTACCACAAACTTCCATTTCCATTTCGTCCCACCATGGTATGTATCCAGAACATTGTTAATGCCATCGGAAGTGATTGAGCGCATTGACAATTATAGCGACAAGAACAAAAACAAAATACAAATTAAAATTCCTCCCAATAAACAAAAATTCCCGATTTACCCTTAATACTACTACTACCCATTTTATAGCGAACTTTACGTATATCGAACAATATTTGTTGTCCCATTTTCCAGTTTTCATACATATATCGACGGTTATAGCGGACTCCCTCCAGTGTTTTTAATTATTTCAGTAATGGTAGCGTTGTTTCTTTCAAACACGTATTGAAATGATATTCTTTTCTGTTATTCCTAAAGATTTGTCTGATTTATTTAAAAGTTGATTGATCATTTCATTTTTTATTGTAATAAAATTTGGATAAAAATAAAACTAACAGAAAACGACAAAAATTATTTTGAGTCTATTTTTTTTTTATACCTCGGAGAACGCATACTGGTCCGAAGACCGTCTGTTATGTTAACCATAACAACGAAAAACTTCTGGTCCAAAGACCAGCTCTAAAGTTTCCCATAGGAAGGGAAAAAAACTTTTTGGTCCGAAGACCGGCTTTAATGTTTCCCATATTGTTCGAATACCGGCTGCGCCAATGTTGTAAGGTGTACCTTTTGGAGTACACCATTGCCAGTTTAGGGTGCGGGCTGCACCTTTGAAATCGTTGCCGACGGGCAACTAATGCATCGCTGGGAAGTATTCCTTCCCAGCCAATCCTACTTACCCTTTTTTTTCCTTTAGTTAAACACCTGTTTTTCACTCTCACTCTGTTGGTGGCGCTATTTGGGGTTTTCTTCTCTCTCACCCAAATAGCCGCCGACCCACTTTATTTATACTATTATGTAGGGTAATATTCTTAACCTACATTAACAAAAAATACACATTCATTCATTCATTTAATTTACAAATTTTACAACAACAAAAATACATATAATTGTGTTATTAATTTCTTTTAAAAATTTATAACAACAAAATACATATAATTGTCTCATTCATTTCGCGGCCAGCCCCAATACCGCAAATTTGCTGTTCTAGCAAATTTGCATTGCCAGCACTTTCACGTATGGTACACTTTCCGACGGTCATTCACATGCGGAAATCTGTATCATACCTGAAAGTTGCTAATGCAGCGAAATGAATAACGACGGTTGTATGCCCAAGACAAATTTACGAGGGCCGGGTAATAATTAATACTTATACTAAGAATAATAATAAATATTGAATAATAATACTAAAAATTAACTTATGTATTAACTAAAAATAATACTAATAATGCTAACATAATAATTCTAATAAAATAATGATAATAATATAAACAAATATAATATCGTAAAACTAATACAAAAATTGAACCCTAACATATTGAACGTACATTCATTACGCTGGAAGCATGACTTCCGTCAATAGCCACATGATCAATTTGGTTGCTAGTGTTCTTGTGAGGTGATATCCAGGTCGCTTGTGCTGCATGGCACCATGTTTCGAACCACTGCGCTTCTAGGAGGCTGAATTTTCCAATTGTGGGACTCTTTCCCCTCCTTATTTGGCATTAAAATCTCCCAGAACAATTTAAATGTCGTGGTTAGGGCAGCAGTCAAATGTATCCTCTAGGCGCTCGTATAAGATTTACTTAGTCTTCTGATCATTTTCTTCCGTCGGGGCTGCGGCACAAATCAGTGCGATGTCAAAGAGTTTGGCCTTTATGGAATCGTGGCAAAACGGTCGTTCACTGGTGTCAGTCAACCAAGAGACGAAGTCTTTTTCCTATCACGAATCCGCATACAAATTCATGCCGGTCTGAGAGGCAGCTGTAGTATACATCACATTTATTTATCCGTCCGCCAGCTGGCCTATAAAAGGTTGTCACATCTTGGGGTGGATTTTGTTTTTCTCATTATTTTTCCGGTTCATTGCCATTTATACAAGTTGGTGAGGGGCAGTCACAACCACCAGGTTTTTTCGTCGCTCACATTAGCAGTTGTAAAGATCACCCTGGATTCATCAAGTTGAACCAATCAGAAGCTTTACTTTAAGACTTATATCCACTTGACACCCTATACATTTACTGAACAATGCGCATAAAAATTTAGTATGTGAAGAGGCGAAATATCTTAATATAGCAACAACTATCTCATAATAACACAAACTAAAAATACAATATTTTGATCAAAAAAACTGTATCAAACCGTTGTTTAAGCATGTTAATGTAGACATATTTTCTTTTTTATTGTATAATTCTCTTTGTCAATACAAACTGGTCTTGTTGGATGCACTGAATGCCCAAAAGACAATTTAAAAATTTGCCCACCATGTCAGTTGTATATTAAAACTACCATAAGATGTAGGACCACCTAGGACCACCCACCCGCATTAGTTATCACTTCTTTTTTTAGCGACTTTTAAATATTTATTGCTGCTGCCGCACTTTTTCGAAAATGCAAAGGATGTGTGATATGAAAAAGAAGAAATAAAAACCAGCTGATAGAAACAGCACATTAAGAAAGTTTTTGTGATGTGCATAATCACAGCAAATTGCCTTTCGTGATACTTTTTTGGTGGTAGTGCATATTTTTGGCGTTCAAAGGATGGTTTTTTCATTTAAAGAAGTGCAAGTTTGCTTGAAAATTGCTTGCTGAGCAGTTTATGTTTAAATAATTTATTTTCGTATATATTTCATCAGCCATTGCTGGATAGTACTTTTAAACAAAAAAAAAGGTGCGATTTAACAGCAGTTTAAAATATTGTTAAGCTGTTAAGTAAAGAGGAAAATATTGATGTGGAAAAAAATTGGAATGATGTTAAAAACCTGTGACAGAATATCGGAATATTGAATTGTTAAATTGAGTGTTTAAAATTAAGTAAAGGTTGCAACGAACCTGCTATCAGCATTTATGTCCGGCTGTGCTAAGGGTTTAGCAAAGTGTTGAGTAGATAGCTAGTTGCGTAATTTCGAAAAACAGACAAAAATGGCAGTACAAAAGAGAGTTAGAAATCTAAGCGATTTATTCCCGAATGTTAAGTTTCACTAGATTGACCTTGTGTTTTATCCATCAGAAATACATATTACTAAAAATACATATGTTATTAAAGGTTATACATTTACTAACAAAGGAAACACATTTTGTCGTCATGGTAAAGAAATAAATTTTAGTGAAATGGAAGTCATGTATGTCTTAAAATTATAGCGTGTATACACCATTCAATAGGTCTTTGCTAATAACTGATTCTATAACATATTGTACAATTGTCATGTTACCTTTACTCAGATTATAACAATGCCCAGCCATATCACCAAACGTACACAAATTAGATTTTTTATGTAACAATGTAGTGCCAGCCGAAATTCACACCTCTTTGTGATACACAATTACAACAAATGTCTCTTTTAAGCTGTTAATATATACATGCACTAGCATATTGTATACATACAGACACATAGCTTTGATAATGTATATCTTATAATTAAAACACAACTCACCATTTGTATGTGTGCTCTCACTGTTGTCTCCTTGGCCCTGTGTATTTTGTCTTCCATCGCTACTTGTGGCAGATATCATTCAGCATCATCAGAATACATAGCCAGTGACACAATCACATCCATTTTAATGTACAAAAGTAGTTGTTATATTGTTGATGGAATTCCTTATTTGGTATGTAAATTTCTTGTTCCGCCAGCTGGAACTGTTTGACACATGTAATATCATTTGACAGTATTGCAATTACCTTAAGAAGTCAAGGAGTATGATGCCATTGACTGGCAACCTAAGGAGAGAACACTTGTTAACGATAATTCATTTTTGACGAAATGTTTTGGTATTTCTGCCAAATTGGAGGTAGTCAAATTTAATTAAGAAACACACAAAAGAGATGCCGAGGACAATGAACAGCAACAGTATAACTAAATATGTTTGCTTTATTGGAAATTCTTCAAGTTATAGCAAATAATTTTTGCGTATGGGTATCTTTACGTAGATGGTGTGTAATGGGATTTACTGGTTACAGTTTGTATCAGTATTATTTTTAGTAATATTACTCCAAAAAAAATCCAATAGTATTTTTTGGTGTATGCTACAAACTTATCAAGATGATGGTAAGTGGAACTTTAGAAAGAGTTTTGATTGCGTGTACGGTACATGGTTGCGTATACTTTCTGTCACAATATATGCATATATAACTAATACGTCAACGTTTACTTTTTCATTACGCAAATATTTTAAAAAGATTTTTCAGTGTAAGCATAAACAATATCAGTAAGCATGTAACCTCGAACTCAGATTCAAAATATGAAGTTGTTTGGTTTTCAAATTCTCTATATTGAGTAGATCAACATCAATGACGATAACATAATTAAACTTAGATTAACTTCTACGTCTAACAAAAACTTTTCAAAATGTCTCCATTCAGCAAATTTTTAAGAAGATAACGTACATATGCTTATAAGCATTCCATAAGTAAGACACACTAACATAAGTCTCATCGTTGGAGCTGAGAAGGAAACGAGGATCGTTTGCGATTGTTGAGGAAGAAATTTGATTTTTTTTTAAGTGGCTAAATTCGTGGTCGAATTACTGGCTCACTGACAAACATGTGAGTCGGGAGGAATACATCTGTATACAATCCGATAAAATATTCCCCTGAATATTTTAGTATAGAACTCCGAAGATACGAACTATCCCAAATGTATTTTTACACATGATTTTTCAAATTCATTTATTTGCCTTTTGACCAAGACAAAAAAGCTTCAAACTATTGTAAAAAATATTGTGGCGTAGTTAAGCAAAATTTTACTCGTTTTTGTCCACGGTTATGATGACTACTACATAGCGTACCAGTTTTTAGGGTGTGAAATTTTTCAACGTTTTCTGTACAGAATGAAAGCTTTAGGTGGATATATTACAATTAAATAAGAACAGATCCCCTCTATGTCTAATTTTTTTGCGGATTCTTGAATTTTTCTGTTTGAACTCAGAAATAAGGGGTGTTGGCAATTAATATTTTAATATTATTTCTGGCATATGGCCTCCGCAACTGCGCCACGCAGTTGGTCCAATTTCGGGTTTGAAATAACCCCACACAAACGGGATGGCCAATACACAGGTCCGTTTCTTGACATAATTCGGTCACCAAACGTTTGGCTCAACAAAGTAATGGTTTCATGCATGGCACTTATATGGCACTGATATATTACTTACTTAAGTGGCCCATTAAATCTCACGAACATGGTTCATAAATTTGGACCTGAAGTATTAAAGAATGCCACACGCTTCGGTCTTCTATGTGTGTTCACCATTTAGTCCTACCAGATGGTGGCACGTCACCTGCCACTTGGTCCTTCCAATGAAGTTTGGGTTTCCCTGCCCTGCGTCGTCCTTCAGGTTCGCCTTCAAATACCTTTCTCGTTGGAGCATTTACAACCATCCTGGCAACATGTCCCAGCCATCGTAGTCTTTGGATTGTGACTCTTTTAGCTACTTCGATGTCGTGGTAAAACTGACCTGTATCATGGTTCATCTGATGGCGAAACTCGCCGTCGACACAGATAGGTCCATATATTTTTCGGAGTACTTTTCTCTGTAATACCCCCAGGTTTTGTATGTCCGTAATCGTAAGCACCCACGATTCGGCAGCATACAACAAAACTGCTGAAATTTAAACCTTGTATAGCTGTTTCTTATTATGCCGAGATAAGTTAGTGCTACTAAAGTGCTGACAATGTCCGTAAAAACATCTATTGGGCGAGCACTATTCTCCGCTTGATTTCTTGGCTGACACTGGTTTTCTTATTGACGGAAGATCCGAGGTAGGTAAATTCATTTACCACCTCAAAACAATAATTGTCAACGTTCACGGCGCGTCTCCACCGAAAGGACTTTATATTCGTCGAAATCATAATTTTTTTTTGTCCCCTTTAATCTCTTAACCCATTTTTGCTGACTCCTTTTTCAGTAATGAGAAAACTGCAGTAACATCCCGCAAATTTCGGCCAGTGATGTCTATATCGTCGGCATAGGCTAGTGGCATGTGGAATATGGTGCCAGACATGTTGACACCAGCCTTTCTCATCACCTTCTTCATAACTATATTAAATAGTGTACAGCGCAAGCTATCACCCTGCCTGAGACCTCTTTTCGTGTTGAATGGTTCCAAATGATCCTTACCAATCTTAACCGAGGATTTGCAGTTTTCCAAGGTACATCTGCAAAGTCGAATTAGCTTTGCATGAATACACAACTCAGACATGGCATCATATATCCAATCCTTGTCGGAGAGTCGTAGGCAGCTTTGTAGTCGACATAGAGGTGGTAGGTGTCGATCTTCTTTTCATTAGTTTTTTTTAGGATATGTCGTAAGGTGAATATTTGATCCGTCGTAGATTTATAACGTTTGAAGCCGCACTGATATGGTCCAATTTGTTTTTCTACAAATGTCTTTAGACAATCACACAATATGCTCGAAAGTACAAGGTCCTTGGTAATAGGCTTATTCCACAGTAGATCTTACATTCACTACGATCTCCTTTCTTGTATGTGGGACATAACAAAATGAGGCTTTAATCCCCGGGCATGATTTTCTCTAACCAGATGTTCTCCATGAGCTGATGCATGCTCCCCGCCTGCCTTAAACAATTCAGCAGGGAGAACATCGGCCCCAGCCGCGTTTTTCTTTTTAAGGCGGGATATTGCCACACGAAACTCACTCCAGCTCGGAGGTGGACAATTAATACCATCGTCATGGATTGAAGCGGGGTCTTCTGGAGTGGTGTCCGTATCCAGTAAATTTCTGAAATGATCTCTCCATATCCTCAGAATGTTATTTGGGTCCGTAACTAGCGGCCATCGCTGTCCATGCAGGAGGGCAACTCTGTTTCACGCAATCTTGCCTTAACTCTCTGGTAGAATTTCCGGGCTTATCCTCTACTCCGGAGCAACTCTGTGTACTCATACCGCCTCTTCTTCACCTCCGTCTTTTTCCATGTTCCATAGAGTCGGCTGTATATTGCCACTGCGAAGCAATATTATCAGGGGTTGAAGCATTTCGTAGCAGTTGAGTTAGGTGGTTGGAGTAGGCGTCCGCTACTTCTTCCGCAGTTTACCGATGTCCAGCTTTCGTTGTGCCTGGTAACGTATGTTTTTCACCATGATTAGCCTTGTGCGTACCTTTACAGCGGTAAGGTAGGGATCGGAGTCAATGTTCGCACCCCTGATCACTGGTACGTTCAGAAAACTCGATGCGTGCCTTCCATCGACTACCACGTGAACTATCTGATATCTGTTCGCAGCCCTGATCACTGGAACGTTCAGAACACTCGATGCGTGTCTCCCATCGACTACCACGTGAACTATCTGATACTTCATCAATTGATCTGGAGATAACAATGTTGCTTTATGAATATTTTTATGGTCAAACTTAGTGCTGTTAACTACCGTATTTCTTGCCGCAGAGAAATCAATCAGTCTGATGCCATTGTTCCACGTTTCGTTGTGCAGAATGAATTTTCCGACGGTAGGCCTAAATGCGGTCTCCCTGCCTATTTTAACATTAAAATCGTCTAGTAAAATTTTGATGTCATGGCTCGGGCTGCGGTCATATACATTTTCTAGGCTCTCGTAGAACTCGTCGTTGTCCTCATCGGTTTTCTCTTCTGTCGGAGCAAGTGTTATATGGAAAACTTTGTTTTGACTCTTATGTTGGCTATACGTTCCGCACCGGGTTGAACCTTGATACTGGCAATGATATAAGGAATACAAAAATCTAGAATCAGCCCCATTCACTATAATGTTGGCACTGGATTCGGACTTAATAAATGAGCCAATTTCAGTAGGTAAAAGAAAATGGTGCTGTGCTCCCCTTCTGTAGGGTCATGAAGTGTGCGGCATAGATGAAGAGAGCACTTCCACCAATTTTTGCCAGCGTACGTGAAGTTGTCACTCCAATTGTCAACGGCGGCTTAGATTGCCCGACCCCAAGCAAAACTGAGGTAAGAAGAGCGATATCCCACGCATTGTTTGGCTAAACGAGTGCATGGCCGATTTTATATATCTAAGCGTATTATGTCCTGTGCTGAAACAAAGGTGATCCAATTGTGTGCTTCAACTACCGTTTTGTCGAGTGTATTATGTGAAAGACTAGAGTCAGTGTGCTGCAACCCAATCAGGCCTTATAAGTCGAATACCTTCTTTGTTGACTATAAAGTTGCCTGCGGTAGGCAGATGTGACTGACTTTACTCGAATCCATGGCTGAGTTTGGTACTCCTGGAAAGATAAATGCCTTCGCAGAATGACCCTGATATGCCTTTGCATGACCTTACTGAGCCATTATTTACCAAGCGGGGAATAAGACAAGGCGACGGCCTATCGTGTAACCTCTTCAACATAGTTATGAAGATGATAATGTGGAAAGCTGAAGTAAACACGAGTGGCACAATACTCAACAAAAGTCGCATACTACTTGAATACGCAGATGTTGTTTATATCATTTTGCGAAAACTGAGAGATGCGACTGCAGCATTCTCAGGTAAACAAAAAGATTCAACTAGAATGGGTCTAACACTGAACGAGGACAAAACGAAGTTATTAGCTTCAACGAACAAAGAATCTACTCGTTTATAATGGAAAGAGCGATACTTATATCAAATATTTTGACGTATGTCATATATCAGTCTATACCAGAATAGGTCGGACAATGTCCCCATATTCATTCCTAAATCTGAGAGTCGTAAGAACTCAGTTAACATAAAAAAATATTTTTATGTGAAACTATAATAACAACTTCCGTTTTTTGTGTGGGAAGTACCAAAAGGCCTATGACAAATGTTTCAAAAAAATTATTTAAGATAATATTGAGAAATATTCGTATTTTTTCGTCTATGTTTGTTTCCTAGAAAATCACTTATCGTATCCATACAAATATAAGAAAAATGTTCACAGTACTCGTAATAATGTATTACATGAAATAAGCGATTACTTCCAGTCAATGCCACTTTATTGAGCGCATTTAAAGTAACCCCCCTCGTATGTGTTTGTGTTTTCACTTACTTGTCCTTACGTTTATGTCTTTGCAAATCTGCCACAATATGCTCATACAAACATACAGGCTACTTTATACCCTCATCACATACACAAATTGCCAACATGGGTCAAGTGTTGCGACAGAGATTAAGGTAAGAAAATATGCTTAGAATACCAAGCAAAAATCACAAACATACACAAAATGTGTAGAACCATTTGAAGTTATAAAAAAGTGATTTCTGAGGTTGCGTAAAAACCCTAAGCAATAAAGTACCAACCGACTATGCATGCAGTTTATTTTAGGATTAGCATATTCGTTTTTCTCATGAATACTTTATCTGCAGAAAACAGACGGGAACATAAGCAAAGCTTAAATTGATTTTTTTACAATTAAATTGACCTAAATTTAGATATTTGTTAAGTTTACTTAGCTTTGCATGCGCACGTGTCGAATGGTCACATATTTTAATAAGAGTATTTTAAGGACACTCACTGTTTATGGCTTTATCATTGTTTTCGAAGGACCGCACTTTTTTAATCCTTTGATGTTTAAATTGCAAATGGATGTATATATTAAACATTCAGATATAAACGACAATCGTGAACATGAAATACAAATGTTATTCTGGTTCGTTTTTTACGACATTTTTGGTTTTTATTTTTCTTCAAGCTGTCAGATGTTGCAGTTACACTTCGATTGGGTGTAGCAACGTTTATGTTTGGTACAGTTGTGAGCCACAAGATAGCATAAATATTAAACAAAATAACTTTTTGCCTCATTTCTGTTGGTCGTGGTTCTGAAGATTTTTTTTTTGACAAAATATTTGAAGGGCCCATGAATAACCAATGAGTAGACAAAATGTTTTATCGGCAAAGAAATTGCCATTAAAGGTATAATTATCTTACTAATTCTGTCAGTAATGATTATATCACAGGCGTAACCTGTTGGCATGTGGCTCTTATAGAACATGTTGCCAAACATGTTGACACCAGCCTTTCTCATCACCTTCTCCATTACTTTATTAACTAGTGGACCCGGCGAACTTCATTTCGCCCCAATTAAATGCCTGAAATCAGTAGAGAGTGATATGATTAACAATATTTTTCGTTTTGTTTTCCGGCGCAAAAAAAAACACCACAGACAGTTTTCCAAACGCAAATAAGCAACGTACAGCTGATCTTGCGAAAAACAGGGCAATTCCAGAATAATCTCACAGTATGATCAGTTGGAATTTGCACTTGATGATAGTCGGTTGAATCTCATTGTTTATCAGTATCTTGACGGACAACCGCGTGTCGTTGCACAATTTCAGTTGATTCAGATTCCGCGATATAATGATTTATCTATCCTTCATCCGTCGTCGATAATCAAAGCAGTCGGGTTTGACTGATGACATATGTCTCCGATGATTGCAGACAAGACTAGATGGTTTTACCCTAATTCGGACACGATGAATCGAACTTAATCATAAGTTTTTGGAGTTACAATAACGGTTTCATACACTTTTTTTGTATATTTGTTTTTACATGGAGTTTTGTTTTAAGGGGTTAAGTAGATTTCGACAAGCTAAAGTTGGGTTTTCGAAAAAGCTAAGGTTATTTAAAACAACTTTTTCGGGCTTCCCCTCTACTTCCGAGCAACTCTGTACACTCATCCAACCTTTTCTTCAGCTCTTCTTTTTCCGTCTAAAGAGACGAGTTGCCTCTCGTATCTTCTTTCTGTGCCATTCACGAACACCTCGCTTTGCCATTGGCTGCAGTTTCGACCGGTATGCAGCATCCGTATCTTTCGTGGCATTGTAGCATTCATCGTCGTACCTGACATCATCTTCAGACGGCTTTGAGTGCCCAAGTACGATTTTCGCTGTCCCTTCTATGTAGTCGGCTTTATATTGCCACTGCGAGGCAATAAAGGGTGGTTATATTTTAAGGGCCGATGTTGATTTTGAATAAAACACAAATTATTTAGAAAATTATTGACATTTCTTTTTATTATGATAAAATTGGTATGGTTCAATTATGTATGGAACGCGACCTCGGCGGCACACCTCCATTCGATGGTCCAAATTTTCAATGACGCTGGAAATAATTGAGGTTCTATGCAGTTAATGTGCCGAACTTTCTCTTCCTGTAGCTCTTGAATTGTTGCTGGCTTATCGATGTACACCTTTTCTTTCAAATAACCCCAAAGAAAGAAGTCCAACGGTGTCAAATCACATGATCTTGGCGGCCAATTGACATCGAGGTTCTATGCAGTTAATGTCCGAACTATCCCTTCCTTAAGCTCTTGAATTATTGCTGGCTTGGCGGCCAATTGACTTCGCCACCACATGAGATAACACGGCCATTGAATGTGTCGCGCAAAAGAGCCATTGTTTCGTTAGCTGTGGGGCAGGTGGCACCGTCCTGTTGAAACCACATATCGTCCACATCTATATCTTCCAATTCGAGACATAAAAAGTTCGTTATTATCTCACGATAGCGAACACCATTCACAGTAACTGCCTGACTATCACTCTTGGATTATCGTTCTTGCAAATGCGGCAATTCGGCTTATTTATGAATCCACTGAGGTGAAAATGTGCCGCATCACTGAAGATGATTTTCTTCGAAAATTGATCATCCACTGTTACCATTTCTTGAGATGGTCCGCTCTTCAGCCACACTCTCGCGAACAGCAGCAATATTTTCTGCAGTACGCGCATGAACTGGTGTTTCTACATCTCCTACAGATCCGGGTTTTTTACATTTTTGCACGATTTTTCCGATTGTACGCACATTTGGACGATTTAATTGTCCGAAAAAATCGCAAAGTACCCGATATGCATTTTGATTTGAACGCCCATTTTCATTATAAGCCTGAATAACTTTAACGCGTTGCTAGATTGTGTATCTTTCCATGGTTCAAATTGAGTTAGTCCGAAATTGAGAAATGTCAAATGAAATGCAGAAAAGAGCTTGACTTTTAGGTGTGGTTCACATTCAACATCGGCCCTTACACTTAACCAACCTTTATTATCAGGGGTTGGAGCATTCCGTTGCAGTTGAGTTAGGCGGTTATAGTAGGCGTCCGCTAGCTCTGTGTCCGCAGTTTATCGATGTCCAGCTTTCATTGTGTCTGGTTACGTAGCCTTGTGTGTACCTAAACTGCAGTAAGGTAGTGATTGTAATCAATGTTAGCACCCCTGATCACTCATACGTCCAGAACACTCGATGCGTGCATTCCAAATACTACCACGTTATTTATCTGAGTCCTCGTCAATTGATCTGGAGATAACTATATTGCCTTATTAATATTTCTATTCTTTTCTTACTTCCTTTCATTGCATTAGTTCAAAAGTTGGTAGCGGGTTGCGTCAATCGTTTGCTGACAATTATATAAATCCATTCGGAGGTTTATTTTATACACGTCTGTTCCTGCGTATTTACGCAAATGGGGGCTAGTGTGCACATATTCCACAGCCTTTTACTGTTTTTTTTTTCAGTTATTACACTTTTACCAGCAAACTTTCCGTTTTTTACAAATGTTACAAACCTTTTGTCGTTTTACGTACCATTGTAAAAAACACGAAAGGGTATAAAAATCGCCATGACAAAGCATTAAGTGCTACAACAGCTTTTGGCACCGTAATATTGTTACCATCAGCAAATCTTTTTCGCACATTTTACAAAACCTATACGTCTGGCTAAACTGGAAAATATTTATTTTATTTTCACTTACTTTGTTTATTTGTCCAAAAACTACATTTAATGCATCTCTTTTCTCGGAACTCTCAAAAAAAATTTCAAGTTATCAAATTTGCATAACCTATGAAGACGAACGGTAATACTTATGTATGGAACGGCTTTGGCTCTATTTTTCAGTTTTAGTTTGTTAATATTGTACCATTTCATGCTGAAAATTTCAGTGTACATTTGCCAGGAGGTAGACAAAATGGATTCGCATGAAGAAATTTAAATAAAACAGGGAAAAAAGCTACTGTCTAAAGTATACAAATAACAAATAATGTTAAAATCCAAACAAAGTTGATGTACACTTTAAGCTGTATTTGCCAGTAAGTAAACAAGAAACGTATAAGAACGGTAGAACTGGTTAGTATCGAAGTACTTTACAAACGTTGGGGAATCTTTTAAATTTGTGTAAAATCAATAAAAGCGACACATTTCAGTAAAAATATTTAAACGTAGGGAAGCACATTTGACAGCGTTGGTCCTCATACAAAAAAAGGTTGATCCGCCTTCCATAGATTTAAGCAACCAAAAAGCTAAAAACATTTTTGCGGGCGGTATGAAGCGCCCTTTTAAGTTTATTTGCGTTGTATTGTCATTTGAAGTTAAGGTGAAACAATATATATATGAAAGAAAATGTAGTAAAGGTGGATTTAAAAAAAACTGATCCTGATTGGGGAGAAAAAGCTATAATCAATATTCCTATAGCAGACCTAGCTCAAACGATCAATGTATTAAGGCAAATACCATTATGAAATAGTTATATCCTTTTCATTATTCTAATAATTTTAATAGCTCTTCTAAAACTACATCTGTGACATGGTGTGAGTACATGAACTGTTCGTATGTAAGTGTTTCATCATAATACATTACAACATGTTTCTTTATGCTTTGTAAAAATTTCGCAGTATAAAAGTGCAATTTATTTAGACAGCTTCCTATTCTTTGGGCATATTAATGACCTTGTGTCATTAAAAGCAATACAATATTTTAATAATATTTAATTAAATTCAGGACATCATAGTTTCAAATTTTGAAATAAAAAGCATTGGCATTAAATACATTATGGTGTATGCATGTGAAATATTTTGGCATATATGTATATTGACATATATTATCTACTTTATAATACAACGTTTTTGCCCATTTATTGTATTTTATGTTGTTATTTTTGGTGTAATTTTATTCGATTTTGTATATTAAATTTAATTATATTGCCGAAAGTGTTGATTTTTTTAATGTCATTGACGATGAAGTGCAGCAATAACATATTTTAATCTATAAATATTAAAATGGTGTATAAAATGTATAGTAATTTATCAATTGAGAACGGCTAGACCGATTTTGCTTTTCAGTTATTCGTAATTGCCAGGAGAAGTTTTATGTGAAAGAAAATGTTGGGAAAATCCTCCGGAATGGCTGGGAAATTAGAAAAAAAGAAATTTGCTTTTTTGTATAAATTTTGTGTGCAATTGTTACGAATGGTGAAAAATTCGAAAAATTTTAATTTTTTTTTCGACGAAATTTTGCTTTTTGGCGTATGATTTGATAGTTGTGGGCGACGTAACTGCGAAGAATTTCGGATAATTATTCCAAAATGACTTTTTGAATGGAAAAATAGACAAATTCTCGGTGGAAAACTCGGAAAATTCCGAAACAAAAAATTTGCATTGCATCGCTTGATATGATGAAAATCGCAAGTTAAATTTTGTCGCTTTTCGAATAGAAAATTAGAAAATTTTGGTTGGAAAATTATAGAAAAATGGAAAAAATTTATTTTTTTTTTCGATGACATTTTGCAAATTCTTCGTGGAAAACTCGGAAAATTTCAGAAAAAAAATCAAAAGATTTGGATGTTTTCGACGAAATTTTCCATTGTATCGCTTGATTTGATGATTTTAGACGACGTGAATTCAATATGTATAACTAGCTGACCCGGCAAACGTTGTTCTGCCATACAACTTCGGACCCGGCAAACTTCGTCTCGCTCCTAAGGTAACAAATTCATATAAGCTCCAGGATAATAGTAGATCAAGTTTTAATATGATTTATTTGAATTTAATTGAAATTAGTGTAGAGTAAAAACAAACAATGAAGACGGTTTGCCAACACGCGAACAGACAACATACAGCTGACCTTGTAAAAAGCAGGGAAATTCGAGATTAATCACACAAACTTCCAACGATTGGCCTTGCGATTTATTGATTGTCATCGCAAAAGCCAATAGAATGGGGAGTTGAATTCGCTTGCATTTAGAAGGGAAGATCGGTTAGAATAATAGGAATTCGAGGGATAAGGACTTCCTCTCCTTGGAATTTTTTTTTTGATAAACGTCGCTTTAATCACATTGATCATCAGTTTCTTGACCGACAACCGCGTACCGTTGCACAATTTAGGATGATTCAGATTCCGCAACATGCTTAGGACCGTTCCCACCTTCAGCTGTAAATTATGCGACGGAGTTCCTGGCACATCTAAAAAAAATTCAAAAAATCTGTCGGATAGTTGGTCGCCTTATTCTCGTTGGTCACGCTACGACGTCCTTGTTCTTCGCTGCTAGTATGACCCGATCACTTATCCAATCTAGATTTTTATATTTTTTTGCAAAAATTTGCCGGGAACGTCATAAATCCAGTTTAAACATCAAGAGGAATTTGGCCATTACCAAGTGCCAGTAGCTGTCTTGAAAATTCGGTAACAGATGGGTCGTTTTACAACTTGACCATCATGTTCCCACCCCAAAGACGACAATTGCAGGCATGCGTTAATTTTATAAGCAGCAGTAGATTTTGGGATTACGGGAAGCGTTTGAAGAAAATCTCCGGGCAGCAATACCATAGCCCCACCAAATCATCTCAAATTACCTCGTAAATCCTTAATCGTTCGGTCAACTGCCTCTAAAACCCGTTTATGTGCCATCGAGCATTATTCATAAATAATTATTATTCATTCTCGCAATAATTTCGCTGCACGTTGGGTTGTCAACCATGAGTAGATTCATCAGAAGCTTCACAGCGAAAAGTGCAGTTCGACCGCCTTTCAACAATGTGGCAGCAATACCAAAGGATGCAAAAGCTAACGAAATTTGAGATTTTGACCGAATTGTTGCCAGAATCAAAGAAATGACGAATGTCTTGCCTGTCCCACCGGGATCATCGAGAAAGTAAATGCCTCCCGTTTCATCGTCAACAACCTGCTTCAGCGAATCGTACACGTTCATTTGCTTGGCATTCAATGGCTGCACATTTTTCGGCCTCTTTCAGTCAGCTTTTTTCGATCAACGCTTCATCTCGTTGCGATTCGCTATTGAATGGATCGCATATTGTACGATTTGGCGCTGGTATTCCCAATTACGACAGTAGACTGCCGCACATGAGCAAGCACATGTCTTCGATCAGAAGTTAATTTCAAGATCGAAATTCGATGTTGTCGTGCGAACTCTGTGCAAAATGTCATCAGCCATCTCATCTTTGAATTTGTCCCACAATGCGCTCGGATTCGGCAGTGACAATCGGCAATGACAATCAATAAATCGCAAGGCCAAATGTTGGAAGTATGTAGGATTAAACTCAAATTTCCCTGTTTTTCTTGCTGTCAGCTGAAAGTTGCCTTTTCGCGTTTTGGAGAACCGCCTTCGTTGTTTGTTTTTGCGGCGGAAAACTAATCATACCACTCTCTACTGAGTTTATCTGAAGGCATTAAATTGGGGCAAGGCGAAGTTCGCCGGGTCCGCTAGTTTAAATTAAATATTGTGAGGTAGCTTATGCTTAACTTAGAGGCGTTTAATGCTAATTATATTTGTCAAAGTTTATATCACGGTTGTATGTATAATATTACACTCTAATTACATCTAAGCGTACAAAGAATTCGTTGTTATAATTTCAAATAGCATACCACACTATGTTAACTCCCCAACATGTTAACACAAAGTAAGTAATGTATTATTATATTGGTCGTGCACTGGTTTATGATGAGTAATATTAAATAATTTTAATTACTACACATTATGTGCTTGCACAAACATTTGCAACATTTTAATGAACCGCAGTAAAACAAAAGATTTGCTGCCCCCACAAAACTCCCAAAGAAACTGCAGACTAATGGTAGAAAATGCAACAATTTTGCATACACAACCCGAGCAATTTCGCCCTTATCTGTCATAAGTAGCAGCAACAATTGGTTATCACAAAAAATTACTTTGGATACCAGCCACCAGAAAGTATAAACTACTTACAACGATCGCAGCATTTTCGCAATGAAATACTGTGCACAAAGCTGGTGCATGTAAGTGTACCAATAGAAGGAGAGGACCGAAAGAAAAGACATAAAAATGCAAGCAGCAAACTTAATTATGGTTAGCATTAAGGGCTATTGTATGCGGCAATTTAGCGAGCTAATTAAATTGTTGCATTAGCAGTAGCACTTGAAAAATTAGTTTTTATTGCTTATAGAATTATCAAAGTTGTTTCGGGAAAGTCTTCTCAAACGTATGTCACAATTTATGTTTATTTTTATGTTTTAGTTTGACTTAAATTGTTAATTGGTATTCACTGGCTTACTGTGGCTATGACTTTAAGCAAGAAAGTATTTGTCAATTATAAAAAACCAATCCATATTTTAGTTTCCCAATTAAATCAACATTTCATATTTTAGTGCTGCCTGTTTTATGAATATATTTTCCAATCTCTCGTCTCTTTTTGATATAGTCTGCCTAATAAGGAAACTAATTTGTTGACTTTGTACGTATACCTTAACGTATGAGTAACGTAGATATTTTAATACATGAAACGCCACATAAACACTGTAGTTCATGCATTAGGAAATTTTTACATTTTACACGCAAACTTTAATAAAACATATTTGTCAAGAAAAACTTGTTATTTCAGATTAATGCAACATATATGCAAATTATAATAAACATATTTACCCAAATTGTGTTCTAAAAGTTTATCAGTTTGTTACCACTAAAATGTGAACTGTGATAAAATTAACATTCTATAGGATAATCGGTATCCATTTGGTAAAATCTGATCACAAAAGCTGACGTTCCGATTCATCGTAATGTTGTATATCCCACTTTGAATAAGTCTAAAATTAAAAGCAAATTCTAGTTCAGTCTCTAGCTATGGACACGTACAAACAGTTTCACATTTTGTCAGCTTTCATAATGTGAGAGCACAGTACTGTTAATATACACTTCGAAACGGAAAACTATCTTTGAAACTCGTGCAACATCTGAAATAAATTTAGTATAATGCAACAACAACTTCTTAAATGTTTTTGCAACAAATTTTATTGTGAAGAGGATAGGATTGTTACCGCAATATTTGCAATACGAAAAGTTAACGTGGAATATGGTGCACCATCGAAAACATGACAACATTTTTAAGAAACGGAAATACTGCAAATGGTTCTTATATGATAAGTATAACATTTTCCATCCCCACTGCATCTTTAATGTAGCATAATTACAGCGAATTTCTTGCTTTATAATTTTAAAATATAGGCATAATCTATACATCCCATCCCAGATAAGGACATCAGCAAATTTTAAATTTTAACCTAAAATATATGTAACTTCTTTATCGTTGCAACAAAATGTTCGTGTTTTGTGAGAATGTTAAAACAAATTGGTGTTTTTGTTAAAAGCTTTTAGAATTTAATTTTGTTTTACAATTTCCTATGTCCTGTGTATCACTCATAGCGTCAAAAAATTATGAAACATAACTTGATGCATTGACAAAGTTATGTTTTTTGCACCACTCAAAAGTTGTTGATGGCTTTTATAACACGAACAATTTTCCAACTTAATTTAGTTTTTTTTTTCACGGAAGTTTGATGTGATACATAATGACAATATGCATGCAGTTTAGTTTTTAGGAATATTTGAAGAGGTGGGAAACCATAACTATTTGGATGTTTTATTAAACAGTTGTTGAGGGGGTGAGCCGATCTAGCAAAGACTCACACAAAAATTATAGAGGGGATACAAAATACCGAGAACGGAATTAGTAGGGGATTTAATTTCCAGACTTAGTGGCTTATTTGGGGTTACCTTTTTTTGCGGGAAGACCAGGAAGCAAAACACTTTTTATTTCCGTCTTAGTATAATGTAATTACGGGTAGAGGGTAAGAACGCAACTAAACTAAGAGATCGCTAAGGAGCGATCTCGATAACTTTTTGTACTGATAAATATATATATATATAATTCAAAGGGAGACAGAGAGAGAGAGAGCTTTTGTGGATAAATAAAGATACTTAAGGAGGGAAGATACTTAAGCGTAAGATACTTAAGCGTAGGTTACTTCATGGGCGCTTAAACAACAGTGACAGCATAGAATTTGCTTTAGCTATTGAAAATTGAAAGTATGATTTTAATTTTAGAGATTTTGACAATTTTTAAATGCTCAAGTGATACCAATCTTTTATTGTAGACTAACTTCAAAACTCGTCAGCATATTTTTGTAATCACTTCGTCATAGCTTTTTGATTTTAAAATACTAGCTTTGCATGTTTTCATTGTACATGAAAATGTAGACATACATCTAAAAAATCTTCATCGACCAAGTGTGTGGTGTCATTATATGACATCTGCGTTTATTCGAGCATGTTAAATCCTAAAACAAAAATGTTCTTCCTAAAAAAGCAATCGTGTCAGTTGATGAGCACAAAAAGAGAAATAAAAATTTACCCTTTTTTGTTGTATCATAGAGAAGCAAGTATTATCTCATCAACAACATCAATCAAAGTAGTGGAGACTGAATAAAAACATGGTGAGATTAAGGGCATTTGCATGTTCACTATACGATGAATGTTATTTCAATGAATAACAAAATATATATCTTAGAATTAACTTTAGTCTTTGCATCTTTAGAAAACTGAACAGCAAGATAATGATACGAGTACAGTATAAGAGGTTAGATTCTTATATAATGAATGTACTATTAAATTTATTATTTAGAATCCATGTATTACATTTTAGCAAATGACACAGGTTCCTTATGGTGCCTTAATAATGAAATGACTGCTTTGGTTAGAATTTCGTCAATATAATTTGTAACAATCTATAAGCTATCAGTTTAGGGCATATTTATTAAATGATTTATTAATATAATGTAAAATATTCACAAAAAAATGCTCGAATCTTCAATATGCCATGATAGCTATAACTTTTTTGACCAAGTCTTCGCCAGAAAACATAGAGTTTACCTAACCTTACAAAAACTCAAGCAAATTTCAAATAAGCCTCATTTTAGTAAACTTATCCTGAAATTTATAAACTTATTTAAATTTAATACTTACCTGCTTACTTAGCTGGCACTTCTTTGCACTCCTATGGGATTATATGCCAGGCGCAGAAAAGTCTTATATGAGCTACGATCTTCTGCTATTCTTCTCAAGTTTGCCACACCAATTTCTGCAAGGTTCTCAGTAAGCAGGTCTTTCCAACGAAGTTTTGGTCGCACTATTCTGTGCCGTCCATCAAGTTCACTGTCGAAGACTTTTCGTGCTGAAGCATTATCGTCCATGCGTGCCAAGTACATAGCCAACGCAACCACTGCACCTTAATGCGTCTGACCACATCAATGTTAGTGTACAGCTCGTTATTTATACGACGTCGGTACTCTCCGTTAACGATGATGGCTCCATATATTCTTTGGAGTATTTTTGTCTCTATCCGATTCATCCGCTTGTGTCATAACCCAGGATTCTGAACTATATATCAAGACAGGTAGAACCAGTTTCTGTTATAGCTTAATTTTTGTTCGTCAAGAGAGGGCTCGTCATTAATTCGCAAGCTTAGCTATATTCTTCTCCGTATTTCGAGGCTGACTTTATATTAATGTAATAAATTTCTTCAAGCTCGAGGTCGTGGTCTTCATTTGTTGAAACTACTAATTTAGTTTTGTCCACGTTCACCATTAGACCCATTTCGCTGATTCCTTTTGTATACCTGAGAAGGCTGCAGTCACATCCCGCAGTTTTCGACCCATGATGTCTACGGCATCAGCGAACGCAAGTAACATGTGGCTTGTTTGAATATCGTGCAACTAGTTATTACTGCACCTTTCCTCATTATCATCTCTATTACTATATTAAAGAGATTGCACTTAAGGTTCTTAAAAATCTTCAATTAAGACTTCTTGTCAGGCTGCGTCATTTCGCAAATTAGACCCATTTCGCTGATTTCTTTTGTATACCTGAAAAGGCTGCAGTCACATCCCGCAGTTTTCGACCAATGATGTCTACGGCATCAGCGAACGCAAGTAACATGTGGCTTGTTTGAATATCGTGCAACTAGTTACTACTGCACCTTTCCTCATTATCATCTCTATTACTATGTTGAAGAGATTGCACTTAAGGTTCTTGCCAATCTTCAATTAAGACTTCGTGTCAGTCAGCGTCATTTCGCAATGGCGTATCAGCTTCGCTGTAATACCAAATTCAGTCATTGGCTTCTGCCGTATCGGGCTGTGGAAGGCAGCTTTATAGTCGACGAAAAGATGGTACGTGTCGATCTGTTTCTTTTGGGTATTTTCCAGGATTTGCCGAAGTGTGAATATCTGGTCAGTTGTTGATTAACCAGGTCTAAAGCCACACTGATAAGGCCCGATCAGGTTGGATAACACTAGATTTAGACTATCACATAGCACACTCGACAGGACCTTGTATACGATGGGTAAAAGTCTGGTCCTGCGGTAGTTGGAGTACAATCGGAACACAATCGTCGTTGACAATTGGCGTGATACCTTCTAGTTCGCTGCCTTTCGGAACCAGCAGATGCTGGAAGTGTTCTCTCCATATATGCAGTACACTCTGCGTATCTGTAACTATATTTGTCGAGCTTCGCCTCTATCCCTGTAGAGCTGTATATCCTCCTTATTCCGTTCCTTCATCTGACGTTGTTTTCGCTTAAATAGCTGCCTCGTCTGTTTTACTATGTCCGTGTGCCGTTCCCTAACAGCCCAGTGTGCAATTGGCTGTAGCGTTGCCGTATAAGCAGCATCCTGTTTTAAAAACGCTATCCAGCAGTCTTCCTCGTGCCAAGATTTGTGTGATCGCCGTTTTCATATCCAAGCACGGTTGTTGCGGATGTTGCCATGGAATGTGCAATATGCTGTCACTGTGTATCGGGAACATCAGATGTGGAGGAGTTGTATCGTAGTAGTTGAGAGAGCTGGTTGGTGTAGACAGTGGCTATCTATGAGGTTAGCAAGTTCGCGATGTCCTGCTTTCTTTGTGTTTGGTTACGAGCGTTGTTCGCCCTGCTCAATCGTGAGCGCACTAGATGCAACCAGCCTTAATCCATTGTCTGAAGTATCGGTATGTAGGCTGCATTTACCAATCGATGGATCAAGAACATCTTCCCTTCCTATTTTTGCATTAAAATCTCCCAAGACGATTTTATTGTTGTGACCAGGAGAGCGGTCATATGTTCATCTAGACGCTCGTAAAATGCATCATTAATCTCATCGTCTTTATTTATAATAAGCACAGTCCAGTGCGTTGGAAAGCTTTTCACGCTGAACGAAGTTATGCTATGATTGGTGAAAGTAATCTTAGTAAAGTGATAGAAATATGCGAGTATAACTAATGCAATCTGAAAAAGTTAAAATGTTAAATATTTGAACATCTAAATTGTTGTTTTCAAAACGGCGACGTGCAATAAAACTACAGGTAATAAAGCCATTTGGCCTTATTTCCCAAACGAATGGGCCATAAGTGTTGTGCTAGAGAACACATTTCCACTTTGATCGGAAATTTAATATGGTGTTATTGCACAACAATGCTGGTAACAAAGCCATAAGGCCTAATTTCCCAATCGAATGGGAAATAAGGCCATATGGATTTATTAGCTATGGCTTTTCTGCACGGCGC
This sequence comes from Muscina levida, assembly GCA_964034835.1. Lineage (NCBI taxonomy): Eukaryota > Metazoa > Arthropoda > Insecta > Diptera > Muscidae > Muscina > Muscina levida. The sequence continues at coordinate 110,399,849 of OZ035881.1, read as the reverse complement.
CATTCAAAACATATAACGTGTGTGTGCAAATAATTATAAAAATAAAGTAATTCCGGTTAATGTAGATTGTGAATAAGTGGTAACTGACATGTTTATACCCAGGATAAATCCTGTTAATTACTAATATTAAACTACACTATCTTGCATATGCTCTATGAACTAAGTTATTTAACTTCAAATAAACAACTCGCAAATAAACAATATATTCGTTCCCGGTTATCCACATTGGTAACCAGCAATTAAGCCATGTTTACTTTTTAATATTGGCTTTACGACAACTTTCCATTTTCCGTATTCTATTTCAATTTACGTTCTTCCTACAGGAAATTGTTTCCTTGACTTAATACCCACACGCACGTCTCCTTAGAGATTTTCTTTTCATTAAACTCATTTTCAATTTTTTTACTTGACAACATCTAAAAGTGCCTATTTCTCCCATATTAAATTTGTTAAGTTTACGTGTGTGTATTACACTCTCCTCTTAAGTCCATTCAATTCGTTAATAATACGACATATCTTTTCCGTCCCTTTTTTTTTTTGTTGGCCATAACATTTATGTGTTGTTAAAGTTCACAATAGCTTGACCAACTGTGGGTAATAAAAACCTCATCAAAGGCTAAAGTTTACAGTCACCTGTACAAATGCGTAAACCAACGATTCAAGTTGACCTTTTTCTGGGGTTTTATTTTGATTTCAGTTATTTGTATTGCAAATATGAATTTGACTTTGTGACAAAATGTAGCGTTAAGGGGTTTTCAATGAATTGGAATAAAAGCATAGAAATGAATAGTAAACATTTAATCCGGTACCTACTTTACTTTCAATATCCAATTTGTGGCGATTTATGTATGCTATCAACCTTTCAAATCGATTCGTAAGATGTCATTTTGATTTTACTGTTGCTGGGCTTTCTTAAACTTATCAATATCGGAAATGTGGGATGCTATGGCTTAGCGTAGCTACTGAACAATATCATTGAAATATTAATCAGTGTATTTTTTAATTGAAATAAAATTTGAAAAGTTCACACTTTGAGCAGTGTGATGGAGTTAAAACATCTTATGACGTACAAATATATTGTAACTATATCATTGTTTTGTAAATTAACTTAAGAAAATATATGTTGTAATAAATAAATATTGTCAGAATAAGAGAAAAGAATTTATCACTGGTTAAATGTATATCCTACATCTATTTGTAATCAACGTTTTACGATTTTGCAAAATAGAAATTTCGACCATAATGTTAAACTTTATTCTTTGTACCCTTGTGTTATTTCGAATTACCTCCTTTATCTCGCATTACTAAAATATTTCATAACAGTAAATAATTATATACACATAATTTTACATTCAACTTCATTCTCTTTTCTTTGCTAAAAGTAACTTGAACCATAATAAACTTAATAATAATAACGATTCCGCTTTTCGCTGAAATATCTGGTAGACACTTCCGTAATAATGTGAAAAGAAGAGAGTACGAGCAGTACCATGCCAACTATGTGGTTATGTGCCGCACAACTATTTGATGGGACTCGACATTCGCAGTAACATTTGCCATAAGTACGTTACCCACAATGTTAATGCTTTTGCTAACAAATTGCTGGCGAAAATGTACATTCATACATTTCATATTCATTATCATGAAAATCCCCCAAAACCAACTTGCGTTGTGTTCACGCTGCCATTTTCATAAAGTTTAAGTTTAAAAGTTTTTGCAGTTTACGGAAAATAGAAAGAGACCTTGAAAGTTGAAAATATCTTTTGTGAATATATCCAGCAGCTACCATCCACTTAAATCACATTTAATAAAATTATTTTATCTTCTTAGCGTTGCTGGAATCTCTGCTTTAAATCCTATTTAAGGTTTATTTATAAGTATTCGTGCATAGTTATAAATGAGTTTGCGTAGCAACAGACGGAGAGAGGCAAAGGCACTGTCGACACATCCTTCGTTAATAATTTGTTAAAAATCCACAACTACCAAATATGGTCATGATGAAATTCGAGACTTTGTATAAACCAGGGGGAGAGAGAACAATTTATCTAAACGATATTTGGGAATTGGTGATTGTGTGGGTGAGTGCGTATAAAGTTTCAAGATTATGGTGGGGGTAGGTTAAAGTAGACGTACTAGCTAGTGTGCCTATAAACGATGCTGTTATCTTTATGGGTAATATACAATGGCCTTTAATTGGATTTTAAATATTATAATATTGATGAGAGTGTGTAGGTTAGGTTAGGTTAATTCGGCAGCCACGCTGAACACAGCTCACTTCGGTCCTAGTATGAGTCCCGTTGTGATACCATTTTATGATTTCCGCACCAAATGTTCCTATTCTATTCGGTAAACGCCGCTGTCAAGCCATTTCGTTGCTCTGATGAAGTCATGGAGGTTCCGCAAATCGCCTACCGATAGACAGGTATTGTCTAAAAGAGTCTGATGACCAAGTTTTTCGTATCGCAGGTCACCAAAAGCAGGGCAGTGACATAGAAGATGCTCCGTGGTCTCCTCTTCTTCTTGATCATTGCAGCTTCTACAAAAATCGTTGTAGGGTAGTTTCAGCCTCTTAGCGTGTTTACCATCCGGCCAGTGTCCAGTTATTACAGCTATGATGTTCCTCAGGTGGACTCTGGACAAGCTCCGCACAAATCGCATCCATTGTAGGCCAAATTTGTTTGGTCGTCGTGCAGGTGGGTTCTCTTGCCCATCCCTCTTCAGCAATGAGGTTCAGTTTCCCCGCAATGAGCTGTTTCCCCCTTGTGAGAGGGATCCCAATAAGACCGTAAACTTCGCCCGAGTTCACGGTTATGGCGGCCCTTGCCAACGTATCGGCCATTTGGTTTCCATATATGTCCCCATGTCCTGGAACCCCGGTTAGGGTAACCGTCGAATGTCTCGCTATTTCCTCAAGAGACGACCGGCATTCACGAACATTTCTTGAAGTGGTGTACACGTTCTCTAGGGATCTGATAGCCGCTTTACTATCAGTAAGAATATGAATATTGCCGTCCAATATCCCAAGATACTTGAATACTAATGGCCGCTATTTCGGCCTGAACTATGCTACAGTGATCTGGTAGCCTGATTGATAGACTCAAATTCAACTCTTCCGAAAAGATTCCACAGCCCGCTCTTTCCTGTGATTTTGAACCATCCGTGAAAATTAGGATGACATCCTCCCCAAAGTTTAGGGCACTATCATTATCATCATAGTAGGATATATCCGGGATGTTCCTTATAAAACCCGGATCGAATAGAGATTCAGCTATGGTGTAATCCTTATTGCAGATCACATTGATTAGGTTCAGAATTTTGGCATGGCCATAGTTCCTTTGCATCCATGATTTTTTGGCGTCTAAACGCATTGCGGTATTCGCTGCTATCCTCCTCGCCTCAATGTCCGGTGGTAACCAGTTTAGGATCGTGAACAGTAGGGTAATAACTGTTTTTGGACAACATTCTCCCCAGGGCTTATCTAATAGAAAATATTGTATTAATGATAAAAAAAACTATTTCAGTTCAATTTGCTAAAAAAAACCTTATGCACCAACAGCGATTTCTAAAATGCCTTGAATATATTTTTTATTTTTAAATTTTTTTAATAACAATTTTTTTAAAATATGGTTTATACATATGTAAGTATGTAAACAAATAATAACAATAAATGATTAAAAGTAGGTATTGTAAGATATAAACTTAAGGTTATTTTGCTTTGCTTAAGTTCATTTTCACCAAACTGTAGTCGTACGGATCACTCGAACAAGAATGAGCTTGTATATTTTTACATATATATTTTCAAAATTCCACTGAACAATACCATAACAGATTTGCATTTAATAGTACTTAGGATTAAAATTCTACTACAAAACCGATTTAATTTTTTGTTTTAAATTACAACCAATATATGAAAATTTTTTTTTTTTTTAACTTTGTTTGATTCAAAACTTTAACGCGTTTGGTGCGTAACGTTTTTTAACGATAGCGAAAAACTAAAAATGCAGTTCTTAATATTTGTCCATGCCCTACACGATTTTGTCTAGGGAGATTTGATATTTGCAAAAAATGCAAAAAGTTATTACCCTAGTGAACAGTGCCTTAGTTGGAGTAGTTCTAAGTGTCCCTGTTATCATGATTGCCACCAATATCATAATGCATTCGAATTTCAGTCTTTGGGACGCTTTGTCTAGCGCCGGCAACCAGACTGGCGATCCGTAGAATAAGATGGGTTTAATAACTGATTCATATAACCAATTTAAGTTCTTGGGGCTAATTTCCTAATTGAGGCCGATTGCCCTTTTGCAGCAGTATAGAACCGCTTTGCTAATCCTGGTCTGAGTGTTCAGATTCCAATGTAGTTTACTGTCTAATGTTAGCCCGATGTATTTGGCAGTATCAGAGAGTGTAAGTGCGACTCCATTTAATCTTGGTTTGGCAAATTGAGGGGTTTTGTATCTCCGTGTGAATAGCACCAGTTCTGTTTTACTCGGATTTACACCCAGTCCACAGTCATGACACCATTTCGGAAGAAGTTTTAGTGCAGATTCCAGTAGCTCAGAGAGTAGTTTTGGATCCTTGTGCAAAATAAGAAATTCAAATATAATGTTTTTTAATCAAAGCATTTAATTATATTTTTATTATATACAAGTGGGCCCGGCAATGCTTCGCTATTGCATATCCCGTTATATTGGATGTCCCGTTATATTGGAATACAGAGAGTTATTTAAAGAATTTTTTTAAAGGTTTTCCCATGGACGTACGCAGGTATCTTAAAAGAGTACACAAAGTTGTTTATCATCGATTGATAATATATTATTTTTAACTTCTTGTAAGCGCGGAATACCTTGTGTTATCGAATATTGCCATTTTCACCCCCTAAATGTATGTAGAAAAATCCAAACAATGTGTAGCCTATGTTACTCGCGGGGTTATTCGGAAGATTCCCTGAAAATTTCATCAAAATCGGTCCAGCCGTTTTCGAGTCCATACGTTACATATATACACACATCCTGTTTTATATATATTTATATAATATTAATATTAATATAATTAATTGGTTTGGAAGATGATAGACCGTTAATGATCTCCATGCTCATCCACGCCTAAGCGACACCGGATAATTCATTTCTTGCGGCCTATAGGGTTGAAGTCGAGATCGCCTAAATTTTGTACAATTCAAGACAAATTCATTGGTTTTGTTTAGTACACCTCTTGCTTGACATAATAAAATTCTGGTGCAGTGAAGTCAGGTGACCTTGGGGGCCAGCGCAAAGTGTAGTTTCATTGACATTAATTTGTTTGGGTTGAAACAGTTACTGTTATTACTGTAGACGTAGCACCCAGTACAATGACCTTTTATTGGATTTACAATACTAAATATTGATTAGAGTGTGAATAGTACAATTGGTATATAATAAATTACTTTGATGCTTGGTTTGACATAATGATTCAATTTTACATGTAATGTAGTGAACATTGATCACAGCATAATACGACTTTAAGAGTTATGTAAATTTAGCGGTTTGCAACAAAAAATCTAGAAAGGTAATTATCTTCGGCTATGCCGAAGCTCAGATACCCTATCTGGTTATTTGCACTACAACTACATTTTATTAAACTTTGTACCACAAAAACAGGGGAGTTGGTGAGAGGTGGCCTCTTTAGCCGCTTACATCAATTTTTTTTTTGTCAATATTTTTTTTTATTGAAATGTCAACTACTGAATTTGGATAGTGTATATGAGCTGAGAATTTTGTTATGCATTTTTGCATCCCACCAAGGCGGAGTTTGTACGAGTATGGGAGGTCGAAGTAGTTTTTCTCCATATTGTACATCTCATTACTGAACCATCGTTAAGAGAATAGAAAAGTGGATAGCAAATTTCAACGCAATAGCTATTAAACTACGGCTGCAATTGGGGGTCCAAACAGACGGACACCCCTCCCATAAAGAGAAAGTTTGTATGGGCGATGGTAGTAGTTTTATTCTAATCTTGGTCATCATCGAACTTTACTTCGCTTTGAGGGATTAAAGCTTGGTGTGACAAATGTTTGGGTTCTCTGCGGTTTTGACTATTGTTCCAAGATAATTTAACTGACAAAATTCAAATATTCTGCAGTTCGAATGTTACGGAGAGAAATATTCATTTTCCAAAAATAGGTTATTTTGATTGGTAGATACAAGAAGGGGTCGGCCGATATAGTCCATATTAATTTTTGAGTCAAATTTCAATTAGCCCAAATCTTGGTCAAAATATGACTGAATTTGGTGTTTTTTCAAAAAAGAAATGTATGTAAGACTATGAGGGTGAATTCGGTCATTTGTATGGAAGGTACCAGAAGGGGCATGCCAAATAGTTGGGATTTTTGAGGTTCTGCCTATCACAAGATAAATTAACCGGCTAATTTTCATTACCCGCCAAGTGCCAGTTTGGAGGTTATGTGAGAAATATTAATTTTTCCAAAAAGGTCATTTTGTATGGGAGAAACCAGAAGGCGTGAAACGATGTAGTCCAGGTACCAGAAGGATTGGTGCTGTTCTGCCGATTTATAATCCCATTTTCATACCGATTCGTTAAGGTTTACTCGAGTTGTCCTGCTCACCAGCCAGCCAGCCAGACGGACATAGCTCAATCGTCTTAAAAAGACCTGAAACGAATTTGGTCTTAAGATACCTGGGGTCTAACTCGTCTCTATTAATGCGTTACATCACCCAATGGGTGATGGTATCAAATATAAATTTCCAAAATAGGTCACTTTGTATAGCAGAAACCAGAAGGGGTCAAGACGAAATAGATCATATTTATTCCTGAGTCAAATTTTCAAAAGCAACCATCTGTCGTCAAATATGACTGAATTCAAAGCACTTACAAAAAAGTATGTATGTAAAACAATTAGGGTCAATTCGATGATTTGTATGAGAGGCACCAGAAGGGACGAGTTAAAGGTTTTGGTTTTATGAAGGTTTGTCTACTATGGATACTGCTACGTTTTCATACAAATTAGTTAAGGTTTACTCGAGTTATCGTGCGCATCAGCTATCTAGCCTGCCAGCCAGCCATCCAGACAGACGGACATAGTTCTATCGTCGTTTAAAATTATATATACCATAATACCTAAGAGTGACATCTTTATGTATCCACTGACTATACGTCTTACAACGACGCTAGATTTAATAGAGAGAATGCAAGTAGATCTTGTGTTTTTGTTCTCTCTCTTTTAAAAAGTTGTTAATTCTAGTTTGATCGTTTAATGGGTGTTTGTGTTGAGTATTCTAAATCGTATCGTTGAATACAAATATAATTGAATAATTTATTTGAAGATATGTCATTAAATGTATTATATCTTAAACATGTGTTTACTGCAGCATGACTCAATCAATTTCAAATCAGGAGAAAAATATAAAATAAACACCCCCTCGACTATTGATTGCCACCGAGAATATGTTGATAATAGTTAGCTTTTCTGATGGTATCCATTTATTTTGCATTGCATTTTTTTATGTTTCGCATACCAAAGTATTTATTTTGTGTGTTTCGCTGAGTTTGCAGATTTTTGAAATTGTAAGCTGTATAAATAGTTTTCAGTGTTTAATAGAGTGCACGTAATTTGAATTTTGCTACACTTTTGCAAATATGTATTGATTTATTTATTTTGCAAACATAAATTTTTGCAACCAAATATTAGCAAATAGTTATAAAATTGTTTTTAGATTTACCACACAGTAAAATGTATACAATTCTCACACAATATTGTTGTGTATAAAATTTATTAAATCAATATAGGTGAAAATATTGATAATAAATTATTTCTGTTTATCGGCATTGTTGTACATCGCCATACAAAAGTAGTAACAGTAGAAAAATTGTAGTAGATAAGAGAAAATACGAAACCCCTTAAGAGTTAAAATGTTTAAGAATCATAGTTTTCAAATATTCATGTGGAACGTACGAAGAAGAAACCTTCATCGGATATTTTACAAAGTTGTGTAACACTTAAAAAAAAACTTAATTTCAATCTGCACCCCATGAATGAGGGATAGCTTCTCGCGTTGTTGTGAATTAACACGCTTTCTATTTTTAGATTCACAACTAACGGCACCTACTTGTTTATCGACGAATGCGAACGTCACTGTTTGTTTTTACTAGACACGACGATTGAAACGACGCTTAATACTGCGAAATTGCTGTCAACAACATTCGAGGGGAGCCGACAATGAAAGACAATTTTTCTTTATTTTTTTTCTTTTAAGATGACTGGAGCCAAGTTTGAACCTGCGATCTCCCGCATGGTAGTCGCGTGTTCTGACCACTATGTCACGGCCGGTTGTGTAACACTAGTTTGCATTTAAATACAAATTTGATTTGAATATAAATATATTTTTTGTGTTGGGGAATGGGACTTTGCCCAGAGGCTGAAAACTACTGATTGTCACTCACTTGGGAGTGACCAGAAGCGATTCCTTTGTGGCACTGTCCAAGCAGCTAACTACTTCCGGTCCTAGACCAAGTATTCCCTGGGCAATGACTTCAAAGCAACCGCTTAGAAGTTAGCTAGAGTTAGAAGGCGAAGCGTTGAGTAACCTAATCGGCATGCTACCACCGATGCGTCTTAGGAAGTAGGTAACAAAAGTTACTGAAGCTCAACACAGGCTCTCCTAGTGGCCTTGGCAGCCCCAAGAAACTAGGATCGGGAGCGGTGGCCTAATAAGCCACTCTCCTTAAACAAAATTTATTATGAAAACACGAAGAAAAGAAAAAACAAGAACCCCCCCAGATGTTGACGACCCCCGCAAACGATATAAGGACCATGATTTAAGGATATGCACCTGGAATGTCCGAACTCTATACAGAGATGGTGCCTCTATCCAACTGGCGGATGTCCTCGACAAATACAAGGCTGACATCACCGCCATACAGGAAATGAGATGGACGGGACAGGGATGCACACGACGAAAGAACTGTGACATCTTCTACAGCTGCCATGCAGAAAGACACGAATTTGGATGTGGTTTCATAGTCGGCAAGAGACTTCGACACCTTGTCTCGCGGTTTAACCCTGTAAGTGACCGAATAACCACCATTCGCATCCGGGCGAAATATTTTTACATCACGCTGATTTGTGTACACGCCCCGACGGAAGATAAAGACGATGAGATTAAAGATGCATTTTACGAGCGCCTAGAGGAAACATACGACCGCTGCCCTGGCCACGACATTAAAATTGTTCTAGGAGACTTTAATGCAAAAGTAGGAAGGGAAGATGTTCTTGGTCCATCGATCGGCAAATTCAGCCTGCATACCGACACGTCAGACAACGGGTTTAGGCTGGTTAGCTTCGCAGCGGGAAGGAACATGGTAGTGAGTGGAACCAGATTCCAGCACAAAGATATCCACAAGGCAACTTGGCTATCCCCCGATCAAAACACCAAAAATCAAATTGATCATGTAGTAATCGATGGCAGACATGCATCTAGTGTCATGGACGTGCGTGCGATTCGTGGTGCTAATATTGGCTCGGATCATTACCTGGTTGCAGCCAAGGTGCGCACAAGATTGAGCAGAGCGAAAAACGCACGTAACCAAACACAAAGAAAGCTGGACATTGCGAAGCTGCAAACCCCAGAGATAGCTACTGCCTACTCCAACCAGCTCTCCCAACTTTTACGACACAACGCCTCTACTTCTGACGTTCCCGATACACAGTGGCAGCATATTGCGCATTCCATGGCAACCGCCGCAACAACCGTGCTAGGATATGAAAAGCGGAGCTCAGACGAATCCTGGTACGATGAAGAATGTCGCATAGCGTCTGAGGAACTGGATGCTGCTTATAGGGCAACGCTACAGCCAATTGCAACCCGTGCTGTTAGGGAACGACACAAGGAGACACTAAAACAGGCGAGACAGCTAATTAAGCGAAAAAAAAGTCAGATGAAGGAACGGGAGAATGAGGATATAGATCGATACAGGGTTAGAGGTGAGGCTGGGAAATTTTACCAGAAAGTAAAATCAAAAGGCTACTGTAATGACCTCCCCACATGTAAGGACAAGGACGGAAATCTGGTCACGGATACGCAGAGTGTGCTGCACATATGGAGAGAACACTTCCAGCTAATGCTGGTGCTAATGCTGGTTCCAGAAGGCAGCGCACGTGAAGTTATCACGCCTATTGTCGACGACGGCTTAGATTGCCCACCACCAAGTCAAGCTGAGAAAAACAACATAGAAGCCAGTGCCGGCGGTAAGCGGCAGAATTCTTCAAGCCCGGTGGCAAGGAGCTGATAACGAGCATGCACCAGCTCCTGCGCACGGTTTGGCTTAAAGAGTGCATGCCCGCGATTGGAATGTAAGCATATTATGTCCTGTGCTGAAAATTAGGTCATCCAAGTGTGTGCTCCAAATACCGCGGGATCAGCCTTTTACCCATCGCATATAAGGTCCTGTCGGGTGTGGTGTGTGAAAGACTAAAGCCAGTGTTACCAACCTGATCAGGCCTTATCAGTGTGGCTTTAGACCTGGAAAATCAACAACTGACCAGATTCTCACACTTCGGCAAATCCTGGAAAAGACCCAAGAGAAACAGATCGATACGTACCGTTTCGTCGACTATAAAGCTGCCTTCCCCAGCCCGATACGGCAGAAATTACTCCAAGCCATGGCTGAGTTTGGTGTTCCAGCAAAGCTGATACGTCTTTGCGGAATTATGCTGACTGACACGAAGGCAAGGACCTTACGGAGCCATTCTGCACCAGACGAGGCCTAAAACAAGGCGACGGCCTATCGTGTGATCTCTTCAACATAGTGATGGAAATGATAATGAGAAAAGCTGCAGTAAACACGAGTGGCACTATATTCGACAAAAGCCACATGCTACTCGCGTACGTTGATGACGTAGACATCATCGGTCGAAAACTGCGGGATGTGACTGCAACCTTCTCAGGTATACAGAAGGAATCAGCGAAAATGGGCCTAACGGTGAACGAGGACAAAACGAAGTTATTAGTTTCAACGAACAAAGAATCTACTCGTTTGAGAAACTGCGTGAACGTTGACAACTATAATTTCGAGGTGGTAGATAATTTTGTCTACCTAGGCTCCACCATCAACAAAGCAAATAATGTCAGCCTAGAAATCCGGAGAAGAATCCTGCATGCAAATAAATACTACTACGGACTAAGCAAGCGATTCAATGACAGAGCCCTCTCTCGACAAACAAAACTCCAGCTAAACCATATACTGGTTATACCTGTCTTAATGTATGGTTTAGAATCCTGGGTTATGACACAAGCGGATGAATCGGTTCTGGCGGTATTCGAGAGAAAAATACTCCGTAAAATATATGGGCCCATCATCGTTAACGGGGAGTATCGGCGTCGTATGAATCATGAGCTGTACGAGCTGTACACTGACATTGACGTGGTCAGACGCATTAAGATGCAACGGTTGCATTGGCTAGGTCATGTTGTACGCATGGACGAAAATTCTCCAACTCAAAAAGTCTTCGACAATGAACTCGATGGACGGCGCAGAAGAGGGCGACCAAAACTCCGTTGGAAAGACCAGGTTACTGAGAACCTTACAGAACTTGGTGTGACTAACTGGAGAAGAAGCGCAGGAGATCGAGGCGCTTATAATATTTTTCTACCTGCGGTAAATAATCCACTAGGATTGCAAAGAACTACCAGCTAAGTAAGTAAGTAAGTATTCTTCATAAATACCAATGAAATACACAAAGTTGGATTTGTGAAATTTATTGCAATTATGACACAGGCAGTGATGTCATATTTTATAAGAGTGATTCATTAAGAGATTATTTATCAGCCACATAAATAGCTTTTTCTGGTCGCCACACATGGCTCCTAATCAAACATAATGTGCGAAATATACTCAGCAAAATTGCATTATTCATAATGACCCCATATCGTTGTAATGCATAAAAACACAATCTATAACTTAATTTAGTCTAAATGAACAATATGCACAACAAAACAGATTTAGGCAAAGATATTAACTTTTTATATAGAAGTGTTGGCATTTTTGACAATCTTTTTTATTTCTCATATCAATTCTCATTGATATTCATTGAATGCCAAAGATGTCAGTGGAAACTACAATATTTGTCAACACTTCACAAACACCAACGACAGTACAATTTCTCGACTAATGGCAATATGGCGAATAATGGACAAGTAATAGCACTTTTTTGCGATTCGTATTAAATCGAAATACATTTGAATTCCAAATAAGTAGCATCACATTGCACATAAATAGCATAAAATGGTAATAGAACTACTTTCATCCAGAAGCAAAAAAGTTTGATATTTTTCAAGAAGGTGTAAAACTTTCGTTTCGCAGCTACATTTTCGGACAGTCACATATTAGTATTTTTAATATTTTTCGCATATGTAAGTCCCAATAATAAATATTTTTTTACAGAAATCATATACAAGCAAAATCAATTTGCCAGGGAATTTTCCATTCTGATGGATTGAGTTTAAGATTATTTTGCTAAATATGGTTTTATGAAAATCTACATCCATTTTAAGCACTTTCGCGCTTTCGAATTGAAAAATTCGGATCCTAACAAACAGATTGATTTTCACTCTTTACGTTTTTCTCCATTCAATGACCTTAGTTGTCCCTATTTTGAGTTTTGTAGTGCTGAAATGGTCTCTCCAAATCATGTAAGTGACAAAACCTCGAATTCTACATAATCTTCTATGCGATACAGTCGCGGAATCACCGTTTTGTAAATCTCTCTCTCAAGAACAGCGCGCGGTTTTCTCTAGAAAAACGCTCCATACTGAATAAATTTCAGAGAGTCAGGCTTTTTACTAGCACATTCCCCGCGCCCCTTAGACATAATGAGTTCTCATAGTCAGCTAAACAAATCAAAACTTCCTTTTAAGACACCCTGTATAACATTACATTAGGAAAAAAAATTAACACATAGAAATTATAGTTCTGCTGAGATAAAGTAAAAGTTTTGTATTGTAATTTACCCTAAAATGTATGGACGGCGAGACGAGCCAGACATAACAACTAATTTTTTTTAAAAAAAACTTTGTCTTTTACTCTTGGTCCTAGATATGTTGGTTCTTAATTTATAAGTATAGACTTATTCTTTCAAATAACCCCAAAGGAAACAAACCGAAGCGGTTGAATCAGGGGAACGCGAAAGCCGGTCAAAATCGCTTATACACAAAATAATTCGTTCAACAAAGATGTCGGGTAAAATAGCCTTTGCGTCCTTCGTAGTGTGCAATGTAGTTCCATCCTGTTGGCCTTAAAACGCCACTCAAAACGGGACACTTAAGTGGGTGTAATTATAGCTATTGAACTACTCTTGGAATTTCCATAGCACAGTGGTCGTCCCCATTGGTCAAAAATAACAAAATTAAGGCAAAATTCTGGGTAATACTGTGACAACACTACCTCCCAATAGATTTTGCTCTTTCAAATTACTTTTGTTTTTGATTTATTTTACCAGTCCTCTTTAAGAATAGCTGCCAAAGGCAGACTATGAAAATAATTTTGTTTCGCAGCTTGAGTAGCTTTCAACTGAAGGTCCAAAATATGACGTAAAACCCTCTTTAAAAAAGATTGCTTAAACAATGGAAGAATTAAATATTGTAAAGAAATGTATTAACTATTCTTTAAAAGAATTAAAAACTTATCAGCATGCTGTGTCTATTTTATTGAACTAATTTATTATGTGCCTACTATGATATCTAAATTTTCAGGATCTAAGAGAGGTCCTTGAATCCTTTCACAGATTTTAAACAAATTTTAGAAATTGGTGTCATTAAAAGAGACTGTGAGATGTGCCAAATATTATTCACCTAAGAAAACTCCTTCTATTTGTGACCGCTCTTTGTATGAAACGGCAACCACTGTGCATAGCCCATATGCAGCAATTTTACCTATAAATTACCGTCATTATTAAATTATGAATAAAATCATGAGGTGGAGGTAGTTATTGTTTGATCTTGCTGATCTTAGAACTTAACCTTCGTTTATAGAATAGAAGCTTGCATACAAAATTTCATCTCGATAGCTCCTTAAAACTTGACCTCCGCTTTGACTATAGAAGTTTACATTCGAAATTGTAGCTCTATATCTCTTAAATTACTGCTGTTATCGCGGAAACAGATATACGAACAAGACCAAAAGGAGGGATTTTGTATGGGAGGTGGGAATATGTTTTTAACAATCGCGCTCATCTTTGAACGCAACCTGCGCTTAGAGTAGAGAAGCTTGCATTTCTTTCTCACGCATATCTCAAAAAAGAGGGTGTCTGTATGAGAGGTAGAGGTAGCTTTGTCCGATCCTGCTCAACTTAGAACTCAGTTTCGCTTGGAAGATTGAAGCTTGCATACCAAATTTTAGCTCGATGGCTCTCAAACTATGGCTTTTTGGGGCAATTTGTATAGGAGGTGGGTGTGGTGGAAGTAATTTTCGACCGGCATTTCCCATCATACAACTCAAGCTCCATTTAGAAGATATAAGCTTGCCAACAGAATTTCAGCTTGATAACTCTTAAACTACTGCTATAATCGCAGGGAAATCTCTCCAAAAAGGCGAAAGTTGGAGTTGTTTTTGATCATTATTGCTTATTTTAGAAATTAACCTTGACTTTGAGGATAAAAGCTTGCATTCCGAATTTCAATGTATGGACGATTTTTTTGCGGAAATTTAAAAATGCTCGACCGTAATATTTGCCGCTTGGTGTAAAAAATACGTAACGCTAATTCGAGTAAGTTCGGACGACTATTTCCCATGCCCAAAGAGGTCAAAGTAAGGTTATTATTAAAGCCTTAATAAATCCTATGTTTTTTACTAACATTAATTTAAGGAATTGTATTTTTTTTTGCGCGCACATATGTAATAGTAAAATATTGAAATCATTCAAATAAATTTGGTTCCAAATAGCCTGGTTATATCTCTACTATGCTGTACAATTTTCAGGACGATCAAACTATTATTATGGCTGTTACAATGGTATCTTTCACACAAAATTTTTATCACAAAAAAAACAAAAACAGAAGAAGAAAAAAAGTGTTGGCAACCCTAGCGTACAGACGTGTTTTTTTGCGAGAGCTAGTTAAGCTGCTACAATAAATTGTTTTTTTAGTATTTTTCGACTTTTAACAATACTCAGCTTGTGCTATTTCTAAAACCAGGGACTGAAAATAATTGTTATTATTTTTGTTTCGGAAGAAAAGGTTACGATAAAATGAGCTATATTTGTTTTAGGGAATATTTAACCATTATAGTAAGATATATATTATTTTAGACACCGTAACCATTATAAATGAGAAATATTTTTTTTTGGTTATGAATAACCATTATAGCAACCAAAAAATTTTTTTGGTTGCTAATAACCATTATCGAAAAAAATATTTTTTTTTTGGTTATCAGTCACCAATTTGATATATAATTTGAAATGAAAAAAGTGTAACGCATTCAAGGAGACGAGTTAAACCCCTAGTTTGCTAAGACCAAATGTGTTTCAGGACTTTTTAAGACGATTGAGCTATATCCGTCTGTCTGGATGGCTTGTGGGCACGATAACTCAAGTAAACCTTAACTGATCCGTACGAAATTTTAGCAGTATTATAATGTCCAAAAATAAAGTTTGCTAATACATATTATTACTCTAAAATGGGCGGAAGGAAGGGTACATTTGTATGGAATGTACCAGAAGGGGCATGGCTAGACCTCCTATTTTTCTCAAACACTTTATCCTTTACTAAATACAGAATTTGGGCACGATCGCGTTGGGCGTATTGATATTGATTACGCGAAATAACTGATATCTGACGTACGCACTTAAGCTACGCACAACAAAACGCATCTCAATTCAGCGCATAACTGTACGGTAAAGAGCTTTCACTCTAGCGTTCTAGCAGTGCTAAACTCAAGGAGTTACCTACCTCTAACTGCAGACGAAAGATCGAAAGAGTTATTTCAAATTTTCCCTGCCAGCCGTGAAGAACGTTTAAAACATACCACGAATAAACTTTTTTTCTCTACATTTTTTAACGGTTTTCTAATAACCCAGCAGCAAAAAATGGGGCTTTGCATGCCTTCTTACAGGCCTGCAAAGGCAGTCAGAAGCCCTACCCTTCAAATGCAGTCTTCATTTTAAATTAACATAGGGTGTCATAGGCAGGCAAGGCACATTCCCTTTCTCATTGAAGGCGTTTCAGTAGGCATGCCTAGTATGTCCTGCTTGGAGTCCTAATAACAAGGGCCTTCTATGAGGCATTGCTACTGCAGACCAGCTTGCAGGCCTGCAAAAGAGCATTTATAGAAGGACTTAAACAAAAAAAAAACATATGCGAATTATTTCCATATTAAATGATTTCCTACTTTTTATACATTACAATATTTATTACAATTTGTAATAACTATTTTTTTTTAAACTCCAGCAGCGGGAATCGAACTCGCGACCTCAGTACTCATAGTTGGGCATGCTACCTACTCGGCTATTACGTGATATAGTTGTTGTACGACAAATAACAAACATGTGGTTTTCATAAACAACAGCATCTGTCTTTCCTTCCCTTTAGAGGCCTGTCTACAGGGCTAATCGGAGAAGTGACAAGTGCATGGCTATGAACGTCAATTCTGCCTTCTACTAATAGGACTGTCAACAGGCCTGTTTAAGGCAAGAAAGTTTGCATGCCCTTTGTGCACATCTATGGTATTTTGTGGGGTACACAGTAGGGCTGCTCACAGGCCAGTTTTTAGAAGGGAAATAGGCATGTCTGCGGGATCTTTTCTCACCCTAGTAAGAGGCCTCATTACAGGTCTCATTTGAGAAGCGAAATGTGCATGGGTATGGAATTTTTTGTTAGGCTTAGTGAAGGACTTATTATAGCCTGTATACATGCCTGGAAAAGGAAGGCGTATTTGAATGTCAACAAACTGCCTTTGAAGGCATGTTGGCAGGCATTTTCCGCTGCTGGGAACATACCCCCTTCCAGTGCCGTATAAAGTATTACATTCAGATCAATTGTGAAGCAAGGTAGTTTTGTAATTTAATAAATGAAGTTTTATAACGAATTTTAAATCCCCGTGTTTTTCTCGCATTCTTCTGAAATTTAAAACATGTAGCCCATCATATCCAATCCCGTAAGTAGTTTTAGAAAAATACTAGCTGACCCGGCAAACGTTGTTCTGCCATACAACCTCGGACCCGGCGAACTTCGTGTCGCTCTTAAGCTAATGTCTTCATATAAGGACAGTAGTAAACACAGATAGTTCAAATTTTAATGTGATTTATATGCATTTGATCGAAATCAGTGAAGAGCGATCTGATAAACAATGTTTCTCGATTTGTTTTCCGGCACAAAAAAAAACAATGAAGACGGTGGAGTTCCTGGCACATCAAGAAAGTTCAAAAATTCTGTCGGATAGTTGGTCGCTTTATTCTCGTCGGTCACGCTGTCAACTGTTTTTAATTTAGATATGGTGATGAGTTCCTCCTTCGACGATGTAAGATCGCAAAAATTTGCCGGGAACGTCATCAATCCAGTTGAAACATCAACTGGAATTCGGCAAGTAGCTGTCTTAAAATGCAGTAATTCAATATCCGTTTTGCAACGTGCTTCTCATGTTCGTTGTCAATTTCAACTTCATGACATGCCGCCACAAAGACGACGATTTCAGGCATGCATTAATTTCATCAGCAGCAGTAGATTTTGGGATGACGGGAAGCCTTTGGAAAAAATCGCATAGCCCAACCAAATCGTCAACTGCCTCCAAAGCTCGTTTATGCGTAATCGTGCATGTGGCAGCAATACCAGAGGATGCCACAGCTAACACAATTTGCGATTTTGAACGAATTTATGCCAGAATCGAATCGTACACGCTTGTTTGCGGCACATTCAACAGCGGCACATTTGTTCGCACTCAGCTCATCTTGATCAGAGCATTGCTCTCGTTGCAATTCGCGATTGAATGCATCGTGCATCGAACGATTAAGCGCTGGTATTCCCAATTTCGACAATAGATTGCCGCACATGAGCACGCACATGTCTTCGATCAGAAGTTAATTTAAGATCGAAATTCGATGTTGTCGTGTGAACTCTGTGCAAAACATCGTAAGCCATCTCGTCCTTGTATTTAATGATCGCAAACAATGTACGAATTTGAGTCGGTGGAGCAGAAACAGTTGCCTCGGAGAGCGTTGAAACCCAAAGCGTATCGTTTTCGAGCAAATGCAAACGTTGGCAAGCTTCTAGAAATGTGGCGACTGATTGAAACGAATAAAATTGAGACGCTCCGTTTCGACCGACGATATCTTAACAGATGATTGTCAACATCTTGCCAAGTCATCAATCGATACGCATAAAAATTCATTGAGCTAACCATTTTACTCGTTTCTTCTTCTGAAATATCGAGAATGAAAAATTTGGTTAACAAACCTTTCGCTCTACTGACCGTCTTTAAATTGAGGTGATAGCCATCCTCTCCACTACAGAACATCAATCACTGCGACTTCATTTATAGTGGGAGCATTGAATTGTCTTGCATGGCCCCCAGAGGGTCTTTTGTCTGCTCTGATAATGATCTTGTGGTCGTCAGACCAAATTTAATTTGTTTTAATTTTCCAGAAATTTTCCGAATTTTTTAACAAAAATCTTCTATTTTTCTATTCTAAAAGGCATTCCGTAACAATTGCACACTTAATTCCATACAAAAGTTTAATTTTTGATTTTTGCAATTTTCCGACTTCTCCGGAAAATTTTCATTCACATAAACCTTCTCCTGCGAACCAGCCGGACAGCCAGACAGGCAGACAGACAGACAGACGGACAGACAGACAGCCAGACGGGCTGACGGACATGGATCAAACGACTTAAAAATCCATGACTCGAATTTGTTTCAAAGAAACCTTGGTTCTAAAGTGACTCTTTCTACGTGTTCAAGTTTTGGGTCGTACCAAATGATATATACCCACCTATCCATAGGGTGAGGGTATAAAAACAAACATAACATCAAATATACGATATATTATTGGGTCGAGATAACCAAAAAAATAAATTACTTTCGATAATGGTTATTGGTAACCAAAAAATTTTTTCGGTTGCTATAATGGTTATTCATAACCAAAAAAAAAAATTTCTCACTTATATTGGTTACGATAACCAAAATTAAATATTTCTCTTCGATAATGGTTTTTTATAACCATTATTTTAATTAGTCAATATTAATGGTTATAAAAGACTTTTTCGTCATATCTCTTATAACTGTTACGTCCCTGTCTAAAACTCATATTGCACAGTTGTTCAAAAAAGTGGAAAATGCCTGGAAATAGTCGTAGAAGCATTAATACGGCTAAAATGTACTGCGGCCAATGCAAACTGCTGATAAAAGAAGAGACGGATGACTTTATTGAGTGTGACAAGTGCGCCAAAAAATATCACTCTCAGTGCACCAAGCTCGACAAACGTCAGTTTCAGCATTTGCTGGACAATGAGAGCGAGATGTTTGCTTGTCAGTTTTGCGATGGAAGAGAAGATGAATTGAAAGCAGAGTTGGTAGATATCAAAACAAAACTGGCAAAATTGGATCAGCTGAGTGGAATACAAGAAAGTATTCAGTTTATGTCCAAACAATATGATGAAATTTTAAAGGGAGTTTCGCAGAATAAAACCAAATTAGTGGAATTGGAGAAGGAAAATATAAAGCTGAAATCCGAAATTAAAGGCCTTAAAAATTCGGTTAAGCTGCTCAATGACGCGAGAGCTAAGAATGATTGTATTCTGACTGGCTTGAAGGTGCAAGAAGGTGCTACGGCGGTAGAGACGATAATTAATATTTCAAAAGAAGTTGGAGTAGAAATGCAGCCTGAAAATATTGATGATGCTTTCTTTGTTCGCAATAACAGACCAAATGATCAGAAGAAAACTGTTATTGTGAAGTTCAGCAATAAATCTGCTAAGCAAAAAATTATGTCAGCAAAGCCAAAGCTAAGAGAAAATCCAGAGACAAGTTCTGTATTTGTAAATGATTTGCTTAGTAAGGAATCATTAAATCTTTTTAATTATGCAAAGACCTTAAAAAAAGTTGGCTATCGCCATGTCTTTGCTCGAAATGGAGTAGTATATTATAAGAGATGCGATATATCACGGCCACAAATAATTAGATGTGAAGCTGACGTGGACAAGTTATTGTTGGATGCAATAACTCTTAGAGGAAATAGACGCAAATCTGGGGCTACAAGTCAAACTGTGAGTGATGATGAAGATGATCCTTTTGCTTCGCCAAATTAAGCTGCATTTTATATTGTTTATCTTTTCATTCTTTATTTATGAATTTTAACCAATATTTTAATACATTTTCAAAATTTAATATAAATATTTCAAGATTAAAATATGATTTCTTTAATATTTTGTTTGTAAACATTCGAAGCGTTTCATCAATACAAAGATTTAATAAGTTTAAATCGGTTATTGCTAGTATGTCAAAATTACCTAATGTTATTGCAATACAAGAGACCTTGTTTCGAACTGAATTAACCCAGCTTTACTCTATTCCTGGTTATACGTGCATACACTGTTGCAGAGATGATGGTTTTGGTGGTACGTCACTATTAGGGTGTTCAAAACCGAAACCGAAAAACCGTAAACCGGTTTTTTTTATTTAAAACCGTATGCCGGTTTTTGCAAAAGTGCCATTTTCGAATAACCGGTTTAACCGAGTTTTTTCCTTCGGATACTCGGTTTTTTTTTTTAATTTGCTTTGTTACAATTCTAAAAGTGGTTATTGAAAAAGTAAAAATTTTAGAACTGAATTTAAAATAACTTAGGAGAAAGTTTTTACATTTTGTAAACGAGAATGTTTTTAGAAGATTTGTAAAATTTTAAAATTTAATTTTAAATTAATTTAGAAAAATCTTTTTACACGTTATTTAAGTGGATCAACAAGTCGAAGTGGATCTCGCCGACGATGATAGTGATGATGATGAATGCGGTGAAATAGTGGAAGTCGGAAAATCATACGAGCTCATTAAAAACTTGTCTTAAATTATCGCAAAATTGTGGAAGCATGTTAATAAATTTAATAAGTCGAGCGAAAAGCAAAGAAAATTACAGAGCTATCTTTTCCAGGAGCACAACAAAGAACTAAGGTTCATTGTCTATGTGAAACACCGGTGGAGCTCCTTATCTGCAATGATTGAACAGTTTCTAAGAATTAACCCATACGCTTACAAGAAATAAAAATTTTGAGAGATTTAAGTTCAGCACTTCAGCCTTTAGCATTCGCAATTAAAGATTATCAAATGATTCTAGTCGACGCTGAAGGAGTATATACGTTTATACTGAAACATCTCAAAAATATGAACTAGGTATATGCTCGGCAGCTGCGAGACAAAATTATAGCATGATTTAAGAAAAGAAGAATACAAACATTGAATAGCCTAATTATATATCTTAGCTTCGGAAAATATCCTACAAGCTCATCCTGTAAAAAGTATTCTAAAAAGACGGAAACAATAGAATATGCGAACGAACTTTTTAAAAGACTTTATCCTGCAATTTCCCCAACAACGGCAGAGTCTAGTAACAGTTCAGATTGTGAGATGGTAGAATCCCCTAATGGTACTCTTTGCAATGATTTAAACAGGACAATTAATAACATCCAAAATCCACCAGTGAAAACCAATTGCAATGACACAAGACTATATGATGATTTCAACTATTTCGATAGATATAATAAAAAGGACAGAACATCCTTCTAAACGCGCTTTTGTCAATAAATCCTACTTCTACAATTAGTGAGTGCGTGTTTTCTGTATCAAGCTTTATAAAAACGACACAGAAGAATAGACTTAAAATCAGAGACCGTAACTGTTATAACTTTTATTTATAAAAGTCCCTTTGTAAGAGTTATTTTCTGATTTTTATTTTATCTCTCCGAACATAAGACTTATTTTTGATTTATATTTTAAAAGTCCCAAAATAACAATTATTTCTGATTTATATTTTATCGCTCAGAAATAAGAGTTATTTTTGATTTCTATTTTAAAAGTCCCACAATAATAATTATTGAAGACTTTTTGAAATAGAAATCAAAAATAAAAATCATTCAATGAGTTTTTCAAATCAAAATCGAAAATAAAAATCAGCCTGAGACTTATATTTTTTCTGATGAAATATAAAACTCACTTGAAGACTTTTAATTTTTATTTGTTCAAATAAAAGTCTTTTGGTTCAATCGATATGCAAACAATATTTATATTCTGGCCAAAATAATTACAATTGTGGGACGTTCGGACCATATTTAACTCATAGCTACACAATGCAACGAAAAAACGATGGTTTTTACCATCACCCTTAGGGATGAAGGTATATGTATATCATTTGTTACAAATAAAAGTTTAGCGCATTAAAGGAAACGTGTTAGACCCCAAGTATCTTAAGATCAAATTGTTTCAGGACTTCTTAAGACCATTGTGCCATGTCCGTCTGTTTGGCTAGCTGGATGGGTCGTGGGCAGGATAACTCGAGTAAACTTTAACTGATCATTATGAAAATGTGCCAGCATTTTTAAGTTAAGTAGACAAACTCATAGATGACCGAATCATTTGACACATTCCTTCTTGTACCTCCCATATGAATGACCAAATTTGTTCCTTAGTTCTACAGGCATATTTTTTCTGTTATTAGAGTGAATTGTGTCAAATTTTGGATAAGGTAGTTGAATAATGGTTGAATATAAACCTATTTTGAATTTTTCTGTGTATTTGGAAAGGAGAGACTATGGCCTTTCCAAATCTATATATACGTATGTAACTTGTCATAAACTTTTGTTTTTTTTTTTAATTTTGAAGAAGTTTTTAGCCAAAACTTTTTTGCATTATCCTAATGTTTATTATATTGTTCAGAAAGTGCACACTGTCATGATTTAAACGCATACTTGTTTATAAAAATCGGTTAACAAATCGTTAAGTTATTCATAATCTTCAAGGAATCTGGGGATAATTACATTTGGTCGGAGAATAAATGCGATCTAACCCAAAAAATTTAAAAAAGATCCCCCTGGCGTTAAAAATAAATGTCAAAAATGGATTCCTTGACCCCAAAAACAGTAAGATACCTGTGATATCATTTAAGATTTTTGTTTAAATTAACAAGAATCCCATTCAAAATGACCCAATGCCCAGAAATAGTTAATTTCTATACATGAAGACTTTTTGAAAGTATATTTAGCTCACTAGCAATTTCTTCACTTGATTGCAACTTCACCACCGATTTGTTTTATATATAAAATCCCTTCTATAAATTAACAAACACAATCGGACGGACAATCGAATGGAAACTGTATGTGCATGGATATAGCTTCTTATAACGTAATGTACTAAGTATGTTTGTATTAAAGCGTTGTTTTGGAACAAAAGACAATATTATGCAATACAAATGATCCTTGTTTGAATAAAGAATCAGCTTCAAAGGACAAGACTTCTATAAAGATTTCTACAGTACCTCTGAGCATCCCAATGAAGCTATGATGCTCTTGTGAAACGATCCTTTGGGATTAACGCGAATAACGTCTTCAAGCTGAAATACCGGCAAATACTTAGGATTGATAAAGCATGCTTTTGGTTGCATTTGCGAACTTGTAAAACGGTGTTGCGTGAGAAGGTACACACCTGCCAATTAGATAATTTTTTTCGAGGTTAAACAATTTTGCACCCTTTTTTGCCACTCACAGTTCGCGAACTATAAGTGAACACTTAGTCCAATTATTTTTAGCTAAACTTGCTCGTCTCGTTGAGCTGATCAAAATCATATATACATTTCTTTTATTACAAAAAACAATAATGACGATATCAGCAAAAGACTTTTATTTCAGGCCTAAAGAAATAAAAATCATTTGGTGAGTTTTAAATTTTGTTTTGAAAAATATAAGTCTTTGATTGATTTTTATTTTTCGTTTGGCAAAATAAAACTCACTTCGTAATTTTTATTTCAAAAAGTTTTCAATAACTCTTATTCAAAGACTCAAAAAATTAAAATCAACAATAACTCTTATTTATTGAGGGATAGAATATAAATCAAAAATAACTCTTATTTGATGAACGATATAATAAAAATCAAAAATAAGTCTTATTTGGGACTTTTATAATAAAAATCACAAAATAAAAGTTTATTGCGAAATTCCACAGAGGAAGTAAAAACCAATGTATTGGTGTACTTAAAATAATTTTAGCACATTTCCTTCACATTGATTTTTTTTGTTGTAAAATCGATCAATAACAGTTATTTTCGGTCCCTGCTTAAAATTGAACACTTAAATTTCTTAAAAACTATTTTAACCAGTAAGAAAGTTTCAGTCGGGTAAGCCGATTTACATATACTCTTACCCTCAGTAAAACATATAATTTTCTAGTATATTGATATCATTACACGATTTCTAAAGTGGTCGAAGTGGTACATTTGTATGGGAGGTACCAGAAGGGCGTGGATAGACTTAAAGTTTTTTTCTTCAAAACTTTATCTCGATTTAGCTTTAATAAATACAGAATTTGGACACGATAACGTTGGGTGTATTGATATTACTACTCCATCCCTGAAGTGGGCGGAATGGTGCATTTGTATGGGAGGTTCCAGCAGGTACGTGGCTAGGCTTCCAAATTGGTTCTACAAATTTTTATTCTGTTTGACCAATACTAAATTAATAATATTAATCGATTTCTAAAGTGGGTGGTACCTGATGGGTATGGGAGGTACCACATGGGGCTAGACTTCCAGTTTTTTCTTCAAAACTTTGTCCTGCTATAGTTTTACTAAATGTAGGATTTGAGCACGATCACCCAATTCGATTGATATAACATACTAAATAAATGCATTTTTTTTAAACCAAATTATATTTTTTATAAGTATTTTTAACTTTTTAGAAAAAAACCGAAAAACCCGGTTAAACCGGTTTTCTTTAAAATGCTGTATTCGAAATCCGATTTTTCTTAAAAATCAATTTTTCGAATAACTCGGAAACCGGGTTTCTAAAAAAAGGAGGTATTTGATAACTTGAGTCACTATATATAATAGAGAAATATAAATACACCATTGAATATTGCAGAAGTTTAGATTTTGTCGAAATTATAGCTATTTCCTTTGATAACTTGCGGATTGAAGGAAAACCATTAAAGATCTTATCCTATTATCGTTCTCAAAAATGTTGTGTATCACGATTTTTAGCCATAATTGAAGAATCTATTGGCACTTATGCAAACAGTTCCGTAGTTGTAGTTGGTGATTCCAATATAGACTTGTTCGGAAGCTCTCACTTCAATGATTTGAAAAATTTATTTCTAAACTACGGTTGTCGGAGCTGTCACGAGCTTATAACAAGACCAACTAGCGCTACTTGCATAGATCATGTCTTCAGCAATATTAATTCCAACATGATCGTGGACTCCGTGGTGTGTGATTTGTCAGATCATAATTTTATTTCTTGCAGAATTAAAAGCAATCATTTAGTTAGTAATATTGTTGAAAGCTGTAAATATTTCTGTGACTATGATAAAGTGAGATATCATTTACAGAGAAAATTACCGGAAGATAAGTCACAAAGTGCACAAAATCTTGTTGATTCTGTTACATCGGTGATCAATGAAGCAGTTTTAAAGTCTACTACGAAAATTAAATCTAAAAATTTATTAAATTTTAATCTTACACCGTGTTAAAATTACTAGGCAAAATTATAAAAAAATTTAAAAGAATATCTCGATCTGAATATTTCTATTACCATGTATCCAAAGCCAATAATGACCCTAAAAAGTGCTGGTGTTTTCTTAATTCTGTATTGGGCAGGAACCAATCACGAAAATTTGATATTGTGTTGCCATCTGGTCAAAAAGCTCAAAATGATATTGAGAAAGCTCAAGCTTTAAATCATTATTTTATAAATTCCGTTAAAGATTTGAGACAATCTATTGTTGTGAGACAGGATGATAACTGGAATGCTTTTAGAACTTTGCAACAAAGAAGTGAAAGATTTATTTTTTCTACAATCATTGAGGATGAGGTAAAAACTGTTATAAACAATATGAAGTTGAACAAATCTGCAGGATATGACAACATTACCTCGAAAGTTATTTTTGAGTGTAGAAATCAATTGTATAACATTTTATGTTTTATTTTTAACAAAATTATTACCACTGCTAACTATCCTATTAGTTTAAAAGTTAACAAAGTAGTACCGATTCCAAAAAAATCCATTGCATCAATTCCTTCAGATTTTCGTCCAATAGCTATTCTCCCTACAATAGATAACATTTTTGAGATAATAATTCATGAAAAATTGCTGAAATATTTTGAGGATAATCAGTTTATTTACGAGTTTCAATTTGGTTTTAGGAAAGGTTGTGGCACTGAGGAAGCCGTTGCTAATGTGGTTAACTATATTTGTGATGGATTGGATAGAGGTTATGTTGGTGTTGCTGGCTTGTTTTTAGATTTTTCAAAAGCATTTGATCTTGTTGATCATAAAATATTGCTAGAAAAGCTACCTAAGTACGGGGTTGTGGGCAAAGAGCTATTGCTGTTCAAAAGTTATTTGACTAACCGTAGACAGTTTGTACAGATTTTGGAAACAAAAAGTAGGATAGAGTTAGTAGAGTGTGGAGTTCCTCAAGGAAGTTCTTTGGGGCCACTACTTTTTTCGATTTTTATAAATGATTTGCACAATTTAGACCTTACGGGTCGTATGTATATGTTCGCTGACGATATATGTTTATTCTATCCGTACAAATATGACTTGGTTTTGAAAACGTCGATTGAACGTGATATTTCTTTTATTTTTGAGTATGCCAGATTAAACAAATTGATACTTAATGGTGACAAAACCAAGCTAGTTAGATTTAGACCTCACTCAAACAATTTTACTTTTGAAGTATGTGTAAATGGAACTATCGTAAATGAGGAACGTTGCGTAAAATATCTTGGCATCACTTTACAGAGTAACCTTTCTTGGGATTTACATATTTGTAGCCTAAAAAATAAATTAGCTCCGGCAATTGGAATATTGTACAAAATGAAAAATTTGCTAGACGTGAACACAAAGTTGCTTATATATAATTCTTTGATACAAAGCCACCTAAACTATTTAGCGCTTATTTATGGGTACAAAAATTCATCGGATTTAAAAAGTCTTCAATGTATGCAAAATAAAGCTTTAAAGGTGATTTTTAACCTACCTCCTACTAACAGTACGATTTTGTTGTATTCCGAAAAATGTAAATCAGTTATGCCGATTCATGCTGTATATAAATACCAAGTTTTAATGTACACATACAAATCTTTAAATCAAATTGGTTACCGAACGGTAAAGTTTTCTCAAAGTCAAAGTGCGTTTAATACGAGGAATAGAGAAAGCTTGAGGTTCCCCAGATGTAGATTAGAGAAAACAAAACAGCGTATTCAATACATGGGAAGTGTTGAGTATAATAAGCTACCTTGTGTTATTAAAAACATAAATACTATCTCACAGTTTAAATCTACACTCAAAGACTACATAAGTCAAAATATAGAAACGCTTCTTATGTAGTATAATTTTTTAAATGTTATATTTTTTTTATGGTTATGTAACTATATCTTACATGTAATTATAATTACATTAAATAACTTTGCCAACATGCCTCTAAAATGCCTTATTGGCGCAGAGGCAAATTTTACGTTGTTCAATAATATACATGTAAATAAATAAATAAAATGAAAAAAAAAAAGTTAATTCGACATTTTTCGACTAAATAGCCGCTAAAACTGAAAAGTAGGTAGAAATTACAAATTTTAATTTTAATGATGCAAAACTGATCAAAAACCAATTTCATCCCTCAAGCTATACACATTATTGAAGAAATAATTTTATTAACTAACACTCTATCATACAAAAAATCAGCTCTAAAGGTCGAGCCCGATTTACTACAATTTTTTTAATGAAACTGGTTTAGTCTTACTATCTCCCCAGGTTACACCTTAAAACTCCTCTACAATGATTTCTTGGTCCCTCTATTAATCCAAGAGAAAAAAGACCCGAAAATCCTACCGAAATTCGTACGTGTGACGTTAATGATATTTTTGTGTGACGTTACTGACACTGCTTTTATGGCGATTACGTGATTAAAACATAAAATTTAAGCCCACCTTTTGGATAAAAATCATCTTTCAGCCTTCCTTTTTTAAATAATGGTCAATTATAAACATAAACTCTTTTCAATTCGCTAATTTTTACACAAACGTTCAGTAACCTCAAAACACACTTCCAAAATCCGGTGACGTTACTGACGGCTTAAAATGGTCATAACTTCACAACAAAGCGAGATACAGCAAAATTGTCTAGGTATGAAACAACAGTTATGCCGATCTCAAGTTGGGAGAAATAATAGTATTTAGTAAAGATATTGACCAAAATATGTATACGAACGTGACGTTACTGACGGTGGCCTTGCCCATATATAGTTTTGACCTTTGTCCTTTTTGGGCACGACTTTAAAGATATCCAGTTTTGTTCAAATTTTGACCATAGCCGCTTTATAACAACCTTCTCTAATTTCAGGCCACTTTGTACTTGTGATGTAAAAATCTAAAATCTTTTGTATATTTTTGTCGTATTTTCATGGTACTGCTTTCTGCTTAATGCATTTTCATTAATAATTTCTGGACAACCTTTAACCAATCAATATTGCCAATATAGCACACACCACCAGTTGCAGTACAACAAAGTATTTTCTTTTGATAACTTCAAATATTCCTGAAATATAGTTAGTGAACGAACAATGTGTCTCATGGATGTCAACATTGACGGTATAAATATTTTTATGATGGTGTCATTTGATTTGCAAATTGTAGTTGTCAACTTTGATTGCCATCATGGCTCAATACAATCGTGCTCAAGTGGACGTCAACAGGATGATAGACAAATAAATGAATTTTTACGCATAAATACCTTTAAGCATTGAAGGAAACTGCAGTAAGTAAAGTGCAATACAGCAGTCATGGTACGAAAGCGAATTGGAGTATTTATTGGTTTTATTGATGTTATGGATATGAAAGAAATACGAATAACTTCAGTAAGCAAGGAAGTGTACTCTTGTGCGCATGTAAATTACATTTGTATATTGAAATATGTTATCTGACTATTATACGCAATGGTAATGTTAAATGTCGATCATGATTGTGTTGTGCGATAATTTTGCAACAGTTTATCAGTTAGGAGTGTTCTTGCTATGTATAATGAGAGAAAGTTAGAAAAATGTTAGCATACCATGAAAGTGTATTATAAAAACAACCTGTGGATAGGGTAAAACTTGGACAACTCTATGAACATCAATTAAACTTAAACGAAAACAATACTTACAGGGGAAATTACAAAAAAAATATTTTCAACCAGTGATTTTTGACGCATCACTGTTCTGCATATTACATAGAATGTCTGCTCTTTCATCTGATATCGCCAAGTAAGCCTAGACCAATCCAATCAATTATCGCCTAATTTTCGAACAATTTGGTCAAGCAATTAACTTTATTACCTTTTAGTCTAAATTTGTTGGTTTGCCAGAATTTTTAGCACCTAATATCCTCCAGCAACTGGTAACGAATTTATTGTTAAATTAATTTCGACAAAGTTTTACGAAGTAATCTCTAAGCTATTAAGTCAGAAAATACGCACCCACCCACACTCACTCCCTTCTGTCACCACCCCATTTGTGTCCTGTGGTTAGGACATGTAAAGAGGATGATGTTTTTAATGTTTCAAGTAGTTCGGCTTAAAGAACGTATGTTATGTCCAGCTCTTCATATGTTGTCTGGCAAGCAAACAGATACTAAATTATTATACTCCTTGCACGTTCGTACAACAAACAAGTTTTGAAGCAGGAAAATGAATTTTCCTTCTTTGTTCTTTGAACAATTTTGTTGTTTATATTAGAAAAGTTTTATTGAATAAAGTTTGGGCTTTCTTATGTAGGAAGTTAACTTACCTTGTTAATAAATATCAAACTTAAGTCATAATAGTATGGCCAGTGAATGCTTAAAGTTTTACCAAAGAGTGTGTAGGTAAAAGGTAAGAGCGTTAACGAGTGGGTAAAGAGGATTAAGAAGTATATATTAACACAAATAACCAATAACAATAAGTGTGTTCCGTTTGAATTAATTTAGCTGAGATTATCAGACTGGCCATTATTTTTTTGTTCTAAATTGTGCTTTTTATACCATCACCTTTAGGGATTAGGGTATATATCATTTGATACGACCCAAAAGTGTAACACATAGAAGGAGTCACTTAAGACCCTAGGTATCTTTGAACCAAATTCGATTCATGACTTTTTGAGTCGTTTGAGCCATGTCCGTCTGTCTGTTTGGCTGTCCGGCTGGTGCGCACGATAACTTTCGAAAAACGTATTGTAAATGGGCTACATGGCCCCGCCCCTTCTGGTACCTCCCATACAAATGCATCATTCCGCCCACTTTAGAAATCGAGTAATAATATCAATACACCCAACGGGATCGTACCCAAATTCTGTATTTAGTAAAGCTTTAACATGATAAAGTTTTGGAGAAAAAAAGTTGGAAGATTAGCCACGCCCCTTTTGGTACCTCCCATACAAATGCCCACTATAGAGATGGAGTAATAATGTCAATAAATCCAATGTGATCGTACCCAAATTCTTTATTTAGGAATGCTTTAACAGTATAAAGTTTTTGAGAAAAAATTTGGAAGTCTAGCCACGCCCCATCTAGTACCTCTCATACCCATCTGGTACCGCCCACTTTAGAAATCGATTAATATTATAAATATACCTAACGCGATAGTCCCCATATTCTGTATTTAGTAAAGCTATAACAGATGCGACAATTTTGCTTGTTGACGTAGCCACCGAGGTGGAAATGGGCCCAATCAGTCAAGATGATTTTTCGATGGAATTCCGGATCATTTTCATGCATTTCAAGGACCCAATCAACAAAGACACGACGTTGTTAATGAACGGCCGGCTTGAGTTCTTGTGCTAATTGAATATGGTGTAATGACGTGTGTGGAATGCCCAATTCCAAAGAACGACAAGGAATGGACAAACCTGGGTTTTCTTCAACACTTTGGGCTACAGCAGCAATATTCTCAGTTGTTCTTAAGCGACATGTACGGGTTTTATTCTTCACATCACTAACTTGTCCCAACAGCTCGAATTTTTTCACCAATTTCTCTATTGCTGTCCGACAAGGTGCTTCAAAACGACCAAAAAATGCTTTAGTTTTGCGAACTGTGACTGCAATATTGTCACCATTTTTGTAGTGAATTTTAAAAATTCTTTCTGGTTTGGGGTGGATACTCTAAAAAATTAACTTTGGGGCTGGCCTTTCCAAGCTGTCGCATTACCCCGAAGAGTATGAACTCCGACGAGACATACTGGAAATTAATTTATTGCCCTTCTTGAAGCGGCGAAACCAGGAGATAAATTATATTTCTCAGCAATAGTTTGCGTTTTCTCACTCCAGTAAGGAAACAAAAGGTTGGGTTCGGTCAGAAAACGTTGAAGACTTAGAGAGGCCAGAGTATTTCCATGACATGAACCCTATTTAAAATGTAGGGGACATACTTGTTCATAAAATGTACTACTACAACAAGCAATACAATAGCGTTTCAGGGCCCAAATCGGCAGTAATAGCGGATTGGGACTACTTAGAATGTTCAACCCCAAAAACCCTAAAAAATAGTATGACCGAAAGGCATTTTTGAATACATTCAAAATAAGAGAGGTCATACGCATTATTACAAAGTGTTTTTTATTTTAAATTTGCTGTTTTTTTAATTAAAAAAATTTTATGATATTGTCATAGTTCGGTTTAAGATCATTTCTATTGGCAATTATATATTATTGCCAATATTTTTTTTGTTCAAGAGTGTGAAATGTATTATGTTGACAGCAGGTTAGGCGTATGACGTCATTTCGACATTAACCACAATGTCTCGTCAGCGCAATAATATATAATTGCCAATAGAAATGATCTTAAACCGAACTATGACAATATCATAATTCATTGCAGATCAACAAAAAACAAAATCAAGAACAACGAAACACTGACGGTACGCAGAATGGGGTTGGCACTTTGTCAACAACAAAACTCCTGTGCAATTGTGTCCGATGGACACATGCATAGGCAAGGGCATGTGTGTGTATTATGTTGGCATGTTGTGCGCTTCGAGGATGCTTTCTTCGCACCGTTGGGAAAAGTTCTCATTAACTTTGAGATGCTTTCTTCCCTTAAGGTTGTGATGATAGAGGAGAAGGCACAGCAAAGGGCGCTGACGAGACATTGTGGTTAATGTCGAAATGACGTCATACGCCTAACCTGCTGTCAACATAATACATTTCACACTCTTGAACAATAATATATAATTGCCAATAGAAATGATCTTAAACCAAACTATGACAATATCATAATTCATTGCAGATCAACAAAAAACAAAATCAAGAACAAAAAAATTTTATTTCGTAATTAAAAACCACTGCGTATAGTTCCATAATCACCCATAAATGTAAAAAAATTCAAAAAAAAAACTAAACTTAACTATATAGAATTTTGTTGTTGTTGGATGTAAGTGTTTTCATTCCTCATATTCTATTTTTTGATTATGACCCTATAAGTACATCTGCATCGAAATATAGTGCTGCGTATAATTTCCACCTCTCCAGTGTATGGTATCGTTATTGTGGATTTTGGTTTTTTAATATACCCGATATTTACTGAACATATGTATGCATTACAATAGGAAAACCATGCAGCCCATACGATGTATAGGCAATGTATTTAGACCAAAAATGCGAAATTGGTATTTTCTGCCTGCCAGAATAACAAAATGTCTTTTTATACTCAAGTTATTGAATTCAATACAGTTCAGTTCCTTTTGTAAATGTTAACGAATGAGTAACGTCAACATCAATCATACGCAATATGTTTCGTATGTTGGATTGTGATAAATACAAATTAGGGTAAAGAAAAATAAACAATTGTATTTTATTAATGGCTATTCGACACATGAATTTCAGTACAGTATTTTCTGTACCATATACTGCCCACATAAACTTACTTACTTACTAAACTGGTACTTCTATGCAATCCCAGTGGATTATATACCGCACGTAGAAAAATATTATAAGCGCCTCGATCTCCTGCGCTTCTTTTCCAGTTAGTCACACCAAGTTCTGTAAGGTTCTCAGTAACCTGGTCTTTCCAACGGAATTTTGGTCGCCCTCTTCTGCGCCATCCATCGAGTATATTGTCGAAGACTTTTCGAGCTGGAGCATTTTCGCCCATGCGTACAACAAGACCTAGCCAACGCAACCGTTGCATCTTAATGCGTCTGACCACGTCAATGTAAGTGTACAGCTCGTACAGCTCATGATTCATTCGACGCCGATACTCTCCGATAACGATGATGGGCCCATATATTTTACGGAGTATTTTTCTCTCGAATACCGCCAGAACCATCATCGGCTTATGTCATAACCCGGGATTCTGAGCTATACATTAAGACAGGTAGAAGTATCTGGTGAAGCTGGAGTTTTTTTTCGTCGAGAGAAACTCTGTCCTTGAATCGTTTGCTTAGTCCGTAGTAGCATTTATTTGCAAGCAGGATTCTTCTCCGGATTTCTAGGCTGACATTATTTGCTTTGTTGATGGCGGAGCCTAGGTAAACAAAATTATCTACCACCTCGAAATTATAGTTGTCGACGTTCACGCAGTTCCCCAAACGAGTAGATTCTTTGTTCGTTGTCCTCGTTCACCGTTAGGCCCATTTTCGCTGATTCCTTCTGTATATCTGAGAAGGCTGCAGTCATATCCCGCAGTTTTTGACCGATGATGTATAGTCATCAGCGTACGCGGGTAGCATGTGGCTTTTGTTGAATATAGTGCCACTCGTGTTTACTGCAGCTTTTCTCATTATCATCTCCATCACAATGTTGAAGAGATCGCACGATAGGCCGTCGCCGTATAGAATGGCTCCGTAAGGCCCTTGCCAATCTTCACTGAAGACTTCGTGTCAGTCAGCGTCATACCGCAAAAACGTATCAGCTTCGCTGGAATACCAAACTCAGCCATGGCTTCGAGTAATATCTGAGGTATCGGGCTGTCAAAGGCAGCTTTATAGTCGACGAATAGATTGTACGTGTCGATCTGTTTCTCTTAGGTCTTTTCCAGGATTTGCCGAAGTGTGAAAATCTGGTCAGTTTTTGATTTTCCAGGTCTAAAGCCACACTGATAAGGCCCGATCAGGTTGGATAACACTGGCTTTAGTCTTTCAGATAGCACACTCGACAGGACCATTTATGCAATGGGTAAAAGGCTGATCCCGCGGTAGTTAGAGCACACACTTGGATCACCTTTTTCAGCACAGGACATAATACGCTTACATTCCAATCGTCGGGCATGCACTCTTTAAGCCAAACCGTGCGCAGGAGCTGGTGCATGCTCGTTATCACCGGACTTGAAGAGCTCTGCGGGCAGATAGTCGGCACCGACTACTTTATTGTTTTTCAGCCGCGATATTGCTCTTCTTACCTCGGCTTCACTTGGTGGTGGGCAATCTAAGCCGTCGTCGACAATTGGCGTGATAACTTCACGTGCGCTGCCTTCTGGAACCAGCAGTTGCTGGAAGTTTTCTCTCCTTATGTGCAGAACACTCTGCGTATCCGTGACCAGATTTCCATCAATGTCCTTACAGGTGGGGAGGCCATTACCGTATCCATGTGCTCTTACTTTCTGGTAAAATTTTCGGGCCTCACCTCCTATCCCTGTATCGCTCTATATCCACGTTCTCCCGTTCCATCATCTGACGTTTTTTTCGCCTAAATAGCTGTTTCGCCCGTTTTGCTTTCTCCTTATGCCGTTCCCTAACAGCACGGGTTACAATTGGCTGTAGCGTTGCCCTATAAGCAGCATCCTGTTCCTCAGACGCTATGCGATATTCTTCATCGTACCAGGATTCGTTTGAGGGCCGATTTTCATATCCTAGCACGGTTGTTGCGGCGGTTGCCATGGAATGCGCAATATGCTGCCACTGTGTATCGGGAACGTCAGAAGTAGAGGCGTTGTGTCGTAAAAGTTGGGAGACCTGGTTGGAGTAGGCAGTAGCTATCTCTGGGGTTTGCAGCTTCGCGATGTCCAGCTTTCTTTGTGTTTGGTTACGTGCGTTTTTCGCTCTGCTCAATCTTGGCTCCAACCAGGTAATGATCCGAGCCAATGTTAGCACCACTGATCATACGCACGTCAATGACACTAGATGCATGCCTGCAATCAATCACCACATGATCAATTTGATTTTCGGTGTTTTGATCGGGGGATAGCCAAGTTGACTTGTGGATATCTTTGTGCTGGAATCTGGTTCCACTCACTACCAAGTTCCTTCCCGCTGCGAAGCTAACCAGCCTAAACCCGTTGTCTGACGTGTCGGTATGCAGGCTGAATTTACCGATCGATGGACCAAGAACATCTTCCAACACAATGTGAAGAAGAACAATGTTAGCACCACTGATCATACGCACGTCAATGACACTAGATGCATGTCTGCCATCGATTACTACATGATCAATTTGATTTTCGGTGTTTTGATCGGGGGATAGCCAAGTTGACTTGTGGATATCTTTGTGCTGGAATCTGGTTCCACTCACTACCAAGTTCCTTCCCGCTGCGAAGCTAACCAGCCTAAACCCGTTGTCTGACGTGTCGGTATGCAGGCTGAATTTACCGATCGATGGACCAAGAACATCTTCCAACACAATGTGAAGAAGAACAGAAGAACTACCCCAACCCGCCACAAATGTTGACGACCCCCGAAAACTTTATAATGGCCGAACTGTTTACAGAGATCCAGTTACCGGATGGGCTCCACAAATACAAGGCCGACGTCACTGCGATACAGGAAATGAGATGGGCGAGAGAGGAAGTAAAGAACTATGACATATTTACGGCTGCAATGCGGAAAGATACGAATTTGGATGTGGATTCTGCAAGTGACGTCAACATCTGTAAGTGACCGAATAGCCACAATTCGCATCAAGGCAAAATATATTTTTACATTAAGCTGATTTGAGTACACGGATCGACGGAAAACAAAGACGAGGACATTTAAGATGCCCTGCCCATGACATTAACATTGTTTTGAGAGATTTCAATGCGAAAATAGGAAGGTAAGTTGCTCAGGGTTCAGCAGTCGTAACATTCAGCCACACAAAAACACGTTAGATAACGGATTAAGACTGGTTAGCTTTGAGTCGGTAATAAACATGGCAGTAACAGAAATCAGATTACCGCATAAATATATCCACAAGGCAAACTATATATCCCATAATCAAAAGACAAGAACCCAGATTGCTGCCAAGGTTAACTAAATATAGATTCGGTTCGGAAGTTCTTCTAAAAACGATTGTAAGCAAACGCGGAGGCAGCAATATTGCATACTACCAAGATAGCCAATGCCTGTCCCAACCAATATCTAGAATTACTGCAAACGACCCCCTATTTTGATGTCTCCGACACACAGTGACAACATATACTGCCAACAATCGAACTGAAAAAAACACGTTCAGATAAGCCATGGTATGGTGGAGAATGACGCGTATTGTCTATGGCTATGGCAGCAAGTACTGCGATGATGTAATATAATGACAACGATATAATAGGATGGGGAGACGGATGAAAAACTTCTTCAGTCGAAAAAATCGTACATGGAAGAAAATAGCTAGCCAATATATTGAAAAGTATTGGGATGAAGATGAAAGCGGATAGTTCTACCAAATTGTAAAAAACTAAGGTTTTGATGCAAGGATTCCTGTGTGTAAGAACAGAGATGAAAAATCTTGTCACTGATACTCAGACAGTGCTGCAAGTATGGAGGAAACATTGTCATATGTTGCTCGCTCTCAAAAGCAGTGATGGAAGTTCAGCTATTATCGATAATTGTGTACCGCGCCAAAATAAGATCAGCACAGCAATTGTACGGCATTAAAACGATAAAGCGGGAGCCGATTGACTAATGACAGAGCTTTGTAAGGTCAGCGGCCATCAACAG
The DNA here is from genome assembly GCA_964034835.1 of Muscina levida. Lineage (NCBI taxonomy): Eukaryota > Metazoa > Arthropoda > Insecta > Diptera > Muscidae > Muscina > Muscina levida. The sequence goes on along the minus strand of OZ035881.1, from coordinate 110,362,765 downwards.
CCAAAGTACTTGTGCTGGCAGCTCGTAAACACGATTTGGTTAAGGAATGCACGCCCGATGATTGGAATATGAGTATGCTATGTTCTGTTCTTACGAAAAGTGATCCAAGTGTATGTACCAACTATCGCGGGATCAGCTTTTTACCCATCGCATACATCGTCCTGTCTAGTGTGTTATTTGAACGATTAAAGCCCATCCTAGCGAACCTGCTTGGTCCTTATCAGTGTAGTTTTAGACCTGATAAATCAAGTCGATTAGAAAGCTACATTCGAAAGTCTGACGACCTTTCAAATGCTACGGCTGAATTTGGTGTCCGCGCGAAACAGATACGACTTTGCGGGATTACACAGCCCGACACGAAGTCTTTAGTGAAGATAGGCTACAATCTGACAGAGCATATTTTACTTAGCGTGGCTTTAGGCTAGGCTAAAGTCCGTCATATGATCTCTTTAACATGGTAGTGAAGATAATCATGTGGAAATCTGCATAAACCATGACTGGTATCATAGGGTAAGACGATAAAAAAAGTTGTGCCGGTCACCCTCTAGAATGAAAGATAATTTAAAAACAAATTCAAAAAAAAATTGTATGTTTTTCAACCTCTGTAATTTGTTTCTTTATGAATAAAAATATATACGGTATAAAAGAAAATTTCATGGAATTTAAAAAACTTTTTTATAGTTTCTGACTTAGGGGGGAAAACCGAGATTCCGGAAGACACTTCTAGAACTTGACTTCGGAGTCAAAAGTGATCAGAGAAGAAAATGTAGCTGCTGTCAATCCAAGAACATTGATTGATTGACGTTACGATCGGACTATAAATGGAGATACACGAAACATAAAATCCATTACGCGGGGTTAGGGGAGTGGCAAAAAAATAATTTTTTGAAATTATCTTTTATTCTAGGGGGTGACTGGCACAACTTTTTTTTTTTGTATGAAGTGCGACCCACTGTACTGGTATCATCTTATATATAAAAATGAATTGCTGTGCAGTTGTCTCGCTAAAACTCAAAAACGGCTGGACCGATTTTCAAATTTTTTTTTTTGTTTTGTTCGCTATAGCTTCCGGATGGTTTAAAAGGTTTTATTTTTTCAAAAAGTGGGCGGCGCCACGCCCCTTTTATCAAATATCGCTCAGACGGCTTTTCTAATAGACCGATTGATACAAAAATTTTACCATGAGGTACTGTTGACCTGTAGATAGTTTCTGACTACATTTGGTTGTAATTGGATAAAGGGGCGTGGCACCGCCCATACAACTTGACAATTAAAAATGCTATATTTCATGAACTATCAGAGGTATGAAGATGAGATTTGGTATATATGTTGTTGGAGCAGTATTAATTACAGCCAGGATGGAAGTGGGCGGTGCCACGCCCCCTTTTCAAAAACCGCTCTAACTGTTTTTCTAATAGATCGATTGATACAAAAATTATACCATGAGGTACTGTGGACCTGTAGATAGTTCCTAACTATATTTGGTTGTAATTGGATAAAGGGGCGTGGCACCGCCCATACAACTTGACAATTAAAAATGCTATATTTCATGAACTATCAGAGGTATGAAGATGAGATTTGGTATATATATTGTTGGAGCAGTATTAATTACATCCAGCGAGGAAGTGGGCGGTGCCACACCCTCTTTTCAAAAATCGCTCTAACGACTTTTCTAACATATCGATTGATACGAAAATTTTACCAAGTGGTACTGTTGACCTGTTGATAGTCCCAGACTATATTTGGTTGTGATTGGATAAAGGGGCGTGACACCGCCCATTCAACTTGAAAATTAAAAGGGCTATAACTCATGAACTATCAGAGGTATGAAGATGAGATTTGTTACATATGTTGTTGTTGCAGTATGAATTACAGTAAGGGTGGAAATGGGCTGTTCCCTTTTTAAAACAAACGGTTAAAACTGTCAAAATTCCACAGTATATTGCTGTTCGCCTAGAGACATGAACAGTAAGGTGGGCCAATTTTTTTATTCACAAAAATCGTAACCAAAACCGGAATCTACGTTGAATTGTTAAAAAATTTTACCAATAAATTTTGTGTCTAAAATCAATTCCTAGCTCGCGCTGGGAAGCATGATGATTTCAGATAAAGATTTTTTTGTTTTTAAATGAGCAAAAATCGAAAAATTCGGATATGTATTTTTGAGACCTTTTGCGTAAAACTGACTTCTCAACAAACTAAATGATTTATTACAGAAGCAAATCTATGTATTGGTTAAAAAGTAATGGCCACTGAGAGTTGGCATACAGAAATTAAGTTTTAAAAAATCATTTTTCAGAATATTGGGCGGGACTCCAGACAATGTCAAAAGTATACCAGTCTCTTCGTCTTGGTCTCCAAACATGGGAATGGTAGGTACAAATTAGAGCCGGCCCATAGGTCTGAAGTTTTCGATAGTTACTCATTGCTAAAAAAATATCTCTGCCTGAAATCTTCATGCTTCTCAGCGCGAACTAGGAATTGGTTTTAGACTTATAGTTTCTTAGTGAAATTATCTAGGAATTATCGATTACCACGCAATTCAATATTTGGCTTTTAAACTGTATCAAATAATGGTCCGTACACCAGGCAGTTAAGGACACAAAGTAGCTGCGCAGACTAAAACAGTGATTTGTTTTTAATTTACTTTACAGGTATGCATTTTTCAATTACTTTTCAGGAGAGCGAATCGGTAATAAATCCTATAGATAGAAAAATTAAGCAATATTCATTGTAGTTATACTGGAAAACAAATTTTGTTTGATTGGGGCACAATTTAAATTTGTATAGTATATTAGGGGTAACATTAGCAACCTTTTGTAAATAACCTATGTATGGGGTATTTTTTTGACGTATAGAACTTCTGGTAGTTATAAGTGTAAATCTATCTGTCATACTAATGAAGTGTAATAAACTTCGTTTCAGTATACTTTGCAAAATCACCATGTAAAGACTACACAAGAACAACGTTTACAAATCTTGCAAATTTGTTTTCAAAATGCGCGTTCTGTTAACCAAACTTATGGAGCCCTTATAGAGCCCTTTGTGAAGTTTACGGTGCATATACTCAGCCATCTGAGCAGCTACTAGAAGCCATCGACGCTGTAGACGTAAGTGTGACAGGTCTTGAATTTTTCGAACGGACGCCGTTCTCAGTAACTCGGTCTCTGCAAATGCTGATTAAAGATCTTGCTTGGCCTACACTCAAGAACTAGAGCCAGTGGAAGATCAATTGAATTTTTTTATTCATCATGTCATTAAACATTATTTGAAGGAAAAATGGTTCCAACACAACAACGTAACATGTCATACAGCGCGTGAGACCATCACTTTGTTAAGCCAAACATTGGTGACCGAATTATCTCAAAAAATGGTGATACGAGTCCAATACAAATATAGTATTCGGGAATATCCTTGATATGTGAGAGAAGAAGACATGCCAAAAGAGGTTTTTATGGCTAAAGGCATGATGCTTCAAACGAAATTTTTAGTGGCGTTCAGTAGGCGAAGAGGGCATGACAAAAGTGTTTTTTACGCCCAAAGAGATAGTTAGTAATCAGACGCCACTACAGATAAAATTAAAAATTGAATTTTGATCTTTAACGGAATGCCTGTTTCCGATGTGTGAAAGATATGACTTTGATGATGAACTTTTTACTATCGTCATAGAGCCTATGATATTGAGAATTTAAAACAATAAAACTTAATTGGTTAACTTCCATGTTAAGGAGTCACTTGAAATTAGTTATATTAGTTAATAAACTCAACATATTATTAACGAGCATAAGTACCGTTTTCAAAGTACTTTGTGGACCTAAATGTGAAATATATAACAAGTTAATATGCAATAGCGAAGCATTGCCGGGCCCACTAGTCTCAAATAAAAGTCACATGCTGCTCGCGTATACTGATTATACAGATATCACTGGCCGAGGACTGCTGGATATGACTGCGGCCTTTTCAAGTATTGGAAAGCAACCGGCAGAAGTGGGTCTAGTGGTAAATGAGGACGAAAACAAATTACACAATGCAACAAATTTTTGATCCCGGCTTCTAATTAGTTGATCCTTATGTAAAATTAAATGCTGATTTCAAATCTGCTCTCAGATATTTGAAAAGTAGAATGGTTTTTGAGATATGGTCAAATTTTTAGTGTTTTGAAAAAAGGTAGGTCTACTAAAATGCCATTTTCTCTGATTTTAGTTCACCGATGTTTGCAAACTGTGTTGAAAATAAAAGATGATAAAATTCTTTCTTAAAAAAACGATAGCTGTTTCCAATCCGGTCGTGGCATAGTGGTCAGAACACGCGACTGCCAAAAATAAAATGTTCTTTCATTGTCGGCTTCCCTCGAATGTTAGAGACAGCAACTTCGCAGTATCGTCGATTCAATCGTCATGTCTAGTAAGAGCTTCTCAAACAGTGACGTTCGCATTCGTCGATAAACAAGTAGGTGCCGTTAGTTGTGAATCTAAAAATAGAAAGCGTGTTAATTCACAACAACGCGAGAAGCTATCCCATACCTCATTCATGGGGTGCAAAGGGAAATAAAGTTTAAGTTAAGTTTCCAATCCAATCATAAATGACAAAGTTAAGGCCTTCAAAGTTTGTTTTTTGTAAAAATTTTAATGATTTTTCAAGTTTTCGCTGCCTTTAATTAAGTTTTTTTCCGCGTTTCCGTAAAAATTGCTCCGGTTTCAGACTATTTCATGATAGCATAATATGTTACAAAAATTTTTTGCCCTTGGTCATCAAAATCGGTTGAAAAATAAACGCTACATTCACAATTAAGTACACATACCTCTTATTGAGAGAGAATTTGACCATATCTCAAGAAATAAGAAATAATGTTATTATCTTTTATTTTCGTCACAGTTTGCAAACATCGGTGAACTTAAACCAGAGAAAATGTCATTTTAGTAGACCTACCTTTTTTCAAAACACTAAAAATGGAAAATTGATCATATCTCAAAAACTCTTCTACTTTCCACATATCTGAGAGCAGATTTGAATTCAGCGTGAAATTTACATTAAAATGTATTATAAATTGTCCCGGATACAGAAACTTTTGAAATTTTGTGACATAGTGTTATTTGTTTTATCAAAAAAAGGGTCTACTCGCTTGGACGCTGCGTACATGTTGACAACTATAACTTTGAAATTATAAATGATTTTGTCTTATTATTACTACGGAGTGCAAAGAACCTAAGTGCTTGAAATTGTTTTCTACATACGGCGAGTGATGAAGGAACTTTTATTTACCCTTTTTAGTTATTTTGATTATATTTCGTTGGTATAAAACTGATTGCTGTTCGTCCTTGCACAACTTTAAGAAAGTTAAAACATTTTTGCAAATTTAGATTGGGTTCTTTATAAAATACATATCTTTGTTTGTGTAAAAGTGGTGGCAGTATTTCGTACGTTTGTAACTTGGGTATATCCCACGTTCTTTTTGATTTTATTGTATTCTTTAGTATTTGTTTCCCCTTTTGATAAGCACAATCTTTGAAAAGGATTTGCTATCACATGTTTCCAAGGTCCTTTTAAACCTAAATGATGTAAACCATAAATATGCTGACATTTTTATACCATCACCCTTAGGGATGAGGGTATATATCATTTGATACGAAAAAAAGTGTAACGCATTAAAGGAGACGAGTTAGACCCCAAGTATCTTAAGACCTGGCTGGATGGCTGGTCAGCAGGATAACTCGAGTAAATCTTAACGAATCGGTATGAAAATTTACCAGTATTAATATTTTTCAAAACGAACTTATGGGATTGTAAATGGGTAAAATATCCCCACCCCTTCTGGTACCTCCCATACAAAATTACCTATTTTTGGACAATTTATATTTCATTCATAACTTCCCTACGTACGATCGTAGGATATTTAAATTTGATCAGTTTATTTATCTTGCAAAAGTAGACAAACCCTAAGAAAACCGAAACCTTTGCCATACCCCTTCTGGTACCTCCCATACAAATGACCTAATTAACCATTATAGTTTTACATGCATATATTTTTTGTAAGTAAACTATATTTACTCAAATTTTGAGTATAATGTTCGCTTATGAAAATAGGACTCAGGAATGAATATGGACTATATCGGTTTACGCCTTCTGGTACCTCCCATACAAAATTACCTATTTTTGGAAAATTAATATTTCTCCTATAACTTCCAAGCGGACTCTTGGGGGGTAATTAAAATTAGTCGATTAATTTATGTTATTATAGGAGGCAAAACCCCAGAAAACTTAACTATTTGACACACCCCTTCTGGTACCTCCCCTCCAAATGACCGAACTCACCCCCATAGTCTTACAAACATATCTTTTTTCTAAGTACACTGAATTCAGTCAAACTATGAGTAATTTGTACGCTTATGAAAATATGAATCAGGAGTGAATATGGACTATATCGGGTCACCCCTTCTGGTACCTCCCATACAAAATTACCTATTTTTAGAAAATTAATAATTCTTCCATAACTTCCAAACGGACATTTGAGGGGTAATGAAAATTAGTCGGGTTATTTATATTGTGATAGGAGGCGAAACCTCAGAAAACCTAACTATTTGACACACCCCTTCTGGTACCTTCCATACAAAGGACCGAACTCACCCCATAGTCTTACATACATATCTTTTTTTGTAAGTGCACTGAATTCAGTCAAATTATTCGTAAGTTGTACGTATGAAAATTTGAGTCAGGAATGAATAAGGACTGTATCGGTTCACCTTTTTTGGTATCCCCTATCAAAATTAATTTTTTTTGAAAAAATTAATATTTCTCACATAAATTCCAAACCGGCACCTATACCCCCTACACAAATAAGTAAAGTTTTGGACGATTTTGCACCACAAGCAGGGGAAAAATTATACATAAGTAATTTTATTTTAATTAAAAATCAATTTATTTCAATAACTCAAGACTTCAACAATATCTTATATTGGGTGATGGTATTTATCAGTCAGTTTACCTGACTGAAATTTCTGTACTGGTTATGTTTGCGTTCCATAAAATTATTGCCAATCTTCATGTATTTCATTCTAATATTCCGTATTAATCTTGGAGTTAGTAAAAAAAAGTGTGAAGCCAGCGATAGCACCGGAGGCTATGGCCAGAAGTTGTTTTGATTAAACAACTTCAAATAGGCTAGCGAAATATTGGTATTTTTAAAAGACATTTTATGAAAAATCACATAATGTAAAATAATTAATGTATCTATTGTTCATAAATAGTACAATGAAAGAAGAAAACCAGTACAGAAATTTCAGTCAGGTAAACTGACTGATAAATACCATCACCCAATATAAGATATTGTTTAAGTCTTGAGTTATTGAAATTAATAGATTTTTAAAATAAAATTACTTATGTATTATTTTTTGTCTGCATGTAGAGCAAAAACATACAAAATTTTTCCTATTTGTACACAAGGTACAATTAGGGGCAGCACAACGTGTCTGACTTTTTTCGTATGTAAAAGGGGGAAATATCCCATATATTTATATAGCAGGTACCAGAAGGGGTGTGCCAAATAGTTTGGGTTGCTGAGGCTTTGCTTCCTATTACAAGAAAAATTAACTGCCCAAATTTGATTATCCCCCCAGGTGCCGCTTTAGAAGTTATAGGAGAAATATTAATTTTCCAAACAAAGTCATTTTGTATGGGAGGTACCAGAAGGGGTTATCCGATATAGTCCATATTCATTTCTGATTAAAATCTTCATAACCGTACACCTTACGCAAAATTTTACTGAATTCAATGGACTTACAAAAAAGATATGTATGTGAGACTATGGGGGTGGGTTCGATCATTTGTATGGGAGGTATCAACAGGGGTTTGTCAAATAGTTAGGTTTTCTGAGGTTTTGCCTTCTATCAGAAGATACATTTACCGACCAATTTTCATTACCCCCCAAGTGTCCGTTTGGAAGTTATGGGAGAAATATGATTTTCAAAAAATAGGTAATTTTGTATGGGAGGTACCAGAAGGCGTAAACCGATATAGTCCATGTTAATGCCTGAGCCTAACTTTCACAAGCGAACATCATACGCAAAATTTGAGTGAATTCACTTTACTTACAAAAAAAGATATGTATGTGACACTATGGGGGTGGGTTCGGTCATTTGTATGGGAGGTACCCAGAAGGGGTGTGTCAAATAGTTAGGGTCTCCAAGGTTTCGCATCCTATTACGACAAAATGTATCGACGAATATTCATTACCCCCCAAGTGTCCGTTGGGAGTTATGGGAGAAATATTAATTTTCCAAAAATAGGTAATTTTGTATGGGAGGTACCAGAAGGCGTAAACCGATATAGTCCATATTCATTCCTAATTCAACTTTTCATAAGCGAACATCACTCGCAAAATTTTAGTGAACTCAGTTTACTAACAAAAAAAAAATATGTATGTAAAGTATGAGGGTCAATTCGGTCATTTGTATGGGAGGTACCAGAATGGGTGGGGCAAAGGTTTCGGTTTTCTAAGGGTTTGTCTACTATTGCAAGATAAATAAACTGACCAAATTCACACGTCCTCCGGTGTGTCCGTTTGGTAGATATGGAAGAAATATTAATTTTCCAAAAATAGGTAATTTTGTATGGGAGGTACCAGAAGGGGTGGGGCTATTCAGCCCATTTACAATCCCATAAGTTCGTTTTGAAAAATATTGATACTGGCAAATTTTCATACCGATCCGTTTAGGATTACTCGAGTTATCCTGCTGACCAGCCATCCAGCCAGCCAGCCAGCCAGCCAGCCAGCCTGCCAGCCAGCCAGCCAGCCAGCCAGCCAGACAGACGGACATAGCTCAATCGTCTTAAAAAGTCCTGAAACGAATTTGGTCTTAAGATACTTGGGGTCTAACTCGTCTCCTTTAATGCGTTACACAATTTTCGTATCAAATGATATATACCCTCAATCCCTAAGGGTGATGGTATAAAAATTATGTAGTATGTAATATTTATAAACGACAATAACAATCCTAATTTATTCACTGGCATGTGACAGAAGTTACTGTCAGCTTTTCAACGCTTATTAAAAAAAACTAACTAATATTGTGTTTTAATTAAACCGGTGCTTTTAAAAAATATTTCAAAAACAGTATCCTGGCTTCACCCGATTCCATATTATGCATTTATATTAAACTACTAGTGGGCCCGGCAATGCTTCGCTATTGCATATTAACTTGTTATATATTTCACATTTAGGTCCACAAAGTACTTTGAAAACGGTACTTATGCTCGTTAATAATATGTTGAGTTTATTAACTAATATAACTAATTTCAAGTGACTCCTTAACATGGAAGTTAACCAATTAAGTTTTATTGTTTTAAATTCTCAATATCATAGGCTCTATGACGATAGTAAAAAGTTCATCATCAAAGTCATATCTTTCACACATCGGAAACAGGCATTCCGTTAAAGATCAAAATTCAATTTTTAATTTTATCTGTAGTGGCGTCTGATTACTAACTATCTCTTTGGGCGTAAAAAACACTTTTGTCATGCCCTCTTCGCCTACTGAACGCCACTAAAAATTTCGTTTGAAGCATCATGCCTTTAGCCATAAAAACCTCTTTTGGCATGTCTTCTTCTCTCACATATCAAGGATATTCCCGAATACTATATTTGTATTGGACTCGTATCACCATTTTTTGAGATAATTCGGTCACCAATGTTTGGCTTAACAAAGTGATGGTCTCACGCGCTGTATGACATGTTACGTTGTTGTGTTGGAACCATTTTTCCTTCAAATAATGTTTAATGACATGATGAATAAAAAAATTCAATTGATCTTCCACTGGCTCTAGTTCTTGAGTGTAGGCCAAGCAAGATCTTTAATCAGCATTTGCAGAGACCGAGTTACTGAGAACGGCGTCCGTTCGAAAAATTCAAGACCTGTCACACTTACGTCTACAGCGTCGATGGCTTCTAGTAGCTGCTCAGATGGCTGAGTATATGCACCGTAAACTTCACAAAGGGCTCTATAAGGGCTCCATAAGTTTGGTTAACAGAACGCGCATTTTGAAAACAAATTTGCAAGATTTGTAAACGTTGTTCTTGTGTAGTCTTTACATGGTGATTTTGCAAAGTATACTGAAACGAAGTTTATTACACTTCATTAGTATGACAGATAGATTTACACTTATAACTACCAGAAGTTCTATACGTCAAAAAAATACCCCATACATAGGTTATTTACAAAAGGTTGCTAATGTTACCCCTAATATACTATACAAATTTAAATTGTGCCCCAATCAAACAAAATTTGTTTTCCAGTATAACTACAATGAATATTGCTTAATTTTTCTATCTATAGGATTTATTACCGATTCGCTCTCCTGAAAAGTAATTGAAAAATGCATACCTGTAAAGTAAATTAAAAACAAATCACTGTTTTAGTCTGCGCAGCTACTTTGTGTCCTCAACTGCCTGGTGTACGGACCATTATTTGATACAGTTTAAAAGCCAAATATTGAATTGCGTGGTAATCGATAATTCCTAGATAATTTCACTAAGAAACTATAAGTCTAAAACCAATTCCTAGTTCGCGCTGAGAAGCATGAAGATTTCAGGCAGAGATATTTTTTTAGCAATGAGTAACTATCGAAAACTTCAGACCTATGGGCCGGCTCTAATTTGTACCTACCATTCCCATGTTTGGAGACCAAGACGAAGAGACTGGTATACTTTTGACATTGTCTGGAGTCCCGCCCAATATTCTGAAAAATGATTTTTTAAAACTTAATTTCTGTATGCCAACTCTCAGTGGCCATTACTTTTTAACCAATACATAGATTTGCTTCTGTAATAAATCATTTAGTTTGTTGAGAAGTCAGTTTTACGCAAAAGGTCTCAAAAATACATATCCGAATTTTTCGATTTTTGCTCATTTAAAAACAAAAAAATCTTTATCTGAAATCATCATGCTTCCCAGCGCGAGCTAGGAATTGATTTTAGACACAAAATTTATTGGTAAAATTTTTTAACAATTCAACGTAGATTCCGGTTTTGGTTACGATTTTTGTGAATAAAAAAATTGGCCCACCTTACTGTTCATGTCTCTAGGCGAACAGCAATATACTGTGGAATTTTGACAGTTTTAACCGTTTGTTTTAAAAAGGGAACAGCCCATTTCCACCCTTACTGTAATTCATACTGCAACAACAACATATGTAACAAATCTCATCTTCATACCTCTGATAGTTCATGAGTTATAGCCCTTTTAATTTTCAAGTTGAATGGGCGGTGCCACGCCCCTTTATCCAATCACAACCAAATATAGCCTGGGACTATCAACAGGTCAACAGTACCACTTGGTAAAATTTTCGTATCAATCGATATGTTAGAAAAGTCGTTAGAGCGATTTTTGAAAAGAGGGTGTGGCACCGCCCACTTCCTCGCTGGATGTAATTAATACTGCTCCAACAATATATATACCAAATCTCATCTTCATACCTCTGATAGTTCATGAAATATAGCATTTTTAATTGTCAAGTTGTATGGGCGGTGCCACGCCCCTTTATCCAATTACAACCAAATATAGTTAGGAACTATCTACAGGTCCACAGTACCTCATGGTATAATTTTTGTATCAATCGATCTATTAGAAAAACAGTTAGAGCGGTTTTTGAAAAGGGGGCGTGGCACCGCCCACTTCCATCCTGGCTGTAATTAATACTGCTCCAACAACATATATACCAAATCTCATCTTCATACCTCTGATAGTTCATGAAATATAGCATTTTTAATTGTCAAGTTGTATGGGCGGTGCCACGCCCCTTTATCCAATTACAACCAAATGTAGTCAGAAACTATCTACAGGTCAACAGTACCTCATGGTAAAATTTTTGTATCAATCGGTCTATTAGAAAAGCCGTCTGAGCGATATTTGATAAAAGGGGCGTGGCGCCGCCCACTTTTTGAAAAAATAAAACCTTTTAAACCATCCGGAAGCTATAGCGAACAAAACAAAAAAAAAAATTTGAAAATCGGTCCAGCCGTTTTTGAGTTTTAGCGAGACAACTGCACAGCAATTCATTTTTATATATAAGAAGATTGTTCCCATTTTCATTTTCCGCCACTATGAGTGTCTAAAGGAGAGTGACATTATTAAAACTGTTAAGAATTATTAATGTTTGGAAATATGAACTCATACTCATATAAAATTTCCAGCTCGCAATTTTCACGTTGTGTTTCACCCTTCCGTCTTAGTTCAAGCTTTTGCATTGTGTAGCACAGCAGTATAAACAACTTGGAGTTTTTCCCATTGTAACTCAATGTTATGGCAATAAACCATCCGTAGTTTTTATAGTGCCACAATGTTTGCAATATTTGATGTTTGTTGTTCACAGAACCGAAAAGAGCGACACACAATTTTCACAATGTTGCTTGTGATATATAGAGTGGGGATATGAAGGTAACAGCGACCTGACGACCGTTATGTCTAAATCAGTTGAAAATAGTAACTCACACAATGAGAGGTGAAGTGTTAAAGTTTGGTTGAAAGGGAATGAGTTTTAGTAGTAAACTACTAAGAAAATCATAGACGTACAATGAATTTCCAACACATTTTTATGATTTGATATACATATTCACCAAAAATATAACTTACCACAATGTATTGAAAGGCAGAAAGATGTAGTAAAAAAATAGTGATATTCAAACGCCAATGATTCTCTGCATTCTTCCCTATGAGTTGTTGAGACGATTGGCTAAAAATAATCGCTTTCATGTAAATAAATTATATAAGACGTCACAAAATGAAATGATGGAAAATTAAACAGAATTAAAATGTCAAAAAATAAGAAAGTGTTCTGGTTTTTCAATTCAGCTGGAATGTATACTAATTTATGTGGTGGTATGGGCAGAGACAAGAACATACAGCTGCTTCAATTTTGACTTCTCTAAGTACAATTTTATTTGAAAGAGTAAAATATGACACTGTGCAACACATTTTTCGGTGGTTGACCAAACCAAACCAATTTCTAACGATAGCATTTGACATCAGTAGCAAAACCTTAAACTCCATTCTGGTCAACTATGTCACAATTTTTTTTACTTACTTACTTAAGTGGCCCATTACAACTTACGAAAGTGGTTCATGTATAAAAGGCCTGTATTATTTAAGAACTTCCCATGTTTCCATCTTCTGCGTGCGTTCTCCAGTTAATTCTTCCAGACAGTGGAAGCATGTCCTAGCCATCGTAATCGTTGGATTCTTACTCTTTTAGCTACGTCGATGTCGTGGTAATGCTCGTACAACTCATGGTTCTTTCGATGGAAAAAATCGCCGTCAACACAGATAGGTCCAAATATTTTTCGGAGTACTTTTCTCTCGAATTTCCTCAAAAATTTAAAAAAACTGGATGTTGCTTCCCTAGATAATTTCGAACCATTTTTATGCTATGAAATTTTTGATCAAAGTTCGCCAAATACACTTAAAAGTGCATGAAAAAATTCTCCGAACCTTTAATCTGAATAGACATTTGTTCCGTGGAATTGGCCATATACATTATTAGATAATGTCTCCGTATTGACGTTTAACCTTCGTCAAGGATCCTGCAAGGTCTTTCCACGGGTTATGATAAGTCAAGATGCCGCCAAAGCTTTTTGGGGGTCACCAATACCCCATGCGCGCCTTTTCGACCCAAATCGACCACTGTGTGTTCCTTTCTTGTATATGTAACATTACAGACTGAGACTCCAATCCGCCGGCATGCTCCGCTCTAGCCAGATGTTCTCCATGAGCTGAAACATGCTTCTAATCAGCTCCTACCCGCCTGTCTTTAACAATTTAACGGGGAGACCATCGGCTCCAGTGCTTTATTGTTTTTAAGGCGGAATATTGTCACACGTATCTCACTATGGCTCGGAGGTGGACAGTTAATACCATCGTCATGGATTGGAGCAGGGTCTTCTGGAGTGGTGTCCGTATCCAGAAAATTTCTGAAATGATCTCTATCTTCAGAACGATATCCGTCACTACCTTGCCATCGTCATCCTTGCAGGATGGCAATCTTGTTCCACGCATTCTCGCTTTAACTCTCTGGTAGAATTTCCGGGCTTCCCCTCTATTTGTCCAGCTTTCGTTGTGACTGCTTACGTACGTTATTCTCTATTTTTAGCCTTGTGCGTACCTTAACTGCGGTAAGGTAGTGATTGGAGTCAATATTCGCACCCTTGATCACTCGTACGTCCAGAACACTGGATGCGTGCCTTTTATCAACTACCACGTGATATATCTGTTTCCTCGACAATTGATCTGAAGATAAACAAGTTGCTGTGCTGATAACTGCCATATTTTTTGCCGCAGAAAAATTAATCATTCTGATGCTATTGTTCGACGTTTTGGTGTGCAGACTGAATTTTCCGATGGTAGGCTAAAATGGGGTCGCTCTGCCTTTTTTAGCATTAAAATCGCCTGGTACAATTTAGATGTCATGGCTCGGGCTACGGTCATATTCATTTTCTAGGCTCTCGTAGAACTCGTCTTTGTCCTTATCGCACGTCTCTTCGAGGACTTCCGCCAGTTAGATGGAGGCACCTGGTCTATACAGTGTTCCAACATTCCAGGTTCATATCCTGAAATCATGGTCCTTAATTCGTTTGCGTTGGTCTTCAACATTTTGGGGGGTCCATTATATAATTTTCTAACTTCTTGCCATTGCAATAGTTTAAATGTCGGTAGGGGTTGTAAGCCCAGCGCACCACGTCGCAGTTTTCTCCTCCTGCCAGGATTTTATTACAGCCGCCCATTCTGAGTCAGGCGTACCGCTCATTCTGAGCAGATAAGCCTAGGTTCTAGGTTTCGCCCTTCATTGTTAGCCATGCTCTGACGGGTGTCAAAGGCACTTTTCCAGGCGTCACCACGTGGAGGTACTTCGTCTGCTGTAGTACCACTAATACGGAGCTCTGTGAGTAGAACCTTCGCTTAGAGGGCATAAACTTGCATATTAAATTTCAGCTCAACATTTCTGAAACTACGGGGGTAGTGGCGGACGTAGATAGTCGGAAACCCAGAAAAAGGGAGTTTGTATGGGATGGGAGTGGTTTTTGCCCTATCTTGTTTAACTTAGAACATAATCTCCGAAAATAGAAGCTTACATACCAAATTACAAAATTTTAGCTCGATTGCTCTTAAACTAAGACTGTAATCGCAGGGACAGTTCTAAAAAGGGGATTTTTTCAGGCTCATCTTAGAACTTCACCTCCACTTTAAGGATAAAAGTTTGCATTCCAAATTTCATCTCGATGTCTCTTAAACTACGGCTGAATCGCGGGGACGCACAGACAGACGGCCAACTTTAAATCGATTCAGATTTCTAGGGTTTTCCATGACTCTCTCTGCTTTCCTTGTCTATATATCGCCATATTAGTTCTATTCGGTATTGGGCAGCAAAGCAGAGAACGAAGCCGACCCGAATTTGTCGGCGGCGGCGAATTGGGATTTTTACCGGCGGCGGCTCAATTTCGGCTCGTTACTTTGTAACCTATAACTGACTCGGGTCTGAACAAAACAGCGACCAAAAAAAAAAAGGTCATTGAGATGTCAACAAAATTTGGTGACCAAAAAAAAAAAATAAAGGTACCAACACAACAAAATTTTGGCGACTTCAGCCGCTACAGATCGAATACATCGGCGGCTCAAAATAAGCCGACACTAGCCGTACCTATCGGCGGCGGCGCGGCTACAGATAAACAGTCGGCGGCGGCGGCGCATCGGCCAATTCTCGGTCGGCTTCTTTCTTTGCAGCAAAGAGCTTGTTTCGATTTTTAGTTTGTATGTATATTTTAGTTTGTTTGCAACACATCCACAAAACTTTAACTGCGGCCCTTGTGTGTACTGTAAAAAAATGTTCGAGTTTGCTGTATAAAAGTAGAGCGCCAATATAATTCTTCAAAAGCACATATTTCTGGTATTGAGATATAACATACAAGTTATGAAATACGAGCAAGTGATGCAGATAAAAATAATAGACACATTTTTCGTACACTTTTTGAAAGAGGATTTTTTTGATTTTGGTTCCATGGTAAAGCATGTTGTAAAAGGAACCATTAGTCGGTACATTCTTACATATAATAACGAAAACAAATCGAAAATTACTAGCACTATTTGTATCACTTAATAGGGTTCTTAGTAAAACAAGTATGTCTTGGTAAGAAGTTCGCATTACTATTGGCGAGCTTTTTTGTTTTGTTTGGTTTGTTTTGTAAAATCCTAGAGCATTTCTAAAAAACCGTGTATTAACCTCTCTTTCAATTCCAGACATTTTAACGACGAAAAATAATTCATGTAAGCTATTATATTCTCTTCTCTCTCTTTAACAACACCTACTTTTGTCAATATTTGCTTCCATATTCCTGCCTCCATTAGTTGGTTCCGCTAGACTTCTTAAGAGTTCTGTATTTCCCTACATTCATCTATATGACTTTATTAATTCACATATAAAAGTTATCACCATTTACATCAAGGTGAGCTCGTAATCCAGGCAGCACAATCATCATTAACGTGAGCAGGCACAGGTGTGAATATGCAAAATGCTTAAAAAACCTCAGATTAAATTCAAAACTCTATGCTTCATATATCATTGATTCGTTGTGGATAGCAAATCCGCTTATATCCCAGTGTGATACCAAAAATGACTAAACATATATACGAATAAACTTATATACTTGCATACGCTATGCATATCATCTAATTTGCATACAAAATTGTAAGCCATTGTAATGCCAATTGATAGGTAGATAGTAGCAGCATCATCATCACTAACAACAATATCACAGTTAGCTATAAAAATACATAAAGTCACTACTCAGACCTGTCTTTCGATTGTACAAATATCGCATATACAATTTTAAAAGAAGTGTCAAGTCAATGTCGATGCCATGTAATACAATCAATTTATTTTCATTGAGCTTTCGTCCTTGGCATCTTTTTTTCTACTTTGTGTTACTTCGAGGAGACATGTGTATGAGCTTATAAATGTTACCGTTCACATTGATATGGAGGGAAAAAATACATTTTCTTATTACAGTAGACTTCAAGTGTATACGAGTATTGACGAACGATATTTGATTTGAAGTCTTTCTGTAAGGTACTGATGTTGTAAATTGCATGAAATCTTTAAAGCTTATTGACCCGCATTGAGTTCGTATTGCAGTTCACTGCTAATAGCTGTAAACATGTTGTCATTGAAAGCGATGTAGAAGATACCGAGGCCAGACATAGCGAGAGCATTAGTTTAATATTAATGAAGGAATTGTACACCAGATCTAATGTCTAATATATCATCAGTGATTCATTATGCTAACAAAACGCACCTTTTGCAAATAAAGCCAATCCTACGCAATAATCTTGCAAAGATTAATTTTTGTTGTTTAATATGTTTTTAATCATTCGGGAAAAACCAATTAAGCTTTAAACTACATTATAATAGAATACAACGTTCTCACCTATTTACATATAACTGTTATTTTTATTTTTTTTTTTTCATTTCTTTGTTTTGGGTCGTTTCATTACTCACTTGCAATTAATTGAACGTTGAAAAGGCGAATAAAGCAATTAGGAATGCAAATGAAGGCCCAACAAGGATTAAAGCAATCAAAAGTCAACACAACAAAAAATACGTCAAAAAGTAGTTGCTGAAAAAAAAAATCATGAGAAATTAATCAACTGTAATAAGAGGTCGAGAAAATGGTCATCGAACTTTTCTTAGCCTGGTGATTTTTTCGACGTATTTTCACTTGCTGTTTCCCCTTTATCTATCAATGATTCCAATGAAATGAAATTAAAAGGTTTGATGAGTCTGTAATTGTAACAGATTAATGTAAAATTAAATAATGAAAGTGTACTACGAGAACGTGTAAGTATTATGCTCACGGATATAAGAAAAATGGTAAGGGTTTCTTGTTAAACTCAGTTTGTAGAATAATTGAATTATGGTATTTTTGACTGCTTCTTAGCGGGGAATGGTGTTAACACTTTGATACCTTAATGGAATATTTAATAACTTAATTGAACAAGCTTCTTTATTTTAAGGTTTTTTGACTGTGTTATCAAAAATAAGATAGATGCTAGTTAATTTATCTTAGCAGAAGTAAACTTAAAAAGTTATGCTCATATATCATCAGTGCCACTTTGTAGAAAAAATAATATTACAAGATTTTTATTTAATTAAATATCAATCAATGATTACGCAGTACAAAATATGATTTTGGAAATCAATTCAATTCAGATGCACGTAAAAGTCGCCCCAAGTTTAGAATTTCTGCATCATTTGGTTTGTCTAGTTGGCTGCATTAATAATTTAATGGCCGTATGAATTTTTTAGCTCAAGGTGGATTTTTAGCACTTTTTCTATATTTAAAAACTGTAATATCTCGTCATTGGGGTTTGGATTTTGCAAATAAATTACCTTAAAATTACCTTAATTTGTTTTCATTGTAAGGAATGATAAAAAGACCTAGTAATTGTGAGTTAAACGTTTTTGAATTTATTAAGGTCATAAAATATTGTGTGACGATATGAAGTTTACACAATCTAAAGCGTATGAGTTATGTGGAATTTCAGTATAAACGAAATATGTATTTGAAATATTATGAGTGTTAACAATAACGAATTGCTATGACATTCTAGTTGTCGACAACCGTTAACACGCAAAAAAAATTCATATTGCCATAAAATTACACAGTGCAACAGTGAAAAAAATACAAAAACGGGATAGTATAGGTTCGATTCTACTATCGAAGGGTAATAAAACCCCATACTCAGTTTGGTGAGATTGGTGACCAATTTTTTTTTATGGGCCCCTAAAGATTCTCAAAATCAGTGAGCCCCATGAAAAAAGGTGTCATCAGTTTTTGTCCAACAGCTAACTCACACTTCGTGATAGCGCTAAACTGTATTCGGCAATAATGTAGCTGGGAGTTTTACGCACTAACTTTGTTAACAAATTATGTCAAAAAGGTTGGTTATTCCTGCCCTTTTTCATAAAAAATTGAAGAAGAATTTATTATTTTTTCACTTTTTTGAGCATTACTTTGAGGGAGTCCAAATTTTTCTCTAACACTGTTCGCCAAAATTGTAGCCCTGGTAAAGATAAACAACTTTCGTGAACATATCAATCCAATCTGAACGTGTCTAGGCAACCTAAATAGCTTATAAAGTCCACGTTGATACCGGTTTTTTGAACCTTTACGCACTTATAAGCCAGTAACGTGGTTGAATATCAACCGATTTTAAATTTCTCAGTGGATTTAGGAAGAAGACACTGCGCCCTTTCCAACCATATATATAGTTATATTGGTAACTTGTCATATCTGTTTGTTTTTTGCCTCGAAATTTCAAACTTTTGTAATTTTTTCACTATTTTTTAGTTTGATGAAGTTTGTAGCCCCTATTTTATAAGCACACCCTAATGTTTACTAATTTGTTCAGAAAGTGCACGCTTTCACGAGTTAAACGCATACTTGTTTGTAAAAATCGGTTAACAAATAGTTAAGTTATTTATGTTTTCCGAAGGACGCAACTTTCATATCCTATGCTAAAATCAAAGTTGAAGTAATTAATAACAACACCAAAACAATGCTTCTTCTTCAACTCTTTGATTTTAGTATAGAATATGAATGTTGCGTCCCTCGGAAAACAAGAATAACTTAACTATTTGTTAACAGATTTTTACAAACAAGTATGCGTTTAACTCGTGAAAGCGTGCACTTTCTGAACAAAGTAGTAAACGTTAGGGTGTCCTTATAAAATAGGGGCTACAAACTTCATCAAACTTAAAAATAGTGAAAAAATTACAAAAGTTTGAAATTTCGAGGCAAAAAACAAACAGATATGACAAGTTACCAATATAACTATATATATGGTTGGAAAGGCTGCAGTGTCTTCTTCCTAAATCCACTGAGAAATTTAAAATCGGTTGATATTCAACCACGTTAATGGCTTATAAGTGCGTAAAGGTTCAAAAAACCGGTATCAACGTGGACTTTATAAGCTATTTAGGTTGCCTAGACACGTTCAGATTGGATTGATATGTTCACGAAAGTTGTTTATCTTTACCAGGGCTACAATTTTGGCGAACAGTGTTAGAGAAAAATTTGGACTCCCTCAAAGTAATGCTAAAAAAAGTGAAAAAATAATAAATTCTTCTTCAATTTTTTATGAAAAAGGGCAGGAATAACCAACCTTTTTGACATAATTTGTTAACAAGGTTAGTGCGTAAAACTCCCAGCTACATTATTGCCGAATACAGTTTAGCGCTATCACGAAGTGTGAGTTAGCTGTTGGGCAAAAACTGATGACATCTTTTTTCATGGGGCTCACTGATTTTGAGAATCTTTAGGGGCCCATAAAAAAAAATTGGTCACCAATCTCGCTAAATTGAGTATAGGGTTTTATTACCCTTCGATAGTAGAATCGAACCTATACTATCCCGTTTTTGTATTTTACAAAAAGTCGTCATTTGTTGCATAGTGTTATTAATGCACCCAATTTGACAAATCGAATGATGCAGAAGTTTTAATTTTTGGGGCTACTTTTACGTGCAGTTCTCAGAATTGAGTCCCATATCAATGAACCTAAAAATGTTTTCTGCGTTATTAATGCTAATGTTATTATTGCTATTGTAAATTGATATTAAAGTGAGTTAAGTTTTTTAATTTACTGTGACTGTTTCTAAATGACCAGAACGCAAAACAGCTATACACAATGCGGGATCATCTAATATTGCAAGTTCTCACATTAAAACCAGTAAAGAAATTTCAGTCAGATAAACTGACTGATAAATACCATCACCCAATATAAGATAATAGCAGTCTTGAGCTATTAAAGTCAATCGGTTTTTAATTAAAACCAGTAAGAAAGTTTCAGTCGGGCAACCCGACATATATACCCTCAACCTCAGTAAAACAAAAAATTTTCTATTCTATTGATATTATTACTCGATTTCTAAAGTGGGCGGAGTGGTACATTTGTATGGAAGGTATCTAAAGGGGAGTGGCTAGACTGCCAGTTTTTTTCACCAAAACTTTATCTTGCTTAAACTTTACTAAATACAAAATTTGGGCACGATCGCGTTAGATCTTTTAATTATATTTATAAATTTTTAAAGTGGGCGGTACCAGATGGGTATGGGAGTTATTAGATGGTAGTTGCATTCTCTTACCAAATAAGAAGGGGCGTTGCTAGACTTCCAATTTTTTTTAAAAACTTTACCTTGTTATATCTTTACTTAATATAGAATTTGGCTATGATCTTACTTACTTACTTAGCTGGTACTTCTTTGCAATCCCAGTGGATTATGTACCGCACGTACAAAAATAGTATAAGCGCCTCGATCTTCTGCGCTTCTTCTCCAGTTAGTCACACCGAGTTCTGTAAGGTTCTCAGTAACCTGGTCTTTCCAACGGAGTTTTGGTCGCCCTCTTCTGCGCCGTCCATCGAGTTCATTGTCGAAGAGTTTTCGAACTGGGGCATTTTCGTCCATGCGTTCAACATGACCTAGCCAACGCAACCATTGCACCTTAATGCGTTTGACCACGTCAATATCAGTGTACAGTAGGGTGGGTCGATAAAAAAAGTTGTGCCGGTCACCCCCTAGAATGAAAGACAATTTAAAAACGAATTAAAAAAAAAAATTTTTTTGCCACGCCCTTTGACCCCGCGCATTTGGTTTTTTTTTTATTTTTATGAACTGCGACTCACCCTAGTGTACAGCTCGTACAGCTCATGATTCATACGACGCCGATACTCTCCATTAACGATGATGGGCCCATATATTTTACGGAGTATTTTTCTCTCGAATACCGCCAGAACCGATTCATCCGCTTGTGTCATAACCCAGGATTCTGAGCCATACAATATAACAGGTGGAACCAGTATCTGGTATAGCTGGAGTTTTGTTTCGTCGAGAGTGGATTCTTTGTTCGTTGAAACTAATAACTTCGTTTTGTTCTCGTTCACCGTTAGGCCCATTTTCGCTGATTCCTTCTGTATACCTGAAAAGGCTGCAGTCACATCCCGCAATTTTCGACCGATGATGTCAACGTCATCAGCGTACGCGAGTAGTATGTGGCTTTTGTTGAATATAGTGCCACTCGTGTTTACTGCAGCTTTTCTCATTATCATCTCCATTACTATGTTGAAGAGATCGCACGATAGGCCGTCGCCTTGTTTTAGGCCTCGTCTGGCGCAGAATGGCTCCGTAAGGTCCTTGCCAATCTTCAATGAAGACTTCGTGCCAGTCAGCGGCATTCCGCAAAGACGTATCAGCTTCGCTGGAATACCAAACTCAGCCATGGCTTCGAGTAATTTCTGCCGTATCGGGCTGTCGAAGACAGCTTTATAGTCGACGAAAAGGTGGTACGTATCGATCTCTTTCTCTTGGGTCTTTTCCAGGATTTGACGAAGTGTGAATACAGACCGTCGGCACCGGCTGCTTTGTCTTCTTACCTCGGTTTGACTTGGTGGTGGGCAATCTAAGCCGTCGTCGACAATTGGCGTGATAAATTTGCGTGCGCTGCCTTCTGGAACCAGCAGTTGGCGTGCCCAAATTTTATTTTATTAAAACCATTTTCGTTCTATTACGAACTAGTTTCTTCAAATATACCAAATTCAGTCAAATAAAAATACGTCATCAATTTCAATGAAACATAAGTTCATAGAACTAAAATTTTGTAACTGTTCTAAAAACAAACAATATGTACATTAGGGTAATAACTTTTTGCATTTTTTGCAAATATCAAATCTCCCCAGACAAAATCGTGTAGGGCATGGAAAAATATTAAGAACTGCGTTTTTAGTTTTTCGCTATCTTTAAAAAAGGTTACGCACCAACCGCGTTAAAGTTTTGAATCAAACAAAGTTATACAAAATTTTTTTATTGAAATAAAAACAGTACAAGATATATATCCGCTTTGTAAAACATCGCGTTTTTTGAACCTAAAGTTTGTATATTACAATACCTACTTTTAATCATTTACTGTTATTATTTGTTTACATACTTACATATGTATAACGCATTTTTAAAAAAAAAATGTTATTAAAAAAATTCAAAAAACATATATTAAAGGCATTTTAGAAATCGCTGTCGGTGCGTAAGGTTTTTTTTAGCAAATTGAACTGAAATAGTTTTTTTCATCATTAATACAATATTTGCCATTAGAAAAGCCCTGGGGAGAATGTTGTCCAAAAATAGTTATTACCCTAATGTACATATTTTGTACTTTTGTAACCATAACCATACCATATCCGACTTTATGAAAAACTGGTAAAGTCAAATACGATCTGCAGAGCGACAAAGCCTATATGAGAAATTAGTCTTGCTTGCTTCTTCTATGATCTTTGCCATACGATTTACCAGTCTCATTGTGTGAAGTAAACTTACCGAAAAAAATGTAAGGAACTTTAAGGTGATTTGAGATGTACGGCTAAGAGTCAAAAAACAAAAACTTTCGAATGTGTTTTTGTGTGACAAAAAGGATGCTTTTATAGTGTGCTGTGTGTTTCCAGAGATATAATAATAGTTGCAATATATGAGTGCGTCAGTGTGTGTCCCTTAGTCGTCATAGTGTTGAGTAGAATGTATGTGATGTGGGTTTTTCGCAGTAGTTGCACACTTTGTTAGATGCATAGGGCAACAATTTAGAATTGTAATTAAACAAAATTTTAATTAAAAAAAACATGCAAATATGCATCTAAGCGTACATATGTCCATGCTTATGTTAATAAAACTCAAGGACTTGGATATGAGATGATATAAATAGGACTAACAAACATGAACTAATTAAACGATGATCATGGCAATAGAGCAATTGTCTGGATTAAGTTTTTAAATTAACAGTAATAAGAGTTTTAAGCAAAGGACGTGCATGAGTTGTTTGTTAAACATGAGAAAATACTATAGCAATGGACGTTTGTTATTTTGTGACACTTTTTTCAAATGCCGAGTCTAAAAAAAGTGCCTAGTCTGAGAAAACGAGGATTCTATAGATGTATTCCTAATTGTCCATTTTCAGATAAAACATCGACTCAAGCATTACCAATAACTATTTATAGTATAAGGTAAAATCTTGAAGTTGTTTTTGCTATTATCTCCGTCTACTTGTATTCAAAAAACTTTTTTGGGCTAAGGTCTATTTTAATATTGATGGTGTTTAATTTCTTACTTTGTAGATTTATACAGCGCATATCTTTAAACAGGGGCCGGCCGTGGCATAATGGTAAGCATACGCGACTACCATGCGGGAGATCCGTGTTTCGATTTCCGGCTCCAATCATCTACATTTTTTTTATTGCCGGCCCCTTAGTGTTGTCAACAATATAAGTATCGAGTCAATCGTCTTGTCTAATAATGGCTTCTCAAACTGTGACGTTTGTATTTGTCAGTAAACAAGTAGGTGCCGTTTGTTGTCAATCTAAAATAGAAAGAGTGTTAATTCACAGCAACGCGAGAAGCTAACCCATACTTCATTTATGGGGTGTAAAGGGAAATTGAGTGAATATCTTTCAAAATGTTTGCTATCCAAATGAACAGTGCATCATTATGCGTTTCCGATTCCATTAATTTGCTTAATAATTTCCGTTCAAGTTCCGCTGTGTCAACACTGCTCCCACCTCCAACCAATGATTATATCATCAATTCAATCTCTGGTTCAGCCGGATGCGACAGGAAGCAATTCCTACCTCCTTAAAAGTATTCTAATCACATTGTATGGCCCATAAAAGTTGTAATTGTAGCGGTGCGTGTGTGTACTGGAGCATTTCATTACATGTAAATAGGAAATTTCATTAAATATAGCCTAAGCTTGCTAAGTGACAGTTACTGTAATGCGTTTATAATTGTAATATCTGCCATTATTTTTCAAAATACGAAACTTGTGCCTACGGCGCGATTGTTAGAACTATCGACTACCGAATGATTCCTCATATTTTCAAATTATATTACTTAGGTTTTAGTCATCGTCGAACCGACCTTGGCATGATGGTTAAAACACGCGACTGCCATGCGGGAGATCCCATGTTCGACTACTGGCTCCAGTCATCTAAATTTGTCTTTCATTGCCGGCCCCCTCGAAGTTGCCGATAGCAACTTCGCAGTATAGTGTCGAGTCATTCGGCATGGCTTCAAACAGTGACATTTTCATTCGTCGGTGAACAAGTAGTGCCGTTAGTTATGAATCTAAAAATAGAATGTGTGTTAATTCACAACAACACGAGAAGCTATCCCATACCTCATTCATGGAGTGAAAAAGGAAATTAGATTTTTAAGTAAGTTAACGACAAATCGAAATGTTAAAAATTGTCATTGAACTATAGATTCCTCTCAAAAATAAGAAAAAATAATTAATTTAATGAATTTAAGAAGTTCTCCTACACGTGATTCATGGGATACTAAAAAAACTTAAAATCTTTAACATAACAAAAAATCCAATCCAACCACAATCGTCGACACCGGCAGCGAAAGTGATTGCCTTACTTTGGTACGAGTGTTTGAAACCTGTTAATTTGTTTGCTATTGTATTTGCTTTTATTCGTTGGTGTTTTATCGCTGTTGTTGTACAAACATCGTTAGCGAATGCCCGTCGATCAACAATAAGTCCATTACTAAGTTCATTTGTATTGTTGCAACTACAAAATGCTCGGGGCCCCTTTTTTTTGGTTTGAGTGTGTGTAAGAATCAGTAAGTCTGTGGGGTCGTTTATTGCAGTCGGGGTTTTATTAACCAAAATAGATTTTCTTTGTAGTTGTAATTTGAATAAACAATATCAACAAACATGGTTAAGCCGCATTTGCATCGATACGCAAATACACACACGCACTTGAACTCAAAATGTATATTTAGATGTACGTACGCTAGGGTGTTCCGTATATGGAATTTTTGGGAATTTCGTTAAAAAAAAGTAGTAGTAGCGAAGTTGGACTTCGAGCTCCACCTTCCATTTGTTATTTACAAAATTTCGAATATGTTCTGCGAAATTTCGCATCGATAGTTAGACGTAAGAGTGTGCCGCATTCAAAATACAAAATAGAAACAATATTTAACGATGTTGATGTGTAAGGTGTTGAATATCTCCAGAAAGAAGCATTGGATATTAATGATCTTGGTGTCATTAGAAAGAAGACACAATGTGCATTCGGATATAACCAGATATCAAAGTTAAGATGAATTAGTCTATGCAATATTTAATTTCAAGAAAACGGTTTTTAGCGCATGATATCTCGGAAACGGATAGAGATATTGAAAATAAGCTCATATAATTTTTTGTAAACATTGACGTGATATGTGATAAATTGTTAAAAAAAATTTGGTAGTCTGCAATAATATACATAGCAATACAATTTCAAATTTTTTTTTATATTTTTTAAAAAAAAACTCCCACTTTTGCATCAAATATCTCGATAACTATAAAAGATATGGTTCAAACATATGCTTTAATAGGTCGTCACTTCATCAACGGCATATTACTAGTTTATCTATCTAAAACAGGGAATTATTCAGCGGCCATAAACTGATTTCAACACAAAAATGGAACTTTCACCTCTTTGCGACACACTCTAACGTCTAACTATAGATGCGAAATTTCGCACAACATATTCGTAATTTTGTAAATAACAAACTTCGCTTCTAATAACTTTTTTTTAACGAAATTCCCAAAAATCCCATATAAGGAACACCCTAACGTACGCATTCTCTTATTTACACACAAACACGTATTACATAGTCTCATACCGTCGTGAAAGTGACATTTTAAACACCAAAGTACCTTTTTTTATTAAAGTATCGTTTGCTTGTAAAGTCAACTTCTGCAATATATCAAATAAAGTTAGATGTATGCAACAGTAAAAGGTTAAACATTGGTTGCTTACATGTTTGTAGACTAACTGCTGTTTTATATGGCCTTTGATATACATTTATATACATGCAAAATTATGTAAAATACTAATCAATTTTCCAGCACAACTATATTCTTAGACGACCAGTTTGCATAGTGGTTACATGCATATCTAAACTGATATAATCTGGAGGCATGAGGTTTTATCTATAAAGTTACAAAATAGTAACTCATAATTTGCATACATTTGTCCTATGTCTAAAGCCGACTTTAAAAAGGCCATAAGCAATTCAACATTCAAGCATAGTGACAATGGAATATTTTGCATACTAGACTTTACCACTACCGCATACACTAGTGGATCATCATACGATTGTTTTGTGACTGCTGTGATCTAAATTGTTAGCGAAATGTAAAATACAGCAACTGCGTCAACACAAAGAACTCATATGTCACGGCAATTGTTGTAGCAACAATTATTTTGTGGTGCAATGTGTTTGTATTGGACCCATTCGAATACATCAATGGCGGCACATGCACCATGGCATGATGCACATATTATTACATCACACTGGATCCTTTTACTGCATTTTATTGATGAGACTAGGTTTTTGTGTTTCTGGTACAATGGAATACATGATTATGTGTTTCTTTGATTAAAGCATTTTATTCAAATCAGCGCAATTGCAAAGACCCACACTATTTTGACATGGGGGGTTGGCTTGCTGATTTTATTGGAAAAACGTAAAAGTGATATACACAATGGATGTTGGTTGACGGCAGTTGAAGGTTTTAATATTTGATTATTTGAATATTAAACAATTTACTATAAAACATGCCATTTTGGGCACCAATTCTAACTAATCAACCGATCGAAGGCAATCACTGCCATGAGTGCCTTCACTCCATAGTGTGTTGGCATTGGTTATTTTGCTATGGATTGTAGCTATTAATTAAATTCTTTATTTATTTGTTCTGATTTGTTATTTGCTTTCATTTCCATTTGAATTAATTTTAATATTAAATTTGTGACATTAGTATTGCTAATGTTGGTATTGGGCCTGTAAATGTATTACTTATACTTAAAGGCGCACAATTAGTAAATTGTAATGGAGCTTTACAGCTGTAAATGTAGAATTGTGTAGGGAGAAAAATGTATTGCAATTATTAACATTTATGGCTAATTTTTGGCTAACGACACAATGGGTTGTGTTAGTGATTGTTATAGACTTTTTTCTGCCATTTTGTCATCGCTGTCTATTTGTAATTAATCCATAATCTTTTAGTCAGATTGACCTTCTACTTTTATTTCTAACTCAGTTCAAATGTCATACTTAAATCTCTGTTTTTGTTAAGAAGTATCTTATGAAATTGTTTGTGTCTCATTACCTAACGCTTAATTTTGACCTGATGATTCATTATCAACTAAAGTATCCTTGGGATACTTTTTAAATGCTTTTCACATTCTTAATTAAAATCTAAATTTGTTCAAATTCAGCGACGAAATTGTGAGTTTTATGGAAACTTTCCATAAATTCTTTACAAAAAGATATTGAAATGTGAAAACTTGACACCGTACAAAAAGTCCTTTTCAGTTTCCTGTAAAAAGTTTTAAAGCTATACTACACTATAGTATCAGCAGAATTCTGAGAATGTAAGTGTGACAGCAAGTGTTTATAATGCTTTGTAAGTCCTCTTGGACATTCGTCTGAAATATGATAGATGTTAGTCACTTATTTCTTTAAATTATGTCCTGTGAGTTGTGTCAATTATTGCATTGCAGAACTTGGTGCCACTATTTGTGATAGTTAAAGTCAATAAGACCTAATTTACATTTGAATCGTTGATATACATTCAAAGTACTTGTACATTCTTAATCGATACCCCTCGTCTGCATAGGGGTAAGAAATGTTATAAATATTACGAACTTATAAGCATTTTTAATGAATAAACAGCTTAAATATTGTCATTAGATACGAGTTTCAGATAATTCAAAAATGGTTGCATATCAAAATAGTTTTCACGAATTTGTAAGAAATAAAATTTTGTGCTGCATGATAATAGTCCAAGTCCAGCTTACACAACAATTGATAAGCGGCTAAATAATCTATACCGATTGAAGATAAGGGGGTATTGCGTTCCTTTGAATAATATTTTAAATTTACTCAACACTTTTTTTTGGCAAATTTTTGCAAAAATAAAGCGAATGTTTGTTTTTTAATTACCGTTTTAAAATTTGTTGTTGTTTTTAAGTTTTGGTTTATTTTAAACTGTAATACAGTTTCGCACATCAACAGGACTATATTATGCACACTCGTTGAAAACAGCCACAACTGATAAATATCTCGCCATGATCGCTTTAAAACAGATGTAAGCTTTTAAAATTCGGAGTATCGTCATATCACTTAATTTGCTACAAAAATATTACTTAACGAAGTGACCGAGAAAAACTAAAAGTATCACTGTACTCTATGGACTCCAGTCTAACAGAAATGCTATATGAGAACCCCTGTATATTTTTTTGTGTGTAGCACAGTGTAATTGTAAATACTCAAAGCCTCAATAACATATAAAGTTTTACTATGCTAATCTTATTCGTGATTACAAAGCCAGTCAAATAGTTTATTTGATGCTGAAAGTTGAGTTTTCGTAAATCAAATAAATGTTTTCACTTGGTTTCCAATAACAGTGAATATTAATATAGAGTGGAATCAAACAACGTTTTTGAGGTAAATGGCAACCGATTGAACTTGCCACAAATGATAAAAGGGGATGCAAATATAGGTTACAGTTTTTTTTTTTAAATTATTTTAAACTACTCATGTAGTAAAGAGGTTTCAGGGAAAACATATTACAAAAATTTGCCTTTTGTGTTGGTACTCTTAACTGAAATATTGTTTCACAAGTAATTTAAGGGGTTACCGGCATAAGGTCGCTGTCAATAATAATGGCGAACTACACCATTTTGTAAACATTTCGATAATAGTGGAGTATAGGATCTAACTAAGTACAACTTATGTTCGGGAATTCCAAAAGGTGTCTTTCAACAGTATTTATACCATCATCCTTAAGGATGATGGTATATATCATTTGATACGAGAAAAAGTGCAAGGCATTAAAGAAGACAAGTAAGACTCCAAGTACCTTGAGACCAAATACGATTCAGGACTTCTTAAGACGATTGAACTATGTCCGTCTGTCCGCCTTAATGGCTGGCTGTATGGATAGTCAGCAGGATAACTCAAATAAACCTTAACTGCTCGGTGTGCAAATTTATCAGTATTAATACATTCCAAAATAAAGTAATGTGATTGCAAATGGTACCTTTCTGGTACCTCCCACACAAAATTACTTTCCAACGGACAACTGGGGGAAATTTGAATTTGATCAGTTAAATTATCTTGCAATAGCAGACAAAACGTAAGAAAACCGAAACATATTGCCACACCCCTGGTACCTTCCATACAAATAACCGAATTGATACTAATAGTTTTACATAAATATCATTTTTTTTAAGATCACTGAATTTTGCATAAGATGTACGCTTAAGAAAATTTGACTGAGGAATGAATATAGACTATATCGGTTGACCCCTTCTGATACCTCCCATTCAAAATTACCTATTTTTAAATTTATTTAATATTTCTCCCACAAATTCCAATGAGCCACTTCGGGAATGATGAATTTCGGTCAGTAAATTTATCTTGTGATAGGAGGCAAAACCTCAGAAAATCTAACTATTTGACACACCCTTCTGGTACCCCCTATACAAATTACCGAATTCAACCTCATAGTTTTACATACAATTCTTTTTTGTAAGTACACTGAATTCAGTCAAATTTTGCGTAAGATGTACGCTTATTAAAATTTGACCCATGAGTTGATATAAACTATATCTGTTGACCCCTTTTGGTACTTCCCATACAAAATGACCCATTTTTGGAAAATTAATATTGGTTCCATAACTTCCAAACTGGCACCTGGGGAATAATGAAATTTGGGCAAGGGGCGAAACATCAGACTAACTATTTGACACCCTTCTGTTACCTTCTACATAAATAACTGAAACTGCCCCTGTTACATGCGTGTCTTTTTTGTATGTACACTGAATTAAGTTACATTTTGCAAAGATAGTCGTTTATTGATCGTTGAAATACGAACAAAAATCGGACACGTTGTGCTGCCTCTAATAGTACCTCTTATACAAATTAGTAACAAAATTTACGGTTTTGATACATGTCTCTAAACCGCTGGTATTATGACCGAAAGTCCTATTTTCAACCGTTTACGGTCCACAAGCAGGCAAATATTAATACATAAGTAATTTTAATTAACAATTGCTTAATTTAAATAACTCAAAACTTAAACAATATTTTATATTGGGTGATGGTATTTATCAGTCAGTTTACCTGACTGAAATTCTTTTTTTATTTTTTTGTATGTAGATTCTCAAGATTTTGTGATTGGGTATGTATTAATCAACTTATTATTTCTCAACTATTGATTACCCTTCCCTCGCTTCACAAATCGAGCAGTCACTGTATGTATGTAAGTATTTTCATAACTATTGTTAAATATTTACTCTTAAACAATACATTCATTTGTAGTTTTAAAAGCAATAGTTTCTTTTCACTTGTACGATTCAATTTGATTTATAGTCCAAGATGAGACAGACATGCAAAATTTGTGTGCATACTTTATTTGACGACTGGATTTTGTTATTACTTATGTATTAAATCTATATAGGGGCAAGTGTGAAAATCTATGAAAGCTTAGTACTCAATAGCAATTCTCAAAAGTTTATTTAATATACGCATATTTACATTTTAAAAGGATTAACGTTAGATTTTAGACATTGCAGTACATTTATTGGGCTGGGAATCAAAACTTTTGATAAATGCTTGAATGCAACTTAAAGGCTATGTTACATGTTTGTAATGCAGTTTATCAAATAGTTTTTTTATAAGAACTTAAAATAATATTCGGATAAATAAGGCTTTTTGAAGAGCTTTATGTTATAAATATCTTTATATGATTGGTGATGGGGTATTTCTACCAGCTATTGGGTGGTTCTGCTAGAATTTGTTAAAAAATCTCAGTTCAGTTGGATTATTTTATGCTGTAAGTACGACTGTCTACGTTTAGTGGCATGTGCACTAAAAAATTTTCACAATTGTTTTTTGTTAAAGCTTATATTTGTTGCCAATTTTATATCGTTTCATTTGGATGCTTTCAGTTTTATGGAATACCAGCGGACCCGGCGAACTTCGCCTCGCCCCAATTTATTGCCTTCAGATAAACTCAGTAGAGAGTGGTATAATAAACAATGTTTTTGATTAGTTTTCCGCCGCAAAAACAAACAACAAAGGCGGTTCTTCAAAATGCGAAAAGGCAACGTTCGCTGACCGCACGAAAAACAGGGAAATTTGAGATTTCCACCG
Organism: Muscina levida; assembly: GCA_964034835.1. NCBI lineage: Eukaryota > Metazoa > Arthropoda > Insecta > Diptera > Muscidae > Muscina > Muscina levida. The sequence goes on along the minus strand of OZ035881.1, from coordinate 110,330,476 downwards.
ATTACCCTAGCGATTTTTTGATTGTCATTGCCACAGCCAACTGAACGGGGAATTGGAATGGATGATCAGTTGGAATAATCGGAGTTCGTAAGATAAGGACTTCCGCTTCCTTAAATTTGCCCTTGATGATCGTAGGTTAAATCACACTGGTTATCAGATTCTTGACGGACAATCACGTACCGTTGCACAGTTTTGGTTGATTTAGATTCCGCAATATGATTATGATCAACCCCACCTTCATCTGTAAATTATGCGGCACACTTATCGAGTTGAAAAATTCGGTCCGATTGTTGGTCGCTTCATCCTCATCGGTCACGCTGTAAACAGATTTGTACGAAAGCAGTTCTCCAGCGATTTGACTTTCTAAAATCAAATTCAAGCCATCAATGTCTCTATTCTTCGCTGCTAGTACTGCCCGTTAATTAATCCAATCGAGATTTTTATAATTTTGTGCAATGTGAAGAGTTGCTCTTCCGACGATGTGAACTCCCAAAAATTTGCATCGTTCATCGTCAGTTTCAAAGCGGAATTTGTAGTTCAACTGCCTTTCAACAATGTTTCAGCAATCCCAGAGGATGCAGCGGCCAACGCTATTTCAGATCTTGACCGAATGGTTCCCAGAATCAACAAAAAAATGTCTTGCCCGTCCCACCGGGAAAACTAAATGCCTCCCGTTTCATCGTCAACAACCTTTATCAGCGAATCGTACATGTTCTTGTACTCGACATTTAATAGCGGCACATTTGTTCGAACTCTTACGGTCACTTCATCTCGATTATAAACTTGCACCCGTCAAAATTCGCGATCGAATGCACATTTATTGCATTTTATTGCACGACATTTACGTCACCTAAGGTTTGATCGTCTAATAGGAGGCATTAGCCAAGCAAATAACTCCCCCTAAAAAACTACAAAGTCGTTACGAATTGAATGCCCGCAATCTAATTGGATAACTTAATTTTTCAAACGTAAACTCATTTTCTGATAAATGACCAAAATGGCATTGGATATCAATATATATTTTTTTATTTTATTATTAATTATCTCGGTAAAATCTCCAACCAACATTTATCCGAAATTTTCCACCTTAACGTCGTTTAAAATCTTCAAATCATGCGAAAACTGCAAAATTTCATCGATAAAAATATCAAATTTTTTGAGTTTTTCCAGAATTTGCGTGTTTTTCAATGAGAATTTTGTAGTTTTTTATTCGAAAAACCATTTCTTAACATTGCACACAAAATTCCTTAAAAAGAGCAATTTTCGATTTTTCCAATTTCTCGACTTTTCCGAAGGATTTTCCCAAAACTTTCTTGCATAAAAAACTCCTACCAATTACAAACAATTAAACAAATTTCAGCAAAATGGGCCAGCAAAATCGGCCCAGCCATTCTCAATTGATAAATTACTATCCATTTTTTACACCATTTTTATATATATAGATATTTCACAATAATCCGAAATTCTTCAGCAACACAACGAATTTTGCACCTTTACATCGTCTGAAATCATCACATCAAGCGATACAATGGAAGATTTCGTCGAAGGCATCCATCCAAATCGTTCGATTTTTTTTTTAATTTTTCGAGTTTTCCACCAAGAATTTTTCTATTTTACCATTCGAAAAGTTAAAATTGTTCAAAATTGTTGACATTTACATCGCCCAAAATTACCAAAACACAATATAATTCAAAATTTTGTCGAAAAAAAAGAAATTTTTTTTTGGCATTTTCTATAATTTTCCAACAAAAATTTTCTATTTATCCATTCGAAAACCGACAAAAATTTAGTTTGCGATTTTCCTCAAATCAGGCTATGAAATGCAAAATTTTGCCGAAAAAATTAAAATTTTTCGATTTTTTCGGAATTTTCCGAGTTTTCTACCGATAATTTATCTATTTTTCCATTCGAAAAGTCATTTCTGAATAATTATCCGAAATTGTTCGCAGTTACATCGTTCAAAACTATCAAATCATACGACAAAAGGCAACATTTCGTCGAAAAATATAATTAAAATTTTCGAATTTTCGAATTTTCCAACAAAATTTTTTTTATTTTTCCATTCGAAAAATCATTCGTAACAATTGCACACAAAATTCCATACAAAAAAGCAATTTTCGGTTTTTTCAATTTTCCGGCTTTTCCGGAGGATTTTCCCAAAATTTTCTTTTACATAAAGCTTCTCCTGGCAATTACGAACAACTGAAAAAAAATTTCAGCAAAATCGGTCCAGCCGTTCTCAATTGATGAATTACTATACATTTTTGCCACCATTTTTATATATATAGATATATAGACTAGTGGGCCCGGCAATGCTTCGCTATTGCATATTATCTTATAATATAATTCACATTTCTAACTGCCCTAAGTGCTATGTAAACGCAAATTTATTTATTTGTAGATCTAACATACAAAGTACTTTTAAAACGAAAATAATATGTTGAGTTTAGTAACTTATGTAACTAATTTCAAGTAACTCCTTAACATGGAAGTTAACCATGGAAGACTTTTTTTTAAATACTAACTATTTAAGGCTCTATGACGATCGTAAAAAGTTCATCATCAAATTTATATCTATACTGCCGACATGTAGATCAAGTTTTTTCAGTATGTAGGGAGAAAAACAACTTCTTTCACTAATCGGAAACAGACATTCGCTAAAAATCAAAAATAAATTTTTATTTTTATGTGTTGTACTGCTTACTGTCTGTGGGCGTAAAAAACACATTTGGCATGCCTTCTCCGCCCATTGACTGCAAATGAAAATTTCGTTTGAAGATTCATGCATTTATTTTCGAGCCAAATGTTTGGCTTAGCAAAGTGATGGTCTCATGCGCTATATGGCATGTATGCCGTCGTGTTGGAACAATTTCTCCTCCGAATGTTTTGAAATGATATCATAAATATAAAAAATCAATTGTTCGTCCACGGGCTATGACTGCGGCTTCTTCTGTACGCATGGTACGCGCTTGATTTGGATAAATATTATCGGAAATAGTAAATGTTGTCGATCCATAGTATTGCATATTAGCTGATCAGATGGATGATTTTGTGCACTATAAACTTGACAAAGTGCTCCATAAGTTTAGTGAACAGAGCGTGTATTTTGAAAATAAATTCCTACGATTAGTAATAGGTGTTCTAGTGTAAGACTTTGCATGGTGATTTGCCATAGTATACCAAAAGAAAGTCTAACACACTGCATTACTGTGCAGCTAGATATACACTTTTACCTATCTGAAGTTCTATAGGCTAAAATAAACCCATATATAGATTCTTTCCAAATGTTCGATAATGCTACTTCTGACATTCTAAGAAAATTCAAAATGTGCCCCCAGTCAGATAAAAGCTATTTCCCTGTCCAACTCCAATGAACATTGTTTAATTTGTATTTGAAAGATTTATTACCGATTCTCTCTCGTGTTAAGTAATTGAAAAACACATGCCTGTAAAGTAAATGCAAAACACATTACTGTTTTAGTCGGCACAGATTCGATATGTCCTCAACTGCCTGGTGTACGGACAATTTTTTGATACAGTTACATAGTCAAATGTTGACGTGCGTGAGCAGCGCCTCGGCACTATTTACTAATTTCGTGTTAAATATCCTATTCATATCTCTATGCGAACTGCAACATACTGTGTTAATTTAGTTATAATGGTTTTTTTTTAAAAGGGGCGTGGCACAGCCCTCTTCTACCCTGGGTGTTTCATAATGCACCAACAACATATATAACAAATCTCATCTTTGAACCTCTGGTAGTTCATAAAATATACCCATTTTAAATTGTGTGGGAGGTGCCACGCCCCTTCATCCAATCACAATCAAGTATAGCCACGGAATATCAACAGGTCATCAGTACCACTTTGAAAAATTTTCGTATCAATCGGTCTATTGGAAAAGCCGTCAAAGCGATCTTTGAAAAGGGGGCGTGGAACCGCCCACTTGCACCCTGGCTGTAATTAATACTGCACCAACAACATATACACCAAATCTCATCTTTATACCTATGATAGTTCATGAGATATAGCACTTTCGATTTTCAAGTTGTATGGGCGGTGCCACGCCCCTTCATCCAATCACAACCAAATATAGCCAGGGACTATCAACAGGTCAACAGTGCCACTTGGTAAAATGTTCGTATGAATCGGTTTATTAGAAAAGCCGTTAGAGCGATTTTAGAAAAGAGGGCGTGGCACCGCCCACTTCCACCCTGGCTGTAATTAATACTACTCCAATAATATATATGTATACCAAATCTCATCTTCATACCTCTGATAGTTCATGAGATATAGCCCTTTTGATTTTCAAGTTGTATGGGCGGTGCCACGACCCTTTGTCCGAATTGTAAATCTAAACCACCCGGGGCGCCTCCCAAACGCATACAAAAAAAAACAGTACAGAAATTTCAGTCAGGTAAACTGACTGATAAATACCATCACCCAATATATAAGTAAGTTGAAGTCTTGAGTTATGGAAATGAATAGATTTTTAATTAAAATTTTTTCCCTTGCTTGTGGTGCAAAATCGTCCAAAACTTTAGTTATTTGTGTAGGGAGTATAGGTGCCGGTTTGGAATTTATGTAATTTTTCAAAAAAAATTAATTTTGATAGGGGGTACGACAAGGGGTGAACCGATACAGTCCTTATTCATTCCTGACTCAAATTTTCATACGTACAACTTACGAATAATTTGACTGAATTCAGTGCACTTACCAAAAAAGATATGTATGTAAGACTATAGGGGTGAGTTCGGTCCTTTGTGTGGGAGGTACCAGAAGGGGTGTGTCAAATAGTTAGGTTTTCTGAGGTTTCGCCTCATATCACAATCTAAATTAACCGACTAATTTTCATTACCCCTCAAATGTCCGTTTGGAAGTTATGGGTGAATTATTAATTTTCCAAAAATAGGTAATTTTGTATGGGAGGTACCAGAAGGGGTGACCCGATATAGTCCATATTCACTCCTGATTCTTATTTTCATAAGCGTACAAATTACTCATAATTTGACTGAATTCAGTGTACTTAGAAAAAAGATATGTTTGTAATACTATGGGGGTGAGTTCGGTCATTTGTATGGGAGGTACCAGAAGGGGTGTGTCAAATAGTTAGGTTTTCTAGGGTTTTGCCTCCTATAATAACATAAATTAATCGACCAATTTTCATTACCCCCCAAGAGTCCGTTTGGAAGTTATAGGAGAAATATTATTTTTCCAAAAATAGGTAATTTTGTATGGGAGGTACCAGAAGGCGTGAACTGATATAGTCCATATTCATGCCTGAGTCTAATTTTCATAAGCAAACATCATACGCAAAATTTGAGTGATCTCAGTTTACTTACAAAAAAGATAAGTATGTAAAACTATAAGGGTCAATTCGGTCATTTGTATGGGAGGTACCAGAAGGGGTGTGTCAAATAGTTAGGCTCTCTGAGGTTTCGCCTTCTATCACAACATTAATTTATCGACCAATGTTCATAACCCCCCAAGTGACTGTTTTGAAGTTATTGGAGAAATATATAATTTCCAAAAATAGGTCATTTTGTATGGGAGGTACCAGAAGGCGTGAACCGATATAGTCCGTATTCATACCTGAGTCTAATATTTATAAGCAAACATCATACGCAAAATTTGAGTGATCTCAGTTTACTTGCAAAAAAGATATGTATGTAAAACTATAAGGGTCAATTCGGTCATTTGTATGGGAGGTACCCAAAAGGGTGTGGCAAATGTTTCTGCTTTCTTAGGGTTTGTCTACTATTGCAAGATAAGTAATCTGATCAAATTTAGATATCTTCCGATGGTCTGTTTGCCAGCTATGGAAGAAATATTAATTATCCAAAAATAGGTAATTTTGTATGGGAGCTACCAGAAGGGGTGGGTCTATTCTGGCCATTTACAATCCCATAAGTTCGATTCAAAAAATATTAATACTGGTAAATTTTCATACCGATCCGTTAAGGTTTACTCGAGTTATCCTGCTGACCAGCCATCCAGCCAGCCAGCCAGCCAGCCAGCCAGCCAGCCAGCCAGCCAGCCAGCCAGCCAGCCAGCCAGACAGACGGACATAGCTCATTCTTCTTAAAAAGTTCTGAAACGAATTTGGTCTTAAGATACTTGGGGTCTAACTCGTCTCCTTTAATGCGTTATACTTTTTATACCATCACCCTTAGGGATGAGGGTATATATCATTTGATACCATCACCCTTAGGGATGAGGGTATATATCATTTGATACGAAAAAAAGTGTAACGCATTAAAGGAGACGAGTTAGACCCCAAGTATCTTAAGACCAAATTCGTTTCAGAACTTTTTAAGAAGAATGAGCTATGTCCGTCTGTCTGGCTGGCTGGCTGGCAGGCTGGCTGGCTGGCTGGCTGGATGGCTGGTCAGCAGGATAACTCGAGTAACCCTTAACGGATCAGTATGAAAATTTACCAGTATCAATATTTTTGAAAACGAACTTATGGGATTGTAAATGGGCTGAATAGCCCCACCCCTTCTGGTACCTCCCATACAAAATTACCTATTTTTGGAAAATTAATATTGCTTCCATAACTTCCAAACGAACAACCGGAGGATATCTAAATTTGGTCAGTTTATTTATCTTACAAAAGTAGACATACCCTAAGAAAACCGAAACCTTTGCCCCACCCATTCTGGTACCTCCCATACAAATGACCGAAATGACCCTTATAGTTTTACATACATATCTTTTTTGCAAGTAAACTGAGATTACTCAAATTTTGCGTATGATGTTTGCTTATAAATATTAGACTCAGGTATGAATACGGACTATATCGGTTCACGCCTTCTGGTACCTCCCATACAAAATGACCTATTTTTGGAAATTATATATTTCTCCAATAACTTCAAAACAGTCACTTGGGGGGTTATGAACATTGGTCGATAAATTAATGTTGTGATAGAAGGCGAAACCTCAGAGAGCCAAACTATTTGACACACCCCTTCTGGTACCTCCCATCCAAATGACCGAATTGACCCTTATAGTTTTACATACATATCTTTTTTGTAAGTAAACTGAGATCACTCAAATTTTGCGTATGATGCTTGCTTAAGAAAATGGGACTCAGGAATGAATATGGACTATATCGGTTCACGCCTTCTGGTACCTCCCATACAAAATTACCTATTTTTCGAAAATTAATATTTCTCCTATAATTTCCAAACGGACTCTTGGGGGTAATGAAAATTGGTCGATTAATTTATGCTATTATAGGATGCAAAACCCTAGAAAACCTAACTATTTGACGCACCCCTTCTGGTACCTCCCATACAAATGACCGAACTTACCCCCATAGTATTACAAACATATCTCTTTTCTAAGTACTCTGAATTCAGTCAAATTATGCGTAATTTGTACGCTTATGAAAATATGAATCAGGAGTGAATATGGACTATATCGGGTCACCCCTTCCGGTACCTCCCATACAAAATTACCTATTTTGAAAAATTAATAATTCACCCATAACTTCCAAGGGACATTTGAGGGGTAATGAAAATTAGTCGGTTAATTTATATTGTGATAGGAGGCGAAACCTCAGAAAACCTAACTATTGACACACCCCTTTTGGTACCTCCCACACAAAGGACCGAACTCACCCCTATAGTCTTACATACATATCTTTTTTTGTAAGTGCACTGAATCAGTCAAATTATCGTAAGTTGTACGTATGAAAATTTGAGTTTGGAATGAATAAGGACTGTTTCGGTTCACCCCTTGTGGTACCCCCAATCAAAATTATTTTTTTTTGAAAAATTTATATTTCTCACATAAATTCCAAACCGGCACTTATACCCCCTACACATATAAGTAAAGTTTTGGACGATTTTGCACCACAAGCAGGGGAAAAATTATACATAAGATACATACATACTCAAGACTTCAACAATATCTTATATTGGGTGATGGTATTTATCAGTCAGTTTACCTGACTGAAATTTCTGTACTGGTTTTCGTATCAAATGATATATACCCTCATCCCTAAGGGTGATGGTATAATTAAAATGAATGAATTTTAAATGACTCATAAAAAATGCAATGCTTCGCTATTGCATATTAACTTGTTATATATTTCACATTTAGGTCCACAAAGTACTTTGAAAACGGTACTTATGCTCGTTAATAATATGTTGAGTTTATTAACTAATATAACTAATTTCAAGTGACTCCTTAACATGGAAGTTAACCAATTAAGTTTTATTGTTTTAAATTCTCAATATCATAGGCTCTATGACGATAGTAAAAAGTTCATCATCAAAGTCATATCTTTCACACATCGGAAACAGGCATTCCGTTAAAGATCAAAATTCAATTTTTAATTTTATCTGTAGTGGCGTCTGATTACTAACTATCTCTTTGGGCGTAAAAAACACTTTTGTCATGCCCTCTTCGCCTACTGAACGCCACTAAAAATTTCGTTTGAAGCATCATGCCTTTAGCCATAAAAACCTCTTTTGGCATGTCTTCTTCTCTCACATATCAAGGATATTCCCGAATACTATATTTGTATTGGACTCGTATCACCATTTTTTGAGATAATTCGGTCACCAATGTTTGGCTTAACAAAGTGATGGTCTCACGCGCTGTATGACATGTTACGTTGTTGTGTTGGAACCATTTTTCCTTCAAATAATGTTTAATGACATGATGAATAAAAAAATTCAATTGATCTTCCACTGGCTCTAGTTCTTGAGTGTAGGCCAAGCAAGATCTTTAATCAGCATTTGCAGAGACCGAGTTACTGAGAACGGCGTCCGTTCGAAAAATTCAAGACCTGTCACACTTACGTCTACAGCGTCGATGGCTTCTAGTAGCTGCTCAGATGGCTGAGTATATGCACCGTAAACTTCACAAAGGGCTCTATAAGGGCTCCATAAGTTTGGTTAACAGAACGCGCATTTTGAAAACAAATTTGCAAGATTTGTAAACGTTGTTCTTGTGTAGTCTTTACATGGTGATTTTGCAAAGTATACTGAAACGAAGTTTATTACACTTCATTAGTATGACAGATAGATTTACACTTATAACTACCAGAAGTTCTATACGTCAAAAAAATACCCCATACATAGGTTATTTACAAAAGGTTGCTAATGTTACCCCTAATATACTATACAAATTTAAATTGTGCCCCAATCAAACAAAATTTGTTTTCCAGTATAACTACAATGAATATTGCTTAATTTTTCTATCTATAGGATTTATTACCGATTCGCTCTCCTGAAAAGTAATTGAAAAATGCATACCTGTAAAGTAAATTAAAAACAAATCACTGTTTTAGTCTGCGCAGCTACTTTGTGTCCTCAACTGCCTGGTGTACGGACCATTATTTGATACAGTTTAAAAGCCAAATATTGAATTGCGTGGTAATCGATAATTCCTAGATAATTTCACTAAGAAACTATAAGTCTAAAACCAATTCCTAGTTCGCGCTGAGAAGCATGAAGATTTCAGGCAGAGATATTTTTTTAGCAATGAGTAACTATCGAAAACTTCAGACCTATGGGCCGGCTCTAATTTGTACCTACCATTCCCATGTTTGGAGACCAAGACGAAGAGACTGGTATACTTTTGACATTGTCTGGAGTCCCGCCCAATATTCTGAAAAATGATTTTTTAAAACTTAATTTCTGTATGCCAACTCTCAGTGGCCATTACTTTTTAACCAATACATAGATTTGCTTCTGTAATAAATCATTTAGTTTGTTGAGAAGTCAGTTTTACGCAAAAGGTCTCAAAAATACATATCCGAATTTTTCGATTTTTGCTCATTTAAAAACAAAAAAATCTTTACCTGAAATCATCATGCTTCCCAGCGCGAGCTAGGAATTGATTTTAGACACAAAATTTATTGGTAAAATTTTTTAACAATTCAACGTAGATTCCGGTTTTGGTTACGATTTTTGTGAATAAAAAAATTGGCCCACCTTACTGTTCATGTCTCTAGGCGAACAGCAATATACTGTGGAATTTTGACAGTTTTAACCGTTTGTTTTAAAAAGGGAACAGCCCATTTCCACCCTTACTGTAATTCATACTGCAACAACAACATATGTAACAAATCTCATCTTCATACCTCTGATAGTTCATGAGTTATAGCCCTTTTAATTTTCAAGTTGAATGGGCGGTGCCACGCCCCTTTATCCAATCACAACCAAATATAGCCTGGGACTATCAACAGGTCAACAGTACCACTTGGTAAAATTTTCGTATCAATCGATATGTTAGAAAAGTCGTTAGAGCGATTTTTGAAAAGAGGGTGTGGCACCGCCCACTTCCTCGCTGGATGTAATTAATACTGCTCCAACAATATATATACCAAATCTCATCTTCATACCTCTGATAGTTCATGAAATATAGCATTTTTAATTGTCAAGTTGTATGGGCGGTGCCACGCCCCTTTATCCAATTACAACCAAATATAGTTAGGAACTATCTACAGGTCCACAGTACCTCATGGTATAATTTTTGTATCAATCGATCTATTAGAAAAACAGTTAGAGCGGTTTTTGAAAAGGGGGCGTGGCACCGCCCACTTCCATCCTGGCTGTAATTAATACTGCTCCAACAACATATATACCAAATCTCATCTTCATACCTCTGATAGTTCATGAAATATAGCATTTTTAATTGTCAAGTTGTATGGGCGGTGCCACGCCCCTTTATCCAATTACAACCAAATGTAGTCAGAAACTATCTACAGGTCAACAGTACCTCATGGTAAAATTTTTGTATCAATCGGTCTATTAGAAAAGCCGTCTGAGCGATATTTGATAAAAGGGGCGTGGCGCCGCCCACTTTTTGAAAAAATAAAACCTTTTAAACCATCCGGAAGCTATAGCGAACAAAACAAAAAAAAAAATTTGAAAATCGGTCCAGCCGTTTTTGAGTTTTAGCGAGACAACTGCACAGCAATTCATTTTTATATATAAGAAGATTGTTCCCATTTTCATTTTCCGCCACTATGAGTGTCTAAAGGAGAGTGACATTATTAAAACTGTTAAGAATTATTAATGTTTGGAAATATGAACTCATACTCATATAAAATTTCCAGCTCGCAATTTTCACGTTGTGTTTCACCCTTCCGTCTTAGTTCAAGCTTTTGCATTGTGTAGCACAGCAGTATAAACAACTTGGAGTTTTTCCCATTGTAACTCAATGTTATGGCAATAAACCATCCGTAGTTTTTATAGTGCCACAATGTTTGCAATATTTGATGTTTGTTGTTCACAGAACCGAAAAGAGCGACACACAATTTTCACAATGTTGCTTGTGATATATAGAGTGGGGATATGAAGGTAACAGCGACCTGACGACCGTTATGTCTAAATCAGTTGAAAATAGTAACTCACACAATGAGAGGTGAAGTGTTAAAGTTTGGTTGAAAGGGAATGAGTTTTAGTAGTAAACTACTAAGAAAATCATAGACGTACAATGAATTTCCAACACATTTTTATGATTTGATATACATATTCACCAAAAATATAACTTACCACAATGTATTGAAAGGCAGAAAGATGTAGTAAAAAAATAGTGATATTCAAACGCCAATGATTCTCTGCATTCTTCCCTATGAGTTGTTGAGACGATTGGCTAAAAATAATCGCTTTCATGTAAATAAATTATATAAGACGTCACAAAATGAAATGATGGAAAATTAAACAGAATTAAAATGTCAAAAAATAAGAAAGTGTTCTGGTTTTTCAATTCAGCTGGAATGTATACTAATTTATGTGGTGGTATGGGCAGAGACAAGAACATACAGCTGCTTCAATTTTGACTTCTCTAAGTACAATTTTATTTGAAAGAGTAAAATATGACACTGTGCAACACATTTTTCGGTGGTTGACCAAACCAAACCAATTTCTAACGATAGCATTTGACATCAGTAGCAAAACCTTAAACTCCATTCTGGTCAACTATGTCACAATTTTTTTTACTTACTTACTTAAGTGGCCCATTACAACTTACGAAAGTGGTTCATGTATAAAAGGCCTGTATTATTTAAGAACTTCCCATGTTTCCATCTTCTGCGTGCGTTCTCCAGTTAATTCTTCCAGACAGTGGAAGCATGTCCTAGCCATCGTAATCGTTGGATTCTTACTCTTTTAGCTACGTCGATGTCGTGGTAATGCTCGTACAACTCATGGTTCTTTCGATGGAAAAAATCGCCGTCAACACAGATAGGTCCAAATATTTTTCGGAGTACTTTTCTCTCGAATTTCCTCAAAAATTTAAAAAAACTGGATGTTGCTTCCCTAGATAATTTCGAACCATTTTTATGCTATGAAATTTTTGATCAAAGTTCGCCAAATACACTTAAAAGTGCATGAAAAAATTCTCCGAACCTTTAATCTGAATAGACATTTGTTCCGTGGAATTGGCCATATACATTATTAGATAATGTCTCCGTATTGACGTTTAACCTTCGTCAAGGATCCTGCAAGGTCTTTCCACGGGTTATGATAAGTCAAGATGCCGCCAAAGCTTTTTGGGGGTCACCAATACCCCATGCGCGCCTTTTCGACCCAAATCGACCACTGTGTGTTCCTTTCTTGTATATGTAACATTACAGACTGAGACTCCAATCCGCCGGCATGCTCCGCTCTAGCCAGATGTTCTCCATGAGCTGAAACATGCTTCTAATCAGCTCCTACCCGCCTGTCTTTAACAATTTAACGGGGAGACCATCGGCTCCAGTGCTTTATTGTTTTTAAGGCGGAATATTGTCACACGTATCTCACTATGGCTCGGAGGTGGACAGTTAATACCATCGTCATGGATTGGAGCAGGGTCTTCTGGAGTGGTGTCCGTATCCAGAAAATTTCTGAAATGATCTCTATCTTCAGAACGATATCCGTCACTACCTTGCCATCGTCATCCTTGCAGGATGGCAATCTTGTTCCACGCATTCTCGCTTTAACTCTCTGGTAGAATTTCCGGGCTTCCCCTCTATTTGTCCAGCTTTCGTTGTGACTGCTTACGTACGTTATTCTCTATTTTTAGCCTTGTGCGTACCTTAACTGCGGTAAGGTAGTGATTGGAGTCAATATTCGCACCCTTGATCACTCGTACGTCCAGAACACTGGATGCGTGCCTTTTATCAACTACCACGTGATATATCTGTTTCCTCGACAATTGATCTGAAGATAAACAAGTTGCTGTGCTGATAACTGCCATATTTTTTGCCGCAGAAAAATTAATCATTCTGATGCTATTGTTCGACGTTTTGGTGTGCAGACTGAATTTTCCGATGGTAGGCTAAAATGGGGTCGCTCTGCCTTTTTTAGCATTAAAATCGCCTGGTACAATTTAGATGTCATGGCTCGGGCTACGGTCATATTCATTTTCTAGGCTCTCGTAGAACTCGTCTTTGTCCTTATCGCACGTCTCTTCGAGGACTTCCGCCAGTTAGATGGAGGCACCTGGTCTATACAGTGTTCCAACATTCCAGGTTCATATCCTGAAATCATGGTCCTTAATTCGTTTGCGTTGGTCTTCAACATTTTGGGGGGTCCATTATATAATTTTCTAACTTCTTGCCATTGCAATAGTTTAAATGTCGGTAGGGGTTGTAAGCCCAGCGCACCACGTCGCAGTTTTCTCCTCCTGCCAGGATTTTATTACAGCCGCCCATTCTGAGTCAGGCGTACCGCTCATTCTGAGCAGATAAGCCTAGGTTCTAGGTTTCGCCCTTCATTGTTAGCCATGCTCTGACGGGTGTCAAAGGCACTTTTCCAGGCGTCACCACGCGGAGGTACTTCGTCTGCTGTAGTACCACTAATACGGAGCTCTGTGAGTAGAACCTTCGCTTAGAGGGCATAAACTTGCATATTAAATTTCAGCTCAACATTTCTGAAACTACGGGGGTAGTGGCGGACGTAGATAGTCGGAAACCCAGAAAAAGGGAGTTTGTATGGGGTGGGAGTGGTTTTTGCCCTATCTTGTTTAACTTAGAACATAATCTCCGAAAATAGAAGCTTACATACCAAATTACAAAATTTTAGCTCGATTGCTCTTAAACTAAGACTGTAATCGCAGGGACAGTTCTAAAAAGGGGATTTTTTCAGGCTCATCTTAGAACTTCACCTCCACTTTGAGGATAAAAGTTTGCATTCCAAATTTCATCTCGATGTCTCTTAAACTACGGCTGAATCGCGGGGACGCACAGACAGACGGCCAACTTTAAATCGATTCAGATTTCTAGGGTTTTCCATGACTCTCTCTGCTTTCCTTGTCTATATATCGCCATATTAGTTCTATTCGGTATTGGGCAGCAAAGCAGAGAACGAAGCCGACCCGAATTTGTCGGCGGCGGCGAATTGGGATTTTTACCGGCGGCGGCTCAATTTCGGCTCGTTACTTTGTAACCTATAACTGACTCGGGTCTGAACAAAACAGCGACCAAAAAAAAAAAGGTCATTGAGATGTCAACAAAATTTGGTGACCAAAAAAAAAAAATAAAGGTACCAACACAACAAAATTTTGGCGACTTCAGCCGCTACAGATCGAATACATCGGCGGCTCAAAATAAGCCGACACTAGCCGTACCTATCGGCGGCGGCGCGGCTACAGATAAACAGTCGGCGGCGGCGGCGCATCGGCCAATTCTCGGTCGGCTTCTTTCTTTGCAGCAAAGAGCTTGTTTCGATTTTTAGTTTGTATGTATATTTTAGTTTGTTTGCAACACATCCACAAAACTTTAACTGCGGCCCTTGTGTGTACTGTAAAAAAATGTTCGAGTTTGCTGTATAAAAGTAGAGCGCCAATATAATTCTTCAAAAGCACATATTTCTGGTATTGAGATATAACATACAAGTTATGAAATACGAGCAAGTGATGCAGATAAAAATAATAGACACATTTTTCGTACACTTTTTGAAAGAGGATTTTTTTGATTTTGGTTCCATGGTAAAGCATGTTGTAAAAGGAACCATTAGTCGGTACATTCTTACATATAATAACGAAAACAAATCGAAAATTACTAGCACTATTTGTATCACTTAATAGGGTTCTTAGTAAAACAAGTATGTCTTGGTAAGAAGTTCGCATTACTATTGGCGAGCTTTTTTGTTTTGTTTGGTTTGTTTTGTAAAATCCTAGAGCATTTCTAAAAAACCGTGTATTAACCTCTCTTTCAATTCCAGACATTTTAACGACGAAAAATAATTCATGTAAGCTATTATATTCTCTTCTCTCTCTTTAACAACACCTACTTTTGTCAATATTTGCTTCCATATTCCTGCCTCCATTAGTTGGTTCCGCTAGACTTCTTAAGAGTTCTGTATTTCCCTACATTCATCTATATGACTTTATTAATTCACATATAAAAGTTATCACCATTTACATCAAGGTGAGCTCGTAATCCAGGCAGCACAATCATCATTAACGTGAGCAGGCACAGGTGTGAATATGCAAAATGCTTAAAAAACCTCAGATTAAATTCAAAACTCTATGCTTCATATATCATTGATTCGTTGTGGATAGCAAATCCGCTTATATCCCAGTGTGATACCAAAAATGACTAAACATATATACGAATAAACTTATATACTTGCATACGCTATGCATATCATCTAATTTGCATACAAAATTGTAAGCCATTGTAATGCCAATTGATAGGTAGATAGTAGCAGCATCATCATCACTAACAACAATATCACAGTTAGCTATAAAAATACATAAAGTCACTACTCAGACCTGTCTTTCGATTGTACAAATATCGCATATACAATTTTAAAAGAAGTGTCAAGTCAATGTCGATGCCATGTAATACAATCAATTTATTTTCATTGAGCTTTCGTCCTTGGCATCTTTTTTTCTACTTTGTGTTACTTCGAGGAGACATGTGTATGAGCTTATAAATGTTACCGTTCACATTGATATGGAGGGAAAAAATACATTTTCTTATTACAGTAGACTTCAAGTGTATACGAGTATTGACGAACGATATTTGATTTGAAGTCTTTCTGTAAGGTACTGATGTTGTAAATTGCATGAAATCTTTAAAGCTTATTGACCCGCATTGAGTTCGTATTGCAGTTCACTGCTAATAGCTGTAAACATGTTGTCATTGAAAGCGATGTAGAAGATACCGAGGCCAGACATAGCGAGAGCATTAGTTTAATATTAATGAAGGAATTGTACACCAGATCTAATGTCTAATATATCATCAGTGATTCATTATGCTAACAAAACGCACCTTTTGCAAATAAAGCCAATCCTACGCAATAATCTTGCAAAGATTAATTTTTGTTGTTTAATATGTTTTTAATCATTCGGGAAAAACCAATTAAGCTTTAAACTACATTATAATAGAATACAACGTTCTCACCTATTTACATATAACTGTTATTTTTATTTTTTTTTTTTCATTTCTTTGTTTTGGGTCGTTTCATTACTCACTTGCAATTAATTGAACGTTGAAAAGGCGAATAAAGCAATTAGGAATGCAAATGAAGGCCCAACAAGGATTAAAGCAATCAAAAGTCAACACAACAAAAAATACGTCAAAAAGTAGTTGCTGAAAAAAAAAATCATGAGAAATTAATCAACTGTAATAAGAGGTCGAGAAAATGGTCATCGAACTTTTCTTAGCCTGGTGATTTTTTCGACGTATTTTCACTTGCTGTTTCCCCTTTATCTATCAATGATTCCAATGAAATGAAATTAAAAGGTTTGATGAGTCTGTAATTGTAACAGATTAATGTAAAATTAAATAATGAAAGTGTACTACGAGAACGTGTAAGTATTATGCTCACGGATATAAGAAAAATGGTAAGGGTTTCTTGTTAAACTCAGTTTGTAGAATAATTGAATTATGGTATTTTTGACTGCTTCTTAGCGGGGAATGGTGTTAACACTTTGATACCTTAATGGAATATTTAATAACTTAATTGAACAAGCTTCTTTATTTTAAGGTTTTTTGACTGTGTTATCAAAAATAAGATAGATGCTAGTTAATTTATCTTAGCAGAAGTAAACTTAAAAAGTTATGCTCATATATCATCAGTGCCACTTTGTAGAAAAAATAATATTACAAGATTTTTATTTAATTAAATATCAATCAATGATTACGCAGTACAAAATATGATTTTGGAAATCAATTCAATTCAGATGCACGTAAAAGTCGCCCCAAGTTTAGAATTTCTGCATCATTTGGTTTGTCTAGTTGGCTGCATTAATAATTTAATGGCCGTATGAATTTTTTAGCTCAAGGTGGATTTTTAGCACTTTTTCTATATTTAAAAACTGTAATATCTCGTCATTGGGGTTTGGATTTTGCAAATAAATTACCTTAAAATTACCTTAATTTGTTTTCATTGTAAGGAATGATAAAAAGACCTAGTAATTGTGAGTTAAACGTTTTTGAATTTATTAAGGTCATAAAATATTGTGTGACGATATGAAGTTTACACAATCTAAAGCGTATGAGTTATGTGGAATTTCAGTATAAACGAAATATGTATTTGAAATATTATGAGTGTTAACAATAACGAATTGCTATGACATTCTAGTTGTCGACAACCGTTAACACGCAAAAAAAATTCATATTGCCATAAAATTACACAGTGCAACAGTGAAAAAAATACAAAAACGGGATAGTATAGGTTCGATTCTACTATCGAAGGGTAATAAAACCCCATACTCAGTTTGGTGAGATTGGTGACCAATTTTTTTTTATGGGCCCCTAAAGATTCTCAAAATCAGTGAGCCCCATGAAAAAAGGTGTCATCAGTTTTTGTCCAACAGCTAACTCACACTTCGTGATAGCGCTAAACTGTATTCGGCAATAATGTAGCTGGGAGTTTTACGCACTAACTTTGTTAACAAATTATGTCAAAAAGGTTGGTTATTCCTGCCCTTTTTCATAAAAAATTGAAGAAGAATTTATTATTTTTTCACTTTTTTGAGCATTACTTTGAGGGAGTCCAAATTTTTCTCTAACACTGTTCGCCAAAATTGTAGCCCTGGTAAAGATAAACAACTTTCGTGAACATATCAATCCAATCTGAACGTGTCTAGGCAACCTAAATAGCTTATAAAGTCCACGTTGATACCGGTTTTTTGAACCTTTACGCACTTATAAGCCAGTAACGTGGTTGAATATCAACCGATTTTAAATTTCTCAGTGGATTTAGGAAGAAGACACTGCGCCCTTTCCAACCATATATATAGTTATATTGGTAACTTGTCATATCTGTTTGTTTTTTGCCTCGAAATTTCAAACTTTTGTAATTTTTTCACTATTTTTTAGTTTGATGAAGTTTGTAGCCCCTATTTTATAAGCACACCCTAATGTTTACTAATTTGTTCAGAAAGTGCACGCTTTCACGAGTTAAACGCATACTTGTTTGTAAAAATCGGTTAACAAATAGTTAAGTTATTTATGTTTTCCGAAGGACGCAACTTTCATATCCTATGCTAAAATCAAAGTTGAAGTAATTAATAACAACACCAAAACAATGCTTCTTCTTCAACTCTTTGATTTTAGTATAGAATATGAATGTTGCGTCCCTCGGAAAACAAGAATAACTTAACTATTTGTTAACAGATTTTTACAAACAAGTATGCGTTTAACTCGTGAAAGCGTGCACTTTCTGAACAAAGTAGTAAACGTTAGGGTGTCCTTATAAAATAGGGGCTACAAACTTCATCAAACTTAAAAATAGTGAAAAAATTACAAAAGTTTGAAATTTCGAGGCAAAAAACAAACAGATATGACAAGTTACCAATATAACTATATATATGGTTGGAAAGGCTGCAGTGTCTTCTTCCTAAATCCACTGAGAAATTTAAAATCGGTTGATATTCAACCACGTTAATGGCTTATAAGTGCGTAAAGGTTCAAAAAACCGGTATCAACGTGGACTTTATAAGCTATTTAGGTTGCCTAGACACGTTCAGATTGGATTGATATGTTCACGAAAGTTGTTTATCTTTACCAGGGCTACAATTTTGGCGAACAGTGTTAGAGAAAAATTTGGACTCCCTCAAAGTAATGCTAAAAAAAGTGAAAAAATAATAAATTCTTCTTCAATTTTTTATGAAAAAGGGCAGGAATAACCAACCTTTTTGACATAATTTGTTAACAAGGTTAGTGCGTAAAACTCCCAGCTACATTATTGCCGAATACAGTTTAGCGCTATCACGAAGTGTGAGTTAGCTGTTGGGCAAAAACTGATGACATCTTTTTTCATGGGGCTCACTGATTTTGAGAATCTTTAGGGGCCCATAAAAAAAAATTGGTCACCAATCTCGCTAAATTGAGTATAGGGTTTTATTACCCTTCGATAGTAGAATCGAACCTATACTATCCCGTTTTTGTATTTTACAAAAAGTCGTCATTTGTTGCATAGTGTTATTAATGCACCCAATTTGACAAATCGAATGATGCAGAAGTTTTAATTTTTGGGGCTACTTTTACGTGCAGTTCTCAGAATTGAGTCCCATATCAATGAACCTAAAAATGTTTTCTGCGTTATTAATGCTAATGTTATTATTGCTATTGTAAATTGATATTAAAGTGAGTTAAGTTTTTTAATTTACTGTGACTGTTTCTAAATGACCAGAACGCAAAACAGCTATACACAATGCGGGAGCATCTAATATTGCAAGTTCTCACATTAAAACCAGTAAAGAAATTTCAGTCAGATAAACTGACTGATAAATACCATCACCCAATATAAGATAATAGCAGTCTTGAGCTATTAAAGTCAATCGGTTTTTAATTAAAACCAGTAAGAAAGTTTCAGTCGGGCAACCCGACATATATACCCTCAACCTCAGTAAAACAAAAAATTTTCTATTCTATTGATATTATTACTCGATTTCTAAAGTGGGCGGAGTGGTACATTTGTATGGAAGGTATCTAAAGGGGAGTGGCTAGACTGCCAGTTTTTTTCACCAAAACTTTATCTTGCTTAAACTTTACTAAATACAAAATTTGGGCACGATCGCGTTAGATCTTTTAATTATATTTATAAATTTTTAAAGTGGGCGGTACCAGATGGGTATGGGAGTTATTAGATGGTAGTTGCATTCTCTTACCAAATAAGAAGGGGCGTTGCTAGACTTCCAATTTTTTTTAAAAACTTTACCTTGTTATATCTTTACTTAATATAGAATTTGGCTATGATCTTACTTACTTACTTAGCTGGTACTTCTTTGCAATCCCAGTGGATTATGTACCGCACGTACAAAAATAGTATAAGCGCCTCGATCTTCTGCGCTTCTTCTCCAGTTAGTCACACCGAGTTCTGTAAGGTTCTCAGTAACCTGGTCTTTCCAACGGAGTTTTGGTCGCCCTCTTCTGCGCCGTCCATCGAGTTCATTGTCGAAGAGTTTTCGAACTGGGGCATTTTCGTCCATGCGTTCAACATGACCTAGCCAACGCAACCATTGCACCTTAATGCGTTTGACCACGTCAATATCAGTGTACAGTAGGGTGGGTCGATAAAAAAAGTTGTGCCGGTCACCCCCTAGAATGAAAGACAATTTAAAAACGAATTAAAAAAAAAAATTTTTTTGCCACGCCCTTTGACCCCGCGCATTTGGTTTTTTTTTTATTTTTATGAACTGCGACTCACCCTAGTGTACAGCTCGTACAGCTCATGATTCATACGACGCCGATACTCTCCATTAACGATGATGGGCCCATATATTTTACGGAGTATTTTTCTCTCGAATACCGCCAGAACCGATTCATCCGCTTGTGTCATAACCCAGGATTCTGAGCCATACAATATAACAGGTGGAACCAGTATCTGGTATAGCTGGAGTTTTGTTTCGTCGAGAGTGGATTCTTTGTTCGTTGAAACTAATAACTTCGTTTTGTTCTCGTTCACCGTTAGGCCCATTTTCGCTGATTCCTTCTGTATACCTGAAAAGGCTGCAGTCACATCCCGCAATTTTCGACCGATGATGTCAACGTCATCAGCGTACGCGAGTAGTATGTGGCTTTTGTTGAATATAGTGCCACTCGTGTTTACTGCAGCTTTTCTCATTATCATCTCCATTACTATGTTGAAGAGATCGCACGATAGGCCGTCGCCTTGTTTTAGGCCTCGTCTGGCGCAGAATGGCTCCGTAAGGTCCTTGCCAATCTTCAATGAAGACTTCGTGCCAGTCAGCGGCATTCCGCAAAGACGTATCAGCTTCGCTGGAATACCAAACTCAGCCATGGCTTCGAGTAATTTCTGCCGTATCGGGCTGTCGAAGACAGCTTTATAGTCGACGAAAAGGTGGTACGTATCGATCTCTTTCTCTTGGGTCTTTTCCAGGATTTGACGAAGTGTGAATACAGACCGTCGGCACCGGCTGCTTTGTCTTCTTACCTCGGTTTGACTTGGTGGTGGGCAATCTAAGCCGTCGTCGACAATTGGCGTGATAAATTTGCGTGCGCTGCCTTCTGGAACCAGCAGTTGGCGTGCCCAAATTTTATTTTATTAAAACCATTTTCGTTCTATTACGAACTAGTTTCTTCAAATATACCAAATTCAGTCAAATAAAAATACGTCATCAATTTCAATGAAACATAAGTTCATAGAACTAAAATTTTGTAACTGTTCTAAAAACAAACAATATGTACATTAGGGTAATAACTTTTTGCATTTTTTGCAAATATCAAATCTCCCCAGACAAAATCGTGTAGGGCATGGAAAAATATTAAGAACTGCGTTTTTAGTTTTTCGCTATCTTTAAAAAAGGTTACGCACCAACCGCGTTAAAGTTTTGAATCAAACAAAGTTATACAAAATTTTTTTATTGAAATAAAAACAGTACAAGATATATATCCGCTTTGTAAAACATCGCGTTTTTTGAACCTAAAGTTTGTATATTACAATACCTACTTTTAATCATTTACTGTTATTATTTGTTTACATACTTACATATGTATAACGCATTTTTAAAAAAAAAATGTTATTAAAAAAATTCAAAAAACATATATTAAAGGCATTTTAGAAATCGCTGTCGGTGCGTAAGGTTTTTTTTAGCAAATTGAACTGAAATAGTTTTTTTCATCATTAATACAATATTTGCCATTAGAAAAGCCCTGGGGAGAATGTTGTCCAAAAATAGTTATTACCCTAATGTACATATTTTGTACTTTTGTAACCATAACCATACCATATCCGACTTTATGAAAAACTGGTAAAGTCAAATACGATCTGCAGAGCGACAAAGCCTATATGAGAAATTAGTCTTGCTTGCTTCTTCTATGATCTTTGCCATACGATTTACCAGTCTCATTGTGTGAAGTAAACTTACCGAAAAAAATGTAAGGAACTTTAAGGTGATTTGAGATGTACGGCTAAGAGTCAAAAAACAAAAACTTTCGAATGTGTTTTTGTGTGACAAAAAGGATGCTTTTATAGTGTGCTGTGTGTTTCCAGAGATATAATAATAGTTGCAATATATGAGTGCGTCAGTGTGTGTCCCTTAGTCGTCATAGTGTTGAGTAGAATGTATGTGATGTGGGTTTTTCGCAGTAGTTGCACACTTTGTTAGATGCATAGGGCAACAATTTAGAATTGTAATTAAACAAAATTTTAATTAAAAAAAACATGCAAATATGCATCTAAGCGTACATATGTCCATGCTTATGTTAATAAAACTCAAGGACTTGGATATGAGATGATATAAATAGGACTAACAAACATGAACTAATTAAACGATGATCATGGCAATAGAGCAATTGTCTGGATTAAGTTTTTAAATTAACAGTAATAAGAGTTTTAAGCAAAGGACGTGCATGAGTTGTTTGTTAAACATGAGAAAATACTATAGCAATGGACGTTTGTTATTTTGTGACACTTTTTTCAAATGCCGAGTCTAAAAAAAGTGCCTAGTCTGAGAAAACGAGGATTCTATAGATGTATTCCTAATTGTCCATTTTCAGATAAAACATCGACTCAAGCATTACCAATAACTATTTATAGTATAAGGTAAAATCTTGAAGTTGTTTTTGCTATTATCTCCGTCTACTTGTATTCAAAAAACTTTTTTGGGCTAAGGTCTATTTTAATATTGATGGTGTTTAATTTCTTACTTTGTAGATTTATACAGCGCATATCTTTAAACAGGGGCCGGCCGTGGCATAATGGTAAGCATACGCGACTACCATGCGGGAGATCCGTGTTTCGATTTCCGGCTCCAATCATCTACATTTTTTTTATTGCCGGCCCCTTAGTGTTGTCAACAATATAAGTATCGAGTCAATCGTCTTGTCTAATAATGGCTTCTCAAACTGTGACGTTTGTATTTGTCAGTAAACAAGTAGGTGCCGTTTGTTGTCAATCTAAAATAGAAAGAGTGTTAATTCACAGCAACGCGAGAAGCTAACCCATACTTCATTTATGGGGTGTAAAGGGAAATTGAGTGAATATCTTTCAAAATGTTTGCTATCCAAATGAACAGTGCATCATTATGCGTTTCCGATTCCATTAATTTGCTTAATAATTTCCGTTCAAGTTCCGCTGTGTCAACACTGCTCCCACCTCCAACCAATGATTATATCATCAATTCAATCTCTGGTTCAGCCGGATGCGACAGGAAGCAATTCCTACCTCCTTAAAAGTATTCTAATCACATTGTATGGCCCATAAAAGTTGTAATTGTAGCGGTGCGTGTGTGTACTGGAGCATTTCATTACATGTAAATAGGAAATTTCATTAAATATAGCCTAAGCTTGCTAAGTGACAGTTACTGTAATGCGTTTATAATTGTAATATCTGCCATTATTTTTCAAAATACGAAACTTGTGCCTACGGCGCGATTGTTAGAACTATCGACTACCGAATGATTCCTCATATTTTCAAATTATATTACTTAGGTTTTAGTCATCGTCGAACCGACCTTGGCATGATGGTTAAAACACGCGACTGCCATGCGGGAGATCCCATGTTCGACTACTGGCTCCAGTCATCTAAATTTGTCTTTCATTGCCGGCCCCCTCGAAGTTGCCGATAGCAACTTCGCAGTATAGTGTCGAGTCATTCGGCATGGCTTCAAACAGTGACATTTTCATTCGTCGGTGAACAAGTAGTGCCGTTAGTTATGAATCTAAAAATAGAATGTGTGTTAATTCACAACAACACGAGAAGCTATCCCATACCTCATTCATGGAGTGAAAAAGGAAATTAGATTTTTAAGTAAGTTAACGACAAATCGAAATGTTAAAAATTGTCATTGAACTATAGATTCCTCTCAAAAATAAGAAAAAAAAATTAATTTAATGAATTTAAGAAGTTCTCCTACACGTGATTCATGGGATACTAAAAAAACTTAAAATCTTTAACATAACAAAAAATCCAATCCAACCACAATCGTCGACACCGGCAGCGAAAGTGATTGCCTTACTTTGGTACGAGTGTTTGAAACCTGTTAATTTGTTTGCTATTGTATTTGCTTTTATTCGTTGGTGTTTTATCGCTGTTGTTGTACAAACATCGTTAGCGAATGCCCGTCGATCAACAATAAGTCCATTACTAAGTTCATTTGTATTGTTGCAACTACAAAATGCTCGGGGCCCCTTTTTTTTGGTTTGAGTGTGTGTAAGAATCAGTAAGTCTGTGGGGTCGTTTATTGCAGTCGGGGTTTTATTAACCAAAATAGATTTTCTTTGTAGTTGTAATTTGAATAAACAATATCAACAAACATGGTTAAGCCGCATTTGCATCGATACGCAAATACACACACGCACTTGAACTCAAAATGTATATTTAGATGTACGTACGCTAGGGTGTTCCGTATATGGAATTTTTGGGAATTTCGTTAAAAAAAAGTAGTAGTAGCGAAGTTGGACTTCGAGCTCCACCTTCCATTTGTTATTTACAAAATTTCGAATATGTTCTGCGAAATTTCGCATCGATAGTTAGACGTAAGAGTGTGCCGCATTCAAAATACAAAATAGAAACAATATTTAACGATGTTGATGTGTAAGGTGTTGAATATCTCCAGAAAGAAGCATTGGATATTAATGATCTTGGTGTCATTAGAAAGAAGACACAATGTGCATTCGGATATAACCAGATATCAAAGTTAAGATGAATTAGTCTATGCAATATTTAATTTCAAGAAAACGGTTTTTAGCGCATGATATCTCGGAAACGGATAGAGATATTGAAAATAAGCTCATATAATTTTTTGTAAACATTGACGTGATATGTGATAAATTGTTAAAAAAAATTTGGTAGTCTGCAATAATATACATAGCAATACAATTTCAAATTTTTTTTTATATTTTTTAAAAAAAAACTCCCACTTTTGCATCAAATATCTCGATAACTATAAAAGATATGGTTCAAACATATGCTTTAATAGGTCGTCACTTCATCAACGGCATATTACTAGTTTATCTATCTAAAACAGGGAATTATTCAGCGGCCATAAACTGATTTCAACACAAAAATGGAACTTTCACCTCTTTGCGACACACTCTAACGTCTAACTATAGATGCGAAATTTCGCACAACATATTCGTAATTTTGTAAATAACAAACTTCGCTTCTAATAACTTTTTTTTAACGAAATTCCCAAAAATCCCATATAAGGAACACCCTAACGTACGCATTCTCTTATTTACACACAAACACGTATTACATAGTCTCATACCGTCGTGAAAGTGACATTTTAAACACCAAAGTACCTTTTTTTATTAAAGTATCGTTTGCTTGTAAAGTCAACTTCTGCAATATATCAAATAAAGTTAGATGTATGCAACAGTAAAAGGTTAAACATTGGTTGCTTACATGTTTGTAGACTAACTGCTGTTTTATATGGCCTTTGATATACATTTATATACATGCAAAATTATGTAAAATACTAATCAATTTTCCAGCACAACTATATTCTTAGACGACCAGTTTGCATAGTGGTTACATGCATATCTAAACTGATATAATCTGGAGGCATGAGGTTTTATCTATAAAGTTACAAAATAGTAACTCATAATTTGCATACATTTGTCCTATGTCTAAAGCCGACTTTAAAAAGGCCATAAGCAATTCAACATTCAAGCATAGTGACAATGGAATATTTTGCATACTAGACTTTACCACTACCGCATACACTAGTGGATCATCATACGATTGTTTTGTGACTGCTGTGATCTAAATTGTTAGCGAAATGTAAAATACAGCAACTGCGTCAACACAAAGAACTCATATGTCACGGCAATTGTTGTAGCAACAATTATTTTGTGGTGCAATGTGTTTGTATTGGACCCATTCGAATACATCAATGGCGGCACATGCACCATGGCATGATGCACATATTATTACATCACACTGGATCCTTTTACTGCATTTTATTGATGAGACTAGGTTTTTGTGTTTCTGGTACAATGGAATACATGATTATGTGTTTCTTTGATTAAAGCATTTTATTCAAATCAGCGCAATTGCAAAGACCCACACTATTTTGACATGGGGGGTTGGCTTGCTGATTTTATTGGAAAAACGTAAAAGTGATATACACAATGGATGTTGGTTGACGGCAGTTGAAGGTTTTAATATTTGATTATTTGAATATTAAACAATTTACTATAAAACATGCCATTTTGGGCACCAATTCTAACTAATCAACCGATCGAAGGCAATCACTGCCATGAGTGCCTTCACTCCATAGTGTGTTGGCATTGGTTATTTTGCTATGGATTGTAGCTATTAATTAAATTCTTTATTTATTTGTTCTGATTTGTTATTTGCTTTCATTTCCATTTGAATTAATTTTAATATTAAATTTGTGACATTAGTATTGCTAATGTTGGTATTGGGCCTGTAAATGTATTACTTATACTTAAAGGCGCACAATTAGTAAATTGTAATGGAGCTTTACAGCTGTAAATGTAGAATTGTGTAGGGAGAAAAATGTATTGCAATTATTAACATTTATGGCTAATTTTTGGCTAACGACACAATGGGTTGTGTTAGTGATTGTTATAGACTTTTTTCTGCCATTTTGTCATCGCTGTCTATTTGTAATTAATCCATAATCTTTTAGTCAGATTGACCTTCTACTTTTATTTCTAACTCAGTTCAAATGTCATACTTAAATCTCTGTTTTTGTTAAGAAGTATCTTATGAAATTGTTTGTGTCTCATTACCTAACGCTTAATTTTGACCTGATGATTCATTATCAACTAAAGTATCCTTGGGATACTTTTTAAATGCTTTTCACATTCTTAATTAAAATCTAAATTTGTTCAAATTCAGCGACGAAATTGTGAGTTTTATGGAAACTTTCCATAAATTCTTTACAAAAAGATATTGAAATGTGAAAACTTGACACCGTACAAAAAGTCCTTTTCAGTTTCCTGTAAAAAGTTTTAAAGCTATACTACACTATAGTATCAGCAGAATTCTGAGAATGTAAGTGTGACAGCAAGTGTTTATAATGCTTTGTAAGTCCTCTTGGACATTCGTCTGAAATATGATAGATGTTAGTCACTTATTTCTTTAAATTATGTCCTGTGAGTTGTGTCAATTATTGCATTGCAGAACTTGGTGCCACTATTTGTGATAGTTAAAGTCAATAAGACCTAATTTACATTTGAATCGTTGATATACATTCAAAGTACTTGTACATTCTTAATCGATACCCCTCGTCTGCATAGGGGTAAGAAATGTTATAAATATTACGAACTTATAAGCATTTTTAATGAATAAACAGCTTAAATATTGTCATTAGATACGAGTTTCAGATAATTCAAAAATGGTTGCATATCAAAATAGTTTTCACGAATTTGTAAGAAATAAAATTTTGTGCTGCATGATAATAGTCCAAGTCCAGCTTACACAACAATTGATAAGCGGCTAAATAATCTATACCGATTGAAGATAAGGGGGTATTGCGTTCCTTTGAATAATATTTTAAATTTACTCAACACTTTTTTTTGGCAAATTTTTGCAAAAATAAAGCGAATGTTTGTTTTTTAATTACCGTTTTAAAATTTGTTGTTGTTTTTAAGTTTTGGTTTATTTTAAACTGTAATACAGTTTCGCACATCAACAGGACTATATTATGCACACTCGTTGAAAACAGCCACAACTGATAAATATCTCGCCATGATCGCTTTAAAACAGATGTAAGCTTTTAAAATTCGGAGTATCGTCATATCACTTAATTTGCTACAAAAATATTACTTAACGAAGTGACCGAGAAAAACTAAAAGTATCACTGTACTCTATGGACTCCAGTCTAACAGAAATGCTATATGAGAACCCCTGTATATTTTTTTGTGTGTAGCACAGTGTAATTGTAAATACTCAAAGCCTCAATAACATATAAAGTTTTACTATGCTAATCTTATTCGTGATTACAAAGCCAGTCAAATAGTTTATTTGATGCTGAAAGTTGAGTTTTCGTAAATCAAATAAATGTTTTCACTTGGTTTCCAATAACAGTGAATATTAATATAGAGTGGAATCAAACAACGTTTTTGAGGTAAATGGCAACCGATTGAACTTGCCACAAATGATAAAAGGGGATGCAAATATAGGTTACAGTTTTTTTTTTTAAATTATTTTAAACTACTCATGTAGTAAAGAGGTTTCAGGGAAAACATATTACAAAAATTTGCCTTTTGTGTTGGTACTCTTAACTGAAATATTGTTTCACAAGTAATTTAAGGGGTTACCGGCATAAGGTCGCTGTCAATAATAATGGCGAACTACACCATTTTGTAAACATTTCGATAATAGTGGAGTATAGGATCTAACTAAGTACAACTTATGTTCGGGAATTCCAAAAGGTGTCTTTCAACAGTATTTATACCATCATCCTTAAGGATGATGGTATATATCATTTGATACGAGAAAAAGTGCAAGGCATTAAAGAAGACAAGTAAGACTCCAAGTACCTTGAGACCAAATACGATTCAGGACTTCTTAAGACGATTGAACTATGTCCGTCTGTCCGCCTTAATGGCTGGCTGTATGGATAGTCAGCAGGATAACTCAAATAAACCTTAACTGCTCGGTGTGCAAATTTATCAGTATTAATACATTCCAAAATAAAGTAATGTGATTGCAAATGGTACCTTTCTGGTACCTCCCACACAAAATTACTTTCCAACGGACAACTGGGGGAAATTTGAATTTGATCAGTTAAATTATCTTGCAATAGCAGACAAAACGTAAGAAAACCGAAACATATTGCCACACCCCTGGTACCTCCCATACAAATAACCGAATTGATACTAATAGTTTTACATAAATATCATTTTTTTTAAGATCACTGAATTTTGCATAAGATGTACGCTTAAGAAAATTTGACTGAGGAATGAATATAGACTATATCGGTTGACCCCTTCTGATACCTCCCATTCAAAATTACCTATTTTTAAATTTATTTAATATTTCTCCCACAAATTCCAATGAGCCACTTCGGGAATGATGAATTTCGGTCAGTAAATTTATCTTGTGATAGGAGGCAAAACCTCAGAAAATCTAACTATTTGACACACCCTTCTGGTACCCCCTATACAAATTACCGAATTCAACCTCATAGTTTTACATACAATTCTTTTTTGTAAGTTCACTGAATTCAGTCAAATTTTGCGTAAGATGTACGCTTATTAAAATTTGACCCATGAGTTGATATAAACTATATCTGTTGACCCCTTTTGGTACTTCCCATACAAAATGACCCATTTTTGGAAAATTAATATTGGTTCCATAACTTCCAAACTGGCACCTGGGGAATAATGAAATTTGGGCAAGGGGCGAAACATCAGACTAACTATTTGACACCCTTCTGTTACCTTCTACATAAATAACTGAAACTGCCCCTGTTACATGCGTGTCTTTTTTGTATGTACACTGAATTAAGTTACATTTTGCAAAGATAGTCGTTTATTGATCGTTGAAATACGAACAAAAATCGGACACGTTGTGCTGCCTCTAACAGTACCTCTTATACAAATTAGTAACAAAATTTACGGTTTTGATACATGTCTCTAAACCGCTGGTATTATGACCGAAAGTCCTATTTTCAACCGTTTACGGTCCACAAGCAGGCAAATATTAATACATAAGTAATTTTAATTAACAATTGCTTAATTTAAATAACTCAAAACTTAAACAATATTTTATATTGGGTGATGGTATTTATCAGTCAGTTTACCTGACTGAAATTCTTTTTTTATTTTTTTGTATGTAGATTCTCAAGATTTTGTGATTGGGTATGTATTAATCAACTTATTATTTCTCAACTATTGATTACCCTTCCCTCGCTTCACAAATCGAGCAGTCACTGTATGTATGTAAGTATTTTCATAACTATTGTTAAATATTTACTCTTAAACAATACATTCATTTGTAGTTTTAAAAGCAATAGTTTCTTTTCACTTGTACGATTCAATTTGATTTATAGTCCAAGATGAGACAGACATGCAAAATTTGTGTGCATACTTTATTTGACGACTGGATTTTGTTATTACTTATGTATTAAATCTATATAGGGGCAAGTGTGAAAATCTATGAAAGCTTAGTACTCAATAGCAATTCTCAAAAGTTTATTTAATATACGCATATTTACATTTTAAAAGGATTAACGTTAGATTTTAGACATTGCAGTACATTTATTGGGCTGGGAATCAAAACTTTTGATAAATGCTTGAATGCAACTTAAAGGCTATGTTACATGTTTGTAATGCAGTTTATCAAATAGTTTTTTTATAAGAACTTAAAATAATATTCGGATAAATAAGGCTTTTTGAAGAGCTTTATGTTATAAATATCTTTATATGATTGGTGATGGGGTATTTCTACCAGCTATTGGGTGGTTCTGCTAGAATTTGTTAAAAAATCTCAGTTCAGTTGGATTATTTTATGCTGTAAGTACGACTGTCTACGTTTAGTGGCATGTGCACTAAAAAATTTTCACAATTGTTTTTTGTTAAAGCTTATATTTGTTGCCAATTTTATATCGTTTCATTTGGATGCTTTCAGTTTTATGGAATACCAGCGGACCCGGCGAACTTCGCCTCGCCCCAATTTATTGCCTTCAGATAAACTCAGTAGAGAGTGGTATAATAAACAATGTTTTTGATTAGTTTTCCGCCGCAAAAACAAACAACAAAGGCGGTTCTTCAAAATGCGAAAAGGCAACGTTCGCTGACCGCACGAAAAACAGGGAAATTTGAGATTTCCACCGATTACCCTAGCGATTTTTTGATTGTCATTGCCACAGCCAACTGAACGGGGAATTGGAATGGATGATCAGTTGGAATAATCGGAGTTCGTAAGATAAGGACTTCCGCTTCCTTAAATTTGCCCTTGATGATCGTAGGTTAAATCACACTGGTTATCAGATTCTTGACGGACAATCACGTACCGTTGCACAGTTTTGGTTGATTTAGATTCCGCAATATGATTATGATCAACCCCACCTTCATCTGTAAATTATGCGGCACACTTATCGAGTTGAAAAATTCGGTCCGATTGTTGGTCGCTTCATCCTCATCGGTCACGCTGTAAACAGATTTGTACGAAAGCAGTTCTCCAGCGATTTGACTTTCTAAAATCAAATTCAAGCCATCAATGTCTCTATTCTTCGCTGCTAGTACTGCCCGTTAATTAATCCAATCGAGATTTTTATAATTTTGTGCAATGTGAAGAGTTGCTCTTCCGACGATGTGAACTCCCAAAAATTTGCATCGTTCATCGTCAGTTTCAAAGCGGAATTTGTAGTTCAACTGCCTTTCAACAATGTTTCAGCAATCCCAGAGGATGCAGCGGCCAACGCTATTTCAGATCTTGACCGAATGGTTCCCAGAATCAACAAAAAAATGTCTTGCCCGTCCCACCGGGAAAACTAAATGCCTCCCGTTTCATCGTCAACAACCTTTATCAGCGAATCGTACATGTTCTTGTACTCGACATTTAATAGCGGCACATTTGTTCGAACTCTTACGGTCACTTCATCTCGATTATAAACTTGCACCCGTCAAAATTCGCGATCGAATGCACATTTATTGCATTTTATTGCACGACATTTACGTCACCTAAGGTTTGATCGTCTAATAGGAGGCATTAGCCAAGCAAATAACTCCCCCTAAAAAACTACAAAGTCGTTACGAATTGAATGCCCGCAATCTAATTGGATAACTTAATTTTTCAAACGTAAACTCATTTTCTGATAAATGACCAAAATGGCATTGGATATCAATATATATTTTTTTATTTTATTATTAATTATCTCGGTAAAATCTCCAACCAACATTTATCCGAAATTTTCCACCTTAACGTCGTTTAAAATCTTCAAATCATGCGAAAACTGCAAAATTTCATCGATAAAAATATCAAATTTTTTGAGTTTTTCCAGAATTTGCGTGTTTTTCAATGAGAATTTTGTAGTTTTTTATTCGAAAAACCATTTCTTAACATTGCACACAAAATTCCTTAAAAAGAGCAATTTTCGATTTTTCCAATTTCTCGACTTTTCCGAAGGATTTTCCCAAAACTTTCTTGCATAAAAAACTCCTACCAATTACAAACAATTAAACAAATTTCAGCAAAATGGGCCAGCAAAATCGGCCCAGCCATTCTCAATTGATAAATTACTATCCATTTTTTACACCATTTTTATATATATAGATATTTCACAATAATCCGAAATTCTTCAGCAACACAACGAATTTTGCACCTTTACATCGTCTGAAATCATCACATCAAGCGATACAATGGAAGATTTCGTCGAAGGCATCCATCCAAATCGTTCGATTTTTTTTTTAATTTTTCGAGTTTTCCACCAAGAATTTTTCTATTTTACCATTCGAAAAGTTAAAATTGTTCAAAATTGTTGACATTTACATCGCCCAAAATTACCAAAACACAATATAATTCAAAATTTTGTCGAAAAAAAAGAAATTTTTTTTTGGCATTTTCTATAATTTTCCAACAAAAATTTTCTATTTATCCATTCGAAAACCGACAAAAATTTAGTTTGCGATTTTCCTCAAATCAGGCTATGAAATGCAAAATTTTGCCGAAAAAATTAAAATTTTTCGATTTTTTCGGAATTTTCCGAGTTTTCTACCGATAATTTATCTATTTTTCCATTCGAAAAGTCATTTCTGAATAATTATCCGAAATTGTTCGCAGTTACATCGTTCAAAACTATCAAATCATACGACAAAAGGCAACATTTCGTCGAAAAATATAATTAAAATTTTCGAATTTTCGAATTTTCCAACAAAATTTTTTTTATTTTTCCATTCGAAAAATCATTCGTAACAATTGCACACAAAATTCCATACAAAAAAGCAATTTTCGGTTTTTTCAATTTTCCGGCTTTTCCGGAGGATTTTCCCAAAATTTTCTTTTACATAAAGCTTCTCCTGGCAATTACGAACAACTGAAAAAAAATTTCAGCAAAATCGGTCCAGCCGTTCTCAATTGATGAATTACTATACATTTTTGCCACCATTTTTATATATATAGATATATAGACTAGTGGGCCCGGCAATGCTTCGCTATTGCATATTATCTTATAATATAATTCACATTTCTAACTGCCCTAAGTGCTATGTAAACGCAAATTTATTTATTTGTAGATCTAACATACAAAGTACTTTTAAAACGAAAATAATATGTTGAGTTTAGTAACTTATGTAACTAATTTCAAGTAACTCCTTAACATGGAAGTTAACCATGGAAGACTTTTTTTTAAATACTAACTATTTAAGGCTCTATGACGATCGTAAAAAGTTCATCATCAAATTTATATCTATACTGCCGACATGTAGATCAAGTTTTTTCAGTATGTAGGGAGAAAAACAACTTCTTTCACTAATCGGAAACAGACATTCGCTAAAAATCAAAAATAAATTTTTATTTTTATGTGTTGTACTGCTTACTGTCTGTGGGCGTAAAAAACACATTTGGCATGCCTTCTCCGCCCATTGACTGCAAATGAAAATTTCGTT
This sequence comes from Muscina levida, assembly GCA_964034835.1. Taxonomy (NCBI): domain Eukaryota; kingdom Metazoa; phylum Arthropoda; class Insecta; order Diptera; family Muscidae; genus Muscina; species Muscina levida. Next base: position 110,296,524 of record OZ035881.1, on the reverse strand, counting down.
TGAAGATTCATGCATTTATTTTCGAGCCAAATGTTTGGCTTAGCAAAGTGATGGTCTCATGCGCTATATGGCATGTATGCCGTCGTGTTGGAACAATTTCTCCTCCGAATGTTTTGAAATGATATCATAAATATAAAAAATCAATTGTTCGTCCACGGGCTATGACTGCGGCTTCTTCTGTACGCATGGTACGCGCTTGATTTGGATAAATATTATCGGAAATAGTAAATGTTGTCGATCCATAGTATTGCATATTAGCTGATCAGATGGATGATTTTGTGCACTATAAACTTGACAAAGTGCTCCATAAGTTTAGTGAACAGAGCGTGTATTTTGAAAATAAATTCCTACGATTAGTAATAGGTGTTCTAGTGTAAGACTTTGCATGGTGATTTGCCATAGTATACCAAAAGAAAGTCTAACACACTGCATTACTGTGCAGCTAGATATACACTTTTACCTATCTGAAGTTCTATAGGCTAAAATAAACCCATATATAGATTCTTTCCAAATGTTCGATAATGCTACTTCTGACATTCTAAGAAAATTCAAAATGTGCCCCCAGTCAGATAAAAGCTATTTCCCTGTCCAACTCCAATGAACATTGTTTAATTTGTATTTGAAAGATTTATTACCGATTCTCTCTCGTGTTAAGTAATTGAAAAACACATGCCTGTAAAGTAAATGCAAAACACATTACTGTTTTAGTCGGCACAGATTCGATATGTCCTCAACTGCCTGGTGTACGGACAATTTTTTGATACAGTTACATAGTCAAATGTTGACGTGCGTGAGCAGCGCCTCGGCACTATTTACTAATTTCGTGTTAAATATCCTATTCATATCTCTATGCGAACTGCAACATACTGTGTTAATTTAGTTATAATGGTTTTTTTTTAAAAGGGGCGTGGCACAGCCCTCTTCTACCCTGGGTGTTTCATAATGCACCAACAACATATATAACAAATCTCATCTTTGAACCTCTGGTAGTTCATAAAATATACCCATTTTAAATTGTGTGGGAGGTGCCACGCCCCTTCATCCAATCACAATCAAGTATAGCCACGGAATATCAACAGGTCATCAGTACCACTTTGAAAAATTTTCGTATCAATCGGTCTATTGGAAAAGCCGTCAAAGCGATCTTTGAAAAGGGGGCGTGGAACCGCCCACTTGCACCCTGGCTGTAATTAATACTGCACCAACAACATATACACCAAATCTCATCTTTATACCTATGATAGTTCATGAGATATAGCACTTTCGATTTTCAAGTTGTATGGGCGGTGCCACGCCCCTTCATCCAATCACAACCAAATATAGCCAGGGACTATCAACAGGTCAACAGTGCCACTTGGTAAAATGTTCGTATGAATCGGTTTATTAGAAAAGCCGTTAGAGCGATTTTAGAAAAGAGGGCGTGGCACCGCCCACTTCCACCCTGGCTGTAATTAATACTACTCCAATAATATATATGTATACCAAATCTCATCTTCATACCTCTGATAGTTCATGAGATATAGCCCTTTTGATTTTCAAGTTGTATGGGCGGTGCCACGACCCTTTGTCCGAATTGTAAATCTAAACCACCCGGGGCGCCTCCCAAACGCATACAAAAAAAAACAGTACAGAAATTTCAGTCAGGTAAACTGACTGATAAATACCATCACCCAATATATAAGTAAGTTGAAGTCTTGAGTTATGGAAATGAATAGATTTTTAATTAAAATTTTTTCCCTTGCTTGTGGTGCAAAATCGTCCAAAACTTTAGTTATTTGTGTAGGGAGTATAGGTGCCGGTTTGGAATTTATGTAATTTTTCAAAAAAAATTAATTTTGATAGGGGGTACGACAAGGGGTGAACCGATACAGTCCTTATTCATTCCTGACTCAAATTTTCATACGTACAACTTACGAATAATTTGACTGAATTCAGTGCACTTACCAAAAAAGATATGTATGTAAGACTATAGGGGTGAGTTCGGTCCTTTGTGTGGGAGGTACCAGAAGGGGTGTGTCAAATAGTTAGGTTTTCTGAGGTTTCGCCTCATATCACAATCTAAATTAACCGACTAATTTTCATTACCCCTCAAATGTCCGTTTGGAAGTTATGGGTGAATTATTAATTTTCCAAAAATAGGTAATTTTGTATGGGAGGTACCAGAAGGGGTGACCCGATATAGTCCATATTCACTCCTGATTCTTATTTTCATAAGCGTACAAATTACTCATAATTTGACTGAATTCAGTGTACTTAGAAAAAAGATATGTTTGTAATACTATGGGGGTGAGTTCGGTCATTTGTATGGGAGGTACCAGAAGGGGTGTGTCAAATAGTTAGGTTTTCTAGGGTTTTGCCTCCTATAATAACATAAATTAATCGACCAATTTTCATTACCCCCCAAGAGTCCGTTTGGAAGTTATAGGAGAAATATTATTTTTCCAAAAATAGGTAATTTTGTATGGGAGGTACCAGAAGGCGTGAACTGATATAGTCCATATTCATGCCTGAGTCTAATTTTCATAAGCAAACATCATACGCAAAATTTGAGTGATCTCAGTTTACTTACAAAAAAGATAAGTATGTAAAACTATAAGGGTCAATTCGGTCATTTGTATGGGAGGTACCAGAAGGGGTGTGTCAAATAGTTAGGCTCTCTGAGGTTTCGCCTTCTATCACAACATTAATTTATCGACCAATGTTCATAACCCCCCAAGTGACTGTTTTGAAGTTATTGGAGAAATATATAATTTCCAAAAATAGGTCATTTTGTATGGGAGGTACCAGAAGGCGTGAACCGATATAGTCCGTATTCATACCTGAGTCTAATATTTATAAGCAAACATCATACGCAAAATTTGAGTGATCTCAGTTTACTTGCAAAAAAGATATGTATGTAAAACTATAAGGGTCAATTCGGTCATTTGTATGGGAGGTACCCAAAAGGGTGTGGCAAATGTTTCTGCTTTCTTAGGGTTTGTCTACTATTGCAAGATAAGTAATCTGATCAAATTTAGATATCTTCCGATGGTCTGTTTGCCAGCTATGGAAGAAATATTAATTATCCAAAAATAGGTAATTTTGTATGGGAGCTACCAGAAGGGGTGGGTCTATTCTGGCCATTTACAATCCCATAAGTTCGATTCAAAAAATATTAATACTGGTAAATTTTCATACCGATCCGTTAAGGTTTACTCGAGTTATCCTGCTGACCAGCCATCCAGCCAGCCAGCCAGCCAGCCAGCCAGCCAGCCAGACAGACGGACATAGCTCATTCTTCTTAAAAAGTTCTGAAACGAATTTGGTCTTAAGATACTTGGGGTCTAACTCGTCTCCTTTAATGCGTTATACTTTTTATACCATCACCCTTAGGGATGAGGGTATATATCATTTGATACGAAAACCAGTACAGAAATTTCAGTCAGGTAAACTGACTGATAAATACCATCACCCAATATAAGATATTGTTGAAGTCTTGAGTATGTATGTATCTTATGTATAATTTTTCCCCTGCTTGTGGTGCAAAATCGTCCAAAACTTTACTTATATGTGTAGGGGGTATAAGTGCCGGTTTGGAATTTATGTGAGAAATATAAATTTTTCAAAAAAAAATAATTTTGATTGGGGGTACCACAAGGGGTGAACCGAAACAGTCCTTATTCATTCCAAACTCAAATTTTCATACGTACAACTTACGAATAATTTGACTGAATTCAGTGCACTTACAAAAAAAGATATGTATGTAAGACTATAGGGGTGAGTTCGGTCCTTTGTGTGGGAGGTACCAAAAGGGGTGTGTCAAATAGTTAGGTTTTCTGAGGTTTCGCCTCCTATCACAATATAAATTAACCGACTAATTTTCATTACCCCTCAAATGTCCCTTTGGAAGTTATGGGTGAATTATTAATTTTTCAAAAATAGGTAATTTTGTATGGGAGGTACCGGAAGGGGTGACCCGATATAGTCCATATTCACTCCTGATTCATATTTTCATAAGCGTACAAATTACGCATAATTTGACTGAATTCAGAGTACTTAGAAAAGAGATATGTTTGTAATACTATGGGGGTAAGTTCGGTCATTTGTATGGGAGGTACCAGAAGGGGTGCGTCAAATAGTTAGGTTTTCTAGGGTTTTGCATCCTATAATAGCATAAATTAATCGACCAATTTTCATTACCCCCAAGAGTCCGTTTGGAAATTATAGGAGAAATATTAATTTTCGAAAAATAGGTAATTTTGTATGGGAGGTACCAGAAGGCGTGAACCGATATAGTCCATATTCATTCCTGAGTCCCATTTTCTTAAGCAAGCATCATACGCAAAATTTGAGTGATCTCAGTTTACTTACAAAAAAGATATGTATGTAAAACTATAAGGGTCAATTCGGTCATTTGTATGGGAGGTACCAGAAGGGGTGTGTCAAATAGTTTGGCTCTCTGAGGTTTCGCCTTCTATCACAACATTAATTTATCGACCAATGTTCATAACCCCCCAAGTGACTGTTTTGAAGTTATTGGAGAAATATATAATTTCCAAAAATAGGTCATTTTGTATGGGAGGTACCAGAAGGCGTGAACCGATATAGTCCGTATTCATACCTGAGTCTAATATTTATAAGCAAACATCATACGCAAAATTTGAGTAATCTCAGTTTACTTGCAAAAAAGATATGTATGTAAAACTATAAGGGTCATTTCGGTCATTTGTATGGGAGGTACCAGAATGGGTGGGGCAAAGGTTTCGGTTTTCTTAGGGTATGTCTACTTTTGTAAGATAAATAAACTGACCAAATTTAGATATCCTCCGGTTGTTCGTTTGGAAGTTATGGAAGCAATATTAATTTTCCAAAAATAGGTAATTTTGTATGGGAGGTACCAGAAGGGGTGGGGCTATTCAGCCCATTTACAATCCCATAAGTTCGTTTTCAAAAATATTGATACTGGTAAATTTTCATACTGATCCGTTAAGGGTTACTCGAGTTATCCTGCTGACCAGCCATCCAGCCAGCCAGCCAGCCAGCATGCCAGCCAGCCAGCCAGACAGACGGACATAGCTCATTCTTCTTAAAAAGTTCTGAAACGAATTTGGTCTTAAGATACTTGGGGTCTAACTCGTCTCCTTTAATGCGTTACACTTTTTTTCGTATCAAATGATATATACCCTCATCCCTAAGGGTGATGGTATAAAAATTATGCAAATAGGTCTAGCCGTTTAGGAGAAGTTCAGTCACAACACACGTACAGTAGAATTTTATATATATAAATTAACTAGTGGGCCCGGCAATGCTTGGCTATTGCATATTAACTTGTAATATATTTCACATTTAGGTCTACAAAGTACTTTAAAAACGGTACTTAAGCTTTACAATAATATATTTAGTTTGTTTACTTATGTAACTTATTTAAAATAACTTCTTAACAATTAAGTTAACTAATTAAGATGTATTGTTGTAAATGCTAATAAAAAGTTCATCAGCAAAGTCATATCAATAGTGCCGACATGTAGATTAAGTTTTTTCTGTATGTAGGACGAAAAACCACTTCTTCCACAAATCGGACATTCCTCTAAAGATCAAAATTATTTATTTTGATCCGTAGTAGCGGGAACCATCTGTATACTAACTATATCTTTGATCATAAAAAAACATTTTTGTTATGCCTGCTCCTATTAACCGCAAACGAAAATTCCGTTTGAAGCTTCATGCCTTTAGCCATAAAAACCTCTTTTGTCATGTGTTTTTCTCACACCGATCAAGAATAATCCGGAATAAAATTTTAGTATTGAACTCGTATTACCATTTTTGGAGATAATTCGGTCAACAACGTTCGGCTTAACAAAGTGATGGTCTCACGCGCTGTATGGCACCGTCGTGTTGGAACCATTTCTCCATCAAATAATGTGCAATGACATGATAAATAAAAAAAATCAATTGATCGTCCACTGGCTCTAGTTCTTCTACCAGTTGGATTTTATATGAATGCAGGCCAAGATATTTCCTCAGCATTTCCAGAGACCGAGTTGCTGAGAAAGACGTCGGATCGATAAATTCGAGTCCCCTGTCATACTAACGACTACAGCGTCGATGGCTTCTATTAGCTGCTCAGATGGATAATTATATGCACCCTCAACTTCACAAAGGGCTCCATAGGTTTGGCGAACAGAACGTGAATTTTGAATGTAAATTTGCAAGATTTGTAAACGTTGTTCTTGTTTAGTTTTTACATGGTGGTTTTGCAAAGTATACTAAAAGAAAGTCTATCACACTTCATTAGTATGACAGCTAGATTTACACTTATACCTATCAGAAGTTCTATATGTCAAGTAAAATACCCCATGCATAGGTTATTTACAATTGTATGCTAATGTTACCTCTGATATACTATACATATTTAACCATTGTAGTATAACTACAATGAATATTGCTTAATTTTTCTATCTATATGATTTATTACCGATTCGCTCTTCTGAAAAGTAATTGAAAAACACATACCTGTAAAGTGTTCGCCTGGAGATATGATCAGTTTTTATTCGCAAAAATCGTAACCAAAATCGGAATCTACGCTGAATTTTAAGAACATTTCACCAATAAACTTTGTGTCTAAAATCAATTCCTAGCTCGCGTTGGGAAGCATGAAGATTTCAGATAGAGAGTTTTTTTTTTATTTTTAAATGAGCACAAACCGAAAACTTCAGATATATATTTTTTGAGACCTTCTGCGCAAAACTGACTTTCCAACAAACCAAATGAAGTATTACAGAAGCAAATCTATGTATTGGTTAAAAAGTTATGGCCTCTGAGAGTAGGCATACAGAAATTAAGTTTTTAAAAATCATTTTTCAGAATATTGGGCGGGATCCCAATAAAAAATCAAAAAATATACTAGTCTTTTCATCTTTGTCTCTAAACATCGGAATGGTAGGTAAAAATTAGGGCCGGGGCCCATAGGTCTGAAGTAACTGAATAATTGCTCATTGCTAAAAAAAATATCTCTACCTGAAATCTTCATGCTGCTCAGCGCGAACTAGGAATTGATTAAAGACATATAGTTTCTTAGTGAAATTTTCTAAGAATTTTTCGTACATTCCAATACGATTAACACGTTTTTTTTGAAGCGAACTAATTGATTCGCCCTAATGATCAGGCTATTTCGAACTAAATAAGTTAAAAGTCCCGAGGCGTACACCAGGCAGTTGAGGATGCGCTGACTAAAATAGTGATTTTTTTTAATTTACTGTACAGGTATGTATTTTTCAATTACTTTTCAGGAGAGCGAATCTGTAATAAATAATATAGATAGAAAAATTAGGCAATATTCATTGTAGTTATTCTACAATGGTTGAATTTTTTATTATATCGAATGGAATATTAGCAAACATTTGTAAATAACCTATGTATGGGGTATTTTTCTTGACGTATAGAGCTTCTGATAGGTATAAGTGTAAATCTAGCTGTCATACTAATGAAGTGTGTATGACTTTCTTTTAGTATACTTTGCAAAATCACCATGTAAAAACTAAACAAGAACAACGTTTACAAATCTTGCAAATTTATTTTCAAAATGCACGTTCTGTTTGTCAAATTTATGGAGACCTTTGTGAAGTTAAGGGTGCATATAATGATCCATCTGAGCAGCTAATAGAAGCCATCGACGCTGTAGACGTAAATGTGACAGGGGACTTGAATTTATCGAACCGACGTCTTTCTCAGCATCTCGGTCTCTGCAAATCTTGGCCTACATTCATATAAAATCCAACTGATAGAAGAACTAGAGCCATTGGACGATCAATTTATATTTTATTTATTTTGTCATTGCACATTATTTGAAGGAGAAATGGTTCAAACACGACGGTATAACATGCCAATAGCGAAGCATTGCCGGTCCCACTAGTTTAGAATATAAATGATATATGATTAAGTGATGTACTTTTTCAATTTAATGCATGTGTGTTTCATATTGCCTAAAGTTTAAAGAAGGGTAAGTATAATTTTTTTTATTAATTTGATTTTAAACCCAAATATATAAGAACTTCTACATAATACCTTTTGTAATGGTGGCTGCTGATTGGCTGATTTAATGACCATACGAATTTTATTTGCTCAAGGTTGAATTAATGAACTTTTTTTTATATTTTAACACGGTTATATCTCGGTATACTATACGGAATATCTCTTTTCTTTCTGAAGCAAAGTTGTAGATATTGAATAGGAGAAAAATTGTGGTGCAAACTTATCGAAAACGAAACGAAAAAAGAGCATCCAGTGTTTAAAAATCGCAAAAAATTTAAATTTTTTTCCATTAACCTATGAGCTCAGGCTTCCTCTTAAAGATATTTAATTTTTTGGTTTTGTTTGAGATTTATGACCATTTTTTTAGATAAGTGCAGTTAGTGCAACCTTTAGAAGAACCAAAACGTTGTTTCGTTTCTTTCGTAGAAAATAAAACTGCAATATATTTAAAACTCATGTCTTAGACGGTGCAAGAAGTTTTTGTGTGAACGGTTGACGACAAATAGAATGTCATAGCAATTCGTTATCGATAACACTCCTAACGGACACATTACTTATGTCTGAACGTGCCTTTATACTTTCTGTCGTATATGCTGATTTTACGTATGAGTAATATATAAAATTCCACATATCTCATACGCTCTGGCATGGGTAATTGTCTTATCTTCACATAATATGCTGACTGTATGCCACAGCATAAATTCAAACAACAGTAAAACAAAACACACACACCTTTGTATTTTGATGACTGAATAATGGTAAAGTGCCAATTTTGTCATAGGTGCAAGTAAAATGTAGCGTATTACAATTTAGCAGGGAATAAAAAGGAGTTCAGACATACATTTTCCAAGAGAACGCAGTCTAAGTTGAAATTGACAAAATCAATAACATACTGTTACAGTCATTTGGAACTTTAGGAGTAACTTAGTGCAAAATGTAGCTCCGGTGGAGTACAATATAAATTTGTTAACCAGAGTTTCCTAACACCCTCAAAATTTTGACTAACGATTTAAAAACCGGGTTCAATGGTGAAACTAAACCGTCCTGGAACCAACTCGAATATACCCAATTTCGTTCAATGACAAAATGACCTGCAAAATCACCGCTAAGTGGTCATAAAATTATATTTTAATTTTATTTAAAGACTTCTTTTTTTGTTTCTCGTGTTTCGTATCCGATTTCGTTTTTTTTTATTTTATTGTTATATATTTTACGAAAATAAAATTCATCCTTTTTTTATTATGTTTTTCAATAATTGAACTTTATGTACAGAAACCGTTGGTCATAATTAAACCACATTCGTTAATACAAAAATTCCCAAAATATCAATTGTCATAAATTTTCGTGTAAATCGATATTTGTGTGGTTTTACATTGGTTAGCACTAATTGTTTTTGTGAAGTTCATTATATTTTAAATCATAATAAAGGCCAAGATGATAAACTCAGTTGTTGGTAATTTATACATTGCGGTTTAAATCTCAGTAATTGCATAAATATAATAGTTAATGGTACATATGGATTTAATGACCTAATTATATTATGAAAATTTACCGTATAGATATTTGCAATAATTTGTAATTACAAGTGCAACATGAGCATATTGGCATGTTGCTGTAAATTAGTTCGTTAAGTTGTATGTTTACCACTTAAAGAATAATTACAATTAAGAAATAATGATACATGTATTTAGCATAAGTATTGAAATGTGTGCTTTTATGATGTGTAAATGAAATAGCAAGTCTCTTGGCACTCTTTTTGGTGTTCTCATCAATTGGGATCGTTACTTGCGAGTTATTTAGATTATTTATACACACTGAGAAGTTTTGCAGCAATGGTTTTATCTGTCAAAAAGAGAAGAAATAAGAAATATTGCATTCAAACAAATTCAAACTCATGATGTGTTTAGTTTTGCAAGTATCAAAGCTTCTTAAGAAACTGTCATTTGGTGTCGCAATAGGCCTCGTTTAGAGAACATATAAACACATTTTTCCCTTATACCCATAAATGAAATAAGTTACCGTATTCCACAAAACACAGTTTAATGAAGATTCCGAACGTCACTATTTGAGAAGTTTTGACTAGACAAATATTTTAACAAAAGTTAATTTCCCTTTACACCTCATAAATGAGGTATGGGATAGCTTTTCGACTTGTTGTAAATTAACACACATTCTATTTTTAGACTCGCACTCGACTCGAACGTCGGCTGTTTTGAAAGATTTTTCTGGAGTTATACTGTGAAGTTGCTGTCGACAATATCGAGGTGGCCGTAGCACAGAGTGTTGAAATGTACCAAAAGTGAGGATTAATTCAAAAGTTGAAACTTATGTTACACAGACATGTTTGGTATTTGGTGAAAGAGAATAAAATTCTACATCACTAATTGCTAAAATTACGGCTTTGAGTAAATTACTTTGATGGCAGTGAGCGGTCAAAGTTAAACAATTTTTAAAAATTTTGCGTGACGTGGCTAAAATAGAAAATTGAGATATTTCGATTACTTGTTATTTTTATTACCTATTCTAAAAGTAAAAATGTTATAATGAAACCATCAACTTCAGGTATTTTGGTATATAAGAAAATATATTTTGTTTAGATAAATTTTTTGCATATATTTTTAATTTTTTTTTAAGTGCTCCATTTTTGTTGTATTTTCGATATATACATTGAGTTTTAACAAGTTTCTGAGCGAGATCAAGCAAATTTTATTTAATGCTCTTATAATATGAGATGGTATATATTACTAGCTGAATGGGCAGATTTCGTCCTGCCTAAAGTAGTAGTAAGTATTGTACTTATTTGGGTGAAATTAATCTTCGTGGTGCGTTAGTTTGATTTGGTATTCTCATCGAAATTTAAGAAAAGCCAGTAAGATAGTTTCACTCGATCAACCCGACTTGCAACCTCACCCTCAGTAAAACCAAAAAAATTTTTATTATATTGATATTATTAATCGATTTCTAAAATTGGCGAAGTGGTACATTTGTGTGGTAGGTACCAGAAGGAGCGTGTCTAAACTTCCAGATTTTTTCTCCAAAACATTATCCTATTATAGCTCTACTTTATACAGAATTTGGGCACGATTGCGTTGGGTGTACTGATATTATTACTACATCCCTAAAGTGGGCGGAAAGGTACATTTGTATGGGAGGTACCATAAGGGGCGTGTCTAGACTTCCAATTTTTTCGCCAAAATTTTGTCCTGTTATAATATAACAAAATACAGAATTTGGGCACGATCTCCAAACTTCTCCAAAACTTTCTCCTGCTTGAACTTTGCCAAATACAGAATTTGGGCACGATCACGTTAGGTATTTTAATAATATTAATCGATTTCTAAAGTGGGCGGTACCAGATGTGTATGGGAGGTACCAGATGGGGCGTGGATAGACTTCCATTTTTTTTCTCCAAAACTTTAATACACACAACGCGATCGTAGACAAAGTCTGTATTTAGTAAAGCTATAACAGGATTAAGTTTTGGAGAAAACACTGGAAGTCTAGCCACGCCCCTTCTGGTACTTCCCTATGCATCTGGTTGCGCACCCTTTAGTAATCGATTAATATTATTAATAAAACCAACGCGATCGTGTCCAATTTCTGTATTGAGCAAAGTTAAAGCAGGATAAGGTTTTGAATAAAAAATCTGGAAGCCTAGCCACACCCCTTCTGGTATCTCCCATACAAATGTACCACTCGGCGCACTTTAGCAATCGATTAATATCATTAATACACCCAACGTAATCGTGCCCCAATTCTATATTTAGTAAAGCTAAGGCAGAATAAAGTTTTGGGGAAAAAATCTGGAAGTCTAGCCAAGATCCTCATGGTACCACCCATACAAATGTACCATTAGTCCCACTTTGGAAATCGAGTAATAATACCAATAAACCCAACGTGATCGTGTCAAAAAAAACTGTAAGTCTAGACAAGCCTCATCTTGTACTCTCATACAAATATGTCATTCCGCCCACTTTATATAAATTCAATATACTGGAAAATTGTATGTTCTACTGAGAGTGAGGGTATATGCAAGTCGGTTTCCCCGACTGAAACTTTCTTCGTGGTTTTCTTCTTCGACGGGCAAAATTTGCACATTTTCCGTTCGAATGCGCAGATGGCTATGCACTGTCCTCTGGTCTAAATATTTGTACTAACGATGCATAGGCTTCTGCCCCAGAAAGTCTACTGAGCCTTTTGATATGATCTTAGACTAAGGCTTAGCTGGGTTGCTCTAAAAATATGCTTCTTTTGTGCAGTTTATTTTCTTGCCATTGAGGGTTAATTTCGGCCCTCATTATAAAAGAGTTGTGAGCAGAAATATCCTGCAAGTTAGAGTACAGAACAACCGGTCACCGATTGACAAAATGTATAAGGGGTCATAAAATGACCCTAACATAATATGTGTGTACATAAACTTACATAATTTCCCTTTGCACCCCATGAATGAGGTATGGGATAGCTTCTCGCGTTGTTGTGAATTAACACGCTTTCTATTTTTAGATTCACAACTAACGGCACCTACTTGTTTATCGACGAATGCGAACGTCACTGTTTTGAGAAGCTCTTACTAGACACGCCGATTGAATCGACGCTGAATACTGCGAAGTTTCTGTCAACAACATTCGAGGGGAGCCGACAATGAAAGAAAAATTTATTTTTTTTTTCTTTTAAGATGACTGGAGCGAGGATTGAACCTGCGATCTCCCGCATGGTAGTCGCGTGTTCTAACCACTATGCCACGGCCGGTACACACTTGCAATAAAAAGTGGTATAAGCCTAAAATGTCTGAATGAATTTGACCAAAATATTAAAACAATAAAATAAAAACACTTTTCTGATCGTAAGCCGAATTTGATGTATCATTTGATACACTTAACGTAAATTTAATATAAAAAAATATTTGTTATGAATTTTTTTCAGAAAGCATTTTTTTCACTTAATAGTGTATATTAATTCCAATAAAATATAAATATCAATAATAATGGGCTTCCTTGAAGTAATCCCCAGTTTACCACCTCTGTTTTAACCCACTGTGCGTCGATGAAAGAAATGTAGATGACTGAGCCGGGAATCGAGTCCTTGTAGTCCGTATTGTAGACGCATTTTCTACGTCAATTATGCTACGGCCAGCCACGCCACGAAAAGACAAATACCGATTGAAATTCTCTCGACCATGCCAGGTGCTCCCAAAAACAGCAAGGAGACCAATGCCAAATTAAATGTAAACGACTATGACGGAGCTTGAATAATGTGTTTTCGTACGATAGCAGCCTGGAGTTTATTTTAAAGTAATTCCTACCGTTGTCGGGATTGGAATAACAAATCTTCAACCAAATTTGACACTATTGATAATCACACTGTTTCTGATTTCCGAATTTAAATTTGCAAATTCATCGGTAGCAGAACAAGATTAAAGTTCACACTGAAAGTCATTCCTTCGTATGAATTTAACATGATTCAATAACCTTGCCATCAGTCATAATGGATATCTGCTGTGGAGTTTTCTTTAACGTTCTCACCCAGATGTTCTTTACAACTATCATCAATGCACTATAAATCTTCTGATTGGCATTTATGAAAGGACAACTTAGTTGTCATTGACTGTGAACAATAAAGACGAAGAAACTTCGCAAAGCAATAGATAGGAGGTAGATAGAGGAAGTGTATGTGTAAATAGCAATAGATTTAGCTATCAAAGGACATTCACAATGACATTGATATTCTGTGAGAGTGCGGTGGCTATGTATTTTCTACGGCTCTCAGTGTCATAGTAACAGTGATGATTATACTCGAAGCATGATGGTTTTATCATTACTTTTGCTCAGTATTGTGGTATCTCTGCCTCCCTGACGAGGTGTGAACTAGTGATGTACAGCAAATTTATGTAACTTTACTATAAAGTTTGCAGTTTTCTTCTTCTGTTTTTGAATAATTTAGCTTGCGAGTTTTCTTGGCACGAGACTGTTCCGAAGTATTTGTCTTTGAATGAAATGTTAGTTTTGAGTGCGGCCCACTTCCTTTGACAAAGCACATTGAATACTTTGGACATCTTTGGATTCTAGCGCGCAAATACAAAAGAAATTTAACCATCACAAATCGTTTGCCATCAAATACAAATCTATTCGTCGGTTAGAACGTCACATTACAAAAATATGATAGTCATAGTTGAATAACTGTGGGTACCCCTGTCACTCTGGAGAAGGTGTTTTTTTTTTGTCACTCACATAAGGGTTAAATTAATAGTACAAATGGGATGTAGTATTTTTACATGTTTACAATTTTAATGTGCTACAAATAATAAGCAATTTTTAAGGTCGTAGCATATTATGTGACGATATGATATGAAGTTTTCTCTTGACAGAGCGTATGAGTGACGTGGAATCTTATTTGTTACCCATACGTAAGTCAGTATATACGAAAGTAAGAGTAAAGGTGTAATCTGTCGAAAAATTTGCCTGTCAGGAGCATTACACAAGGAAACAAAATTGAACTTTTTGAGTGTTGTTTGGAATTCTATAGCTGTTTTTTACTAATTTGAGGTCGCTGATTTTAAATCTAATCTCCATTTTTCTCTATCAGCTCGAATTTTTAAGTTACAGGTGCTAATCGTATTTCCGCCTATTTTCCAAAAAATTATAGTTCAAAAAATCATAATTTTTTTTTTTTTGTTGCATTATTTTTTTTTATGAGTTTTTAAAAACAAAATTTTTTTTTTTTGTAAAATTTTTGTTTTTTTTTAAAAAACTACAACGATATCTCTGAAACTACTAGGCCAAATTAAAAACAATGTAGGCACGGTTTAAAGATAATTTTGTTGACGAGTTTAAGTTTTTTTTTTTTAAATTGAATATGGTGAACCGTTTTCAAGTTATTTAAATATTTGTAGTGGAAGTACCTTAGTTTTGGAAATAACGGTATATCGCAAAAAGTCGAGCTGATACGAAAAAACCAAGTGCAGATTTGGATTCAGCGTCCCAAATTACCTTTAAAACAATATTCAGTTCTTTAACAACAAATACCTTGTTCCCTTGTGTTATCGATAACGAATTGGTAAGACATTCTAGTTGTCGACAACCGTTCACAAACAAAATTTTCTCGCACCGCCTTAAAAATAAGTTGCGGTATTTCATCTACGATTCGTGTGTGTGAAGGAAAGTATATTTTAGTTTTTTTTCTACGAAAGAAAAGAAATCACGTTTATGGTCTTATAAAGGCAACACTAACTGTACTTATCACAAAATGAGGTCATGAATCTCATAAATAAGCACAAAATTAAATCTTTAAGAGAAAAAGTGCTAATAAAAATTTTCGGCATGAAAATGGACTGCAAAACTATTCCTGCTGATTTGTACGTAAAATTACCTCTTAAATCCGAATAGAACGCTCATTTGCCCCATCGTGTACCGCACTATTCGCATATATACGTGATGTTTTCGCATGCAACGCAAGAAGATGAAAATACAAAGTCTACGTTTAAGAAAATAAGACTAGTAGTACTAAGGTTAATATAAAATGTATAAATTGTAACTGATATGTGTGCAAAAATCATTTCTATATAGAAATAATATGTAATACTTGCATCTAAAAGTAATAAAGTAATAAAATTGTTTTGGGCAAAATTTTCTCAAAAATTTGGGGCATAGGACTTTGCTCAGAGGTGAAAACTTACTGATTGTTACTCACTTGAGAGTGACCAGAATCGATTCCTTTGTGGCACTGTCCAAACAGCTAACTACTTCCGGTCTTAGACCAAGTATTTCCCGGGCAAGGACTTTAAAGCACCCGCTTAAAAGTTAGCTAGAGTTAGAAGGCATTACAACCATGTATCCTGAACGGTCAAAGAGACATCTCAGAAAAGTAGGCATAAACCGCTGAAGCATGGTTGCATCGTGGGATTGGACGTGCAGATGGCAGCCCTATTACCAATCTAGGAGAGGAGGGTTAGCAACCCACATCTTCCAAAAACTAAATTGCAAAAATCCATAGCGTCTGTTCCATATTGGGCGGCTTCCTGGTCAGCGTCTGTCTCAGAAAGAGCTGCTGAAATGTTTCCTGGCAGTAGGAATAAAATGCAGAACCTGCTGGGCTGGGCTTGCCACCCGCCACCAGTATAATGGCAGTGAATAGAATGAGAAATAAGAGAAAAAGAACGGCGGGAGGCGACTCGACTCTTCAGGCGAAAAAAACGAGAGCTTAAGGAGCGGAATAATGTGTGTATTGAAGATTACAGGAACAGAGGTGAAGTCCGAAAATTCTACCAGAAGATAAATGGTAGGGTACATGGAACAGGTCTTCCCTCCTGTAAAGACAAGGATGGTCATCTCGTTACTGACTCCGAGAGCGTATTGAGAACATATAAAGATCACTTCTGCAGCCTATTGATGTCTGAAAACTCGGCTGATGAAGACTGTGTACCAATCCGAGATGATAGCATCGAGTGTCCACCTCCGAGCCAAGCTGAGATAACAGCTGCCATATCCCGCCTAAAGAACAACAAGGCCGCTGGGGTTGATGGTCTTCCAGCTGAGTTGTTTAAGGCGGGTGGAGATGAGCTTGTTTTAAGAATGCAACAGCTCATAATGAATGTTTGGCTTCAGGAGAGAATGCCAGAGGATTGGAATCTCAGTGTGCTATGTCCAATCTACAAAAAAGGTGGCCGTAGTGAATGTAAAAACTACCGTGGAATTAGCATCTTACCGATTGCGTATAAGTTTCTGTCTAGCATACTGTGTGAACGTCTAAAGCCAATTGTGGAAAACCTGATTTGACCTTACCAGTGCAGCTTTAGATCAGGCAAATCCACGACGGATCAAATATTTACACTATGGCAGATTCTGGAGAAAACCCATGAGAATCAAATCGACACTTACCACCTCTTTGTCCATTACAAAGATACCTTCGATAGTCCCATCAGGGATCGACTATACGAAGCCATGTCTGAGTTCGGTATTTCTGCGAAGATATTTCGTCTCTGCCGGTGTACCCTTACGAATACCAAATCCTCTGTTGGGATTGGCTAGGATATATCTGCACCATTCGATACAACGAGAGGTCCTAATCAGGGTGACGGTTTGTCATATATACTGTTCAACATAGTGATGGAGAAAGCAGCGGTTAACATGTCTGGCACATATTTAAAAATAGCTACATGAAAACTATTACTTTGAGGTAGTGGATGAACTTATCTACCTCGGATCCGCCATGAATAAAAACAACAGTGTCAGCCTTGAGATAAAACGGAGAATAGTGCTCGCCAACAGGTGTTTCTTTGGATGCTTCTTGGGTGCTTACACAGGCAGATGCAGCTCAGCTGGCGGTGTTTGAGAGAAAAATACTCCGCAAAATATATGAACCCATTTGCGTAAACGGCGAGTTTCGGATTTGGATGAACCATGAGCTGTGCGAGTTATACCACAACATTGATGTGGTCAAGCGAATCAAAGTGCAACGATTACGCTGGCTAGGCCCTGTCGTGAGAATGGATGAGGAATCTTCAGCGCGAAAGGTATTCTATGAAGACCTCGAAGGACGGCGCAAAAGAGAGAGACCGCGACTACGTTGGAAGGACCAGGTGGAGGAATCACTGACGCTGCTTGATAGAACTGACTGGAGACTGTGCGCACAAGATCGAAGCGAATGGAAATCTCTGATCATTTCGGCTTCTGACTTAGACACTAAGATATAAATATATATGTTGTCAAGTTGTTTTAAAGGCTAATAATAACTTTTTTGTTTTTAGAGGATAAGGGTTAAACCCACAGGTTAATGGTAAATATAGTTTTTTTTTTGTTTGTTTCGGATATGTTATCTAGTATTCGATATCTACAACTTTTCTTTTGAAACAAACCAGATATTCCGCACGTTAGATAAGCAAAAAAGTTCGCATGGCAATTAAATTATTAATGCAGCCAACTTTACAAATCGAATGATGAATAATAAGTATATTTCAAGCATGTTATCGAACATTGCCAAAAACAACGCCGTGTTTAACTTTTGGTTGTGTGGCGGAAAGCATTTTGAACATCTCTTCTACGCATCCTTTGGTTTTGTTGCAATCTAATATGTTAATATTAAAGTACCACCACCACTTCACAACTTTTATGACACTTTAATTTATTGAGAAAACATGCATTGCATCAAGACCCTTACGAAAAACTATACATAAGCTACAGCTGTACGGGTTTCTGATGACACCATATCCGTTCCATGCAGAACTTGAGCCACCAACGTCTCTGGAACTAATACCACTGCCGTTAACCAATTACACATCATCGAGCATTGTAGTTGACGTTGGCGTTTGTTTGAATATTTGCACTTGTAATTTTATCATGTTTCCGATCAATTTGTTATTGTTGTTTGCTGTTTGCTTTCCTCCTATCGGTTTTGTGTGCACGCACCCCTTCCATCACGGTGTTGAATTCTTTCACATTTTATTTGTTTTTATTGGTGCACTTTTCTGGGTTGATTTTATGACCGGATAATTCCAAGCTGCTATTGCTTTTTTGGCTTTGACTATGTCTTGGTGTGTGTGCCTCTGTTCTACGCTTTGAAATCCTAGCGGGAAAGTGTAATAAGTTGAGATTTTCTTCTGATGTAGGTGTTAGATAATACAAAGCTGCTAACTATTAAATCATGTATTTGCATTGACTTAGCAATGCGAAAACAGTATCAGAAAATATAATTTGATACTACTCAGGCACTTAATACTGGAAGTTCACACTAGTGGAGTAAAAAAAGTACAAGAATACTATTAAAAAATATAATTTCCCTTTGTAACCCATGAACGAGGTATGGGATAGCTTCACGCGTTATTGTGAATTAACATGGTTTCTATTTATAGATACACATAACGGATCCTCCTGTTTATAGAAGCATGCTTTTACTAGACATGTTATTGACTCGACACTATACTGCGAAGATGCTGTCGACAACAAGAATACACAATTGTCTTTAATATAAACCCATGACTCTCGGACTATAGCTTTGATTAATATTTTACTCACTAGCAATATTCTTACATTTCTTTTCTCGGTCTGTTCATAACAGTCCTCTTATGTAAAGTTCACTACACAGACGGCAGCTAAAAACGCACATAGCTGTCTTTGACTTTTTTTTAAAGCTATATTACGATAACCACTATCGTCATTGTCATTCTCTAAGCCATATCATTGACATTGCTGGGCTTTATTCATGATGATGTCGTCGAATTGCTTGCAACACAAATAGAAACATGAAAAACCATTAGAATCTCACTACCAGGCATATAGACTGACCGTCCGCAGATTTAGGTGCAATGGAAAGTCATGGTACTTTTATTTCGTTAAGCAGGAAAGTAGATGAAAGACAGGAAAGAGAGAAAGGAAACAAGAAACATCACTGGAATAATCGAGGAAATGGATGGATCCAGGAATGGATGCTACACTGGTCGGTGTTTACTTTTTATGAACATCTGTGATATATGCATGCATAATTAACTACCAAACAATCTGTGGTTTTCCTGTGTCCTGTGGATACCTAAACATCCACATTATGTATATTCTCGTTTCGAGTGAACCTAGCATAGTAGTCAAGCCAGTGAAGTTTGGTTATAAGATATTCTTTGATGTACTCCAAACCTTGACATTGCATGCTGATGAGTACGTACGTGCTAGTAGTGCTAGTATTTTGGATCTTTAATAAACAAGTTGTAAAGTATCGTTTATGACTCTACTTCATTACCAACGAATTCTGTATTCTGGTTAAAGGAAAGAGGACAGGGGAAACCACATGATGTTTATGGTCTCATATTTTGCCACTTAATAAATGAGTACTCGTATTTCTGATGCGACTTTGATATGACGAGAAATGTCATTGTCAAAGGATTAAAGTTCTTTGAGTAGGTCGTTATATCTCTTGCAGAGCGTTGTATAATGTTAGCGTGTACAGAGTGTACTTAGGTCAGTGAATGATTAGTGTACATTAAAGATAATGGTAAATAATAAAATACAATTGAACTGATGATATCTTCGTAACTGTGTGATTGGCAGCAAAAGCCGGTTATTGAAATTCGAAACCATAACGTTGCCGAAGCCTTGGATGCTTACAATGCCCTAATCAAACAATGCATGTTTTTAGTTTCTAAAACCAATTACAGTTTTGGCGGCGAAGCTTTGTGTACAAGTCACACTATAACAGATGCGTTGCATTATAGATAAGCAATTTTTTATTGCACGCAAATTTGTTCTTATATTTTTTCTGTAGAAAGTGAAATACTAGAGTGCGTATGTAAAAACATTAATTCAGCATAAATTATATAAAACAAGATATTTTAAATAAGTTCTTAGAGTACTCCTTGCATATTCTCGCAATCTACATTAAAATTCGTCTTTAAATAGAAATTTGATAAGAATGATAAATACAAGCTGGCGCAAAAGTAAACTTCCGATGTTTTTTGGCTGTAATTTAAAAAAAAAAAATGAAAAACTTTGATTCTTCTTGTGGATTATTTTTATTTGGTCTTTTAATTTTTTTTACATCAAGTCGAGAATATAACTTAACTTAATTTCCCTTTGCACCCCATGAATGAGGTATGGGATAGCTTCTCGCGTTGTTGTGAATTAACACGCTTTCTATTTTTAGATTCACAACTAACGGCACCTACTTGTTTATCGACGAATGCGAACGTCACTGTTTTGAGAAGCTCTTACTAGACACGCCGATTGAATCGACGCTTAATACCACTATGCCACGGCCGGTGGTTAGAGAGAATATGATGTCATGTAAATCAGCTATCGGCAACTAACACAACCACAATATGGGTTTGTGTTGGTGAGTTGTTCTCTTCCCTCTCTCACTGTAGTGAAGGAATTTGTTGTAAAGATTTTTTCATAACTATGAACAAAATTATAATATAATAATATAGGAAATATTACTGTTGTGCGCGTGGCAATGCACATTAACATATAAGAACTCATTTTTACCGAAAAAATTCATTTCTTTTATTGTCTTGCTAACAACAAGCGTCGACACAACTGCGTCGGACGAATGCTCAAGCGAGACTGATTCAGTTTGTTTGTTTTCGTTCAATGTGTGTGAGAATACATGTGTGGCTCTCTCGCTCATGTTGCACAAGTGCGCGCTCTCGCCGATCGCTGATGTAAATGGCCACCGCCACAGTTGATTGTCATTTGAGCCCTTTTTATGGCATTTTCCATCACTTTGGCCAAAACTTCCGGCTATAGGTGCTCATATTCTTGACGGATATTCCCTTTTAGAGCTCCAAAAGTCTGAGGCTTGTTGACACAAACCCGCGACTTCAAAAAGCCCCACAAAAAGAAGTCTAGAGCGGTCTAATCAGGCGATCTTGCTGGCCAGTGCAAATCGCCAAAACGGGAGATTAGGCGCCCGGGAAATGCATCCTTCAGCATATCGGTTGTGGCACGTGCAGTGTGTGCCGTTGCACCGTCCTGTTGGAACCACATGTTTTCCAATCCCAATTCATCAAGTTGCGGCAAAAAGAACTCGTTGATCCTTGCTCTGTAGCGCTCACCATTCACAGTAACCGTTTGGCCCGCGACGTCTTCGAAGAAAAAAGGTCCGATGACTCCTCCAGCGAAAACAGCACACCATACAGTGACTTTGAGCGGGTGTAACGGCTCTTCGTGGGTTACACGCGGATTTTCAGTGCCCCAGAAGCGTAAATTTTGCTTATTTACGTACCCGCTAAGATGGAAATGGGCCTCATCACTCATGATTATTTTTGATGAAAAATCATCTTCCTCTTGGTGGTAATTAAGGATGGCTTGAGCGTATGTAAGACGCGATTGGCGGTCAGCAGCTAACAGCTGATGCACCGTCTGGACTTTGTACGGAAACATCTTCAAATCTTGTACCAAAATTCGCTGTAAAGACCGTCGACTGATACCCATTTGCGTGGCACGTCGTCTGGTCGATGTCGACGGCGCTTCCATGACATCCTCGGCTACAGCAGCAATATTCCCTGCAGAACGGCTACTCCGGGGTCTGCGACGCCTTGCAGCATCTCGTGTTGTGGCAGTCTCTTCGAGGCGAGCGGCTAAATGTAGCAGTGTTTCACCAGTAGGCGTTGGACGGCCAGGAAATCTGCGACGAAATTCACATTGTGCCAAAGTCACCGACTGATTATTGGTCAAATAAATAGTCAGCAATATTCCGCGATCTGGAGCAGTGTAGCGTAACATTGTTTATTAACGTGTATTTCGCATGTGTTTACTACACAAATGTCAAAACAGAAATGACATTAGGGGCCAATCGCAAAATTTATAGCATTTTCTGATAGGAGGATTACTTTTACGCCACCTTGTATATGTATGATAAGAATAAGTATTTTGACGGTGCCACCACCAAAAGTTATCTATTTCCAGGTTTCACTATAGCCAAAGTTTGAGCACGACTGAAGTATGTTAACCCATGCTGCTGGTGACTAAAAGTTTTGAAGCTTGAGTAGCCACGTTTGGGAACTTTGATTTGAGAACAGCGATCGTTGGATGTCGAATAACATTAGAACTAGAAACCGTCACGAATGTTCAATTTTGAAAGCAGAGTTTTGAGATTACTCCAAATTCCTGTATAAAATTTCCATTAGACAGCCCTAAGAATATCATAATTAAAGAACACTTGTTAAAAACAATATTCGCCCTTTGATTCTTCAAATTATCCGCAGAAAGTTCGTTGCAATGGAAATTGGTGTGTTTAAATTTATTGGTATTGCTTTCATTTTGATATTTTATTTTCATTTTTGACAATGACTTTGGTTTTACGAAATAGTCAGCGGTGATCTGGAGAATTAAAACGCAACAATATTCAAATTGGTTTTCTGGATCACAATGAATATGTGAGAACTTATACACTTCTCCTGGCCAACTTTTTATATACGCCGGTCAATGGTAATACACTTATATAACGTATGTTATATATATGTACACAGAGTTACTCAACACACCTATAAAATTTAATATTTTTAAACAATGAACAACCAAGCGTCAATGTCGAGCCATAAACCACAAGCACTCAGCACTTGGTGACCATATATTGTTTTGGTGTCGGTATATTGTGCCAGAATTTTATTATGTGAACTTTTCTCGCGATGATTCATAAATATTTAACAAAAAATGCATTGGAAAATAAAATAACTATTCATTCCCTGCGACGCACATCCTTTTCAAACCGGTGAAAGTTTGTTGTGGATTGGAAGGGAAATTACATTTTATTGTTTGCTTCAATAAAAACATTTCGAAATTTTTGATATTTGAATTCTGTGGGTATCCCCAGCAGATGTAAGTTGTAGGAATTCTTGATGGCTTTTCGGCGAATGTCGTAGTTATGTTAGGAATACGGCATCTTATATATAAAAATGAATTGCTGTGCAGTTGTCTCGCTAAAACTCAAAAACGGCTGGACCGATTTTCAAAATTTTTTTTTGTTTTCTTCGCTATAGCTTCCGGATGGTTTAAAAGGTTTTATTTTTTCAAAAAGTGGGCGGCGCCACGCCCCTTTTTTCAAATATCACTCAGACGGCTTTTCTAATAGACCGATTGATACGAAAATTTTACCATGAGGTACTGTTGACCTGTAGATAGTTCCTGACTATATTTGGTTGTAATTGGATAAAGGGGCGTGGCACCGCCCATACAACTTGAAAATCGATAGGGCTATATCTTATGAACTATCAGAGGTATGAAGATGAGATTTGGTATATATGTTGTTGGAGCAGTATAAATTACAGCCAGGATAGAAGTGGGCGGTGCCACGCCCCCTTTTCAAAAATCGCTCTAACGGCTTTTCTAATAGATCGATTGATACAAAAATTTTACCATGAGGTACTGTTGACCTGTAGATAGTTCCTGACTACATTTGGTTGTAATTGGATAAAGGGGCGTGGCACCGCCCATACAACTTGAAAATCGATAGGGCTATATCTTATGAACTATCAGAGGTATGAAGATGAGATTTGGTATATATGTTGTTTTTGCAGTATGAATTACAGTAAGGATGGAAATGGGCTGTTCCACACCCTTTTTAAAACAAACAGTTATAACTGTCAAAATTCCACAGTATATTGCTGTTCGCCTAGAGATATGAACAGTAAGGTGGGCCAATTTTTGTATTCGCAAAAATCGTAACCAAAATCGGAATCTACGATGAATTTTAAGGATATTCACCAATAAACTTAGTGTCTAAAATCAATTCCTACCTTGCGTTGGGAAGCATGAAGATTTCAGATACAAATTTTTTTTGTTTTTAAATGAGCACAAACCGAAAACTTCAGATATATATTTTTTGAGACGTTCTGTGTAAAACTGACTTCCCAACAAACTAAATGAGGTATTACAGAAGCAAATCTATGTATTGCATAAAAAGTTATGGCCTCTGAGAGTTGGCATACAGAAATTAAGTTTTTACAAATCATTTTTCAGAATATTGGTCGGAATCCCAATAAAAAAATCAAAAATATACTATTCTTTTCGTCTTGGTCACCAAACATCGGCATGGTAGGTAAAAATTAGAGCCGGGGCCCATAGGTCTGAAGTAACTGAATAATTGCTCATTGCTAAAAAAAAATTGTCTACCTGAAATCTTCATGCATTTCAGCACGAACTAGGAATTGATTTTAGACATATAGTTTCTTAGTGAAATTCTCTAAGAATTCTTCGTACATTCCAATACTGGTGTACGATTAATTTTTTTTTTTTTTTTGACGCGAACTATAGATAGAAAAATTAAGCAATATTCATTGTAGTTGTACTACAATGGTTAAATTTTTATAGTATATCAGAGATAACATTACCAAACAATTGTAAATAACCTATGCATGGGGTATTTGTCTTGACATATAGAACTTCTGATAGGTATAAGTGTAAATCTAGCTGCCATACTAATGAAGTGTGATAGACTTTCTTTTAGCATACTTTGCAAAATCACCATGCAAAAACTACACAAGAACAACGTTTACAAATCTTGCAAATTTATTTTCAAAATGCGCGTTCTGTTCGAAAAACTTATGGAGCCCTTTGTGAAGTTTATGGTGCATATACTCATCCATCTGAGCAGCTAATAGAAGCCATCGACGCTGTAAACGCAAGTGTGACAGGGGACTCGAATTTATCGAACCGACGCCGTTCTCAGCAACTCGGTCTCTGCAAATGCTGAGGAAAGATCTTGGCCTATATTCATATATCCAACTGGTAGAAGAACTAAAACCAGTGGACGATCAATTGATTTTTTTTATTTATCATGTCATTGCACATTATTTGAAGGAGAAATGGTTCCAACACGACGGCGTAAAATGCCATACAGCGCGTGAGATCATCACTTTGTAAAGCCAAACGTTGGTGACCGAATTATCTCATAGAATGGTAATACGAGTTTAATACAAAGATAGTACTCGGAAATATTCTTGATCCATGTGAGAAGAAGACATGGCAAAAGAGGTTTTTGTGGCTAAAGGCATGAAGCTTCAAACGAAATTTTCATTTTCGGTCAATAGGCGGAGAAGGCATGTCAAAAGTGTTTTTTACGTCCAAAGAGATAGTTAGTATACAGACGGTTACCGCTACTACATTGAATTTTGATCTTTAACGGAATGTCTGTTTCTGATTTGTAAAAGATATGACTTTACTGATGAACTTTTTACTATCGTTATAGAGCCTATGATATTTAGAATTTAAAACAACAACACTTAATTGGTTAACTTTAATGTTAAGGAGTTATTTTAAATAAGGAACATAAGTAAATAAACTCAACATATTATTGTCGAGCTTAAGTATCGTTTTCAAAGTACTTTGTAGACCTGAATGTGAAATATATTACAAGTTAATATGCAATAGCGAAGCATTGCCGGGCCCACTAGTATATTAATGAAATTTGATATTGACAAATTTTATTACATGTGAATATAGTAATGCAAGATACTATGTTTTATGTTCCAAGAAAATTATATCGCTTTGGCTATCACACTACTAAATTTGTTCAGAAGCCACTTAATCGTTTTGACCAAAAAGTGCCATCGATCGTATTAAGCAATACGTGTGAACATACACCTACTTAAAAATAACAAGTTAACAATTTGAATAGTTTCCACTCAAATATTTGGAAATAACTATTTGAGTTTATGCTTCACAAAGGGAGAATGTATTAAAGGGGTTTTCAATTGGTTCAGAACGATTTTAGCAACCTGTAGCAGCCATGAATTAGCAGTTGTATTGCGTATTTAGCAGTTACTAATTCCAAAACAACATGGTTAAGTAGCGCGGCCAATGATAAAACTACAAAAAATACAAATACAAAATACAAAATACAAACGCTGACCATTTGGAAGAGGAACTCAATTTTGGTCGAAAACCCTATATATTTGGGCGAGACACATATTTAGATGAACGACTCCATAGCAAACATAATTTTGCCAACATATGAATTTATGAACGTTGTATGAACAAGAAGATTTTGTATGGTGCAGATTTTTGGCCAGCTGCATCATTATCCTTACATTTAAAAAAACGGCTATGGTGTGGCATTCATCCACAATGGCGAGTGCAGCAGGACCGTCGTACAAATTTTTTTTTGACCCAAATTAAACGATGCGAGTACAGGCAGCGTTTGATTATGGTTAAGCAACGGTCGCCATGAGATATTCTGCATTTGCTATTGTCTATTGCAAAAGGAGACTTGAATTGGCCATCAAGATCGTTGGATTTAACTTCACTTGACCGTTTCCAATAGCTCGCACTCAACAGTTGCTCTTATCGTCAACATTATCCAAACCTTCACTCAAAATAAACTGGATTTATGCGGCAGAGAAATTTAAAGTTGGACTAATCGATGCCCAACATTTAATCGATTTTATATCCCACACAGAATGGCATGCATGAATCTTTCAAATGATACTCGATTATCGTTAATATCTTAGAAACAGATTGCATTATTCCATTGCAAGATCCGGCCTAATTGAAAAACCCTTTACCAGTTTTATGCCAATGCAAAAATATAAAACTGAACACAGCATTGATATTTTCAAAGCAAATATTAGAAAGCAAACTCAAGAGATTAATTGTATCAAGGCAATCCATTAGTACTTTGTTGTGTGATTTGGTTTACTACCTGCCAGGAGCAAACGGAGAAGAACTCAAAATGAAAACAGTGGCAATTAAAATGTTTTCGGAATATTTGTTTGTTCAGGAGAAAACTGAACTAAAAGAAAATATACAATTGGAATTTTACAACAAACGAATATTCGAAACAATTAGAAAAACAATAAAAGCTTATGCAAGATGTGAGGAGTTTTAACCTACACAATTGTAACGAAAGTAATGAGGAGAATATATATGTAAAATTTGATCGAAATCAAAGGGGTTCATTCAACTTCCAAAAGTATTTTTGGGTCGATTTATTTAAGAAGAGAAGTAATTTATTATGCTGGCAGCGAAAATTCTCAATAATGCTCGAGCGGAATATTGTGCCAGTTGTTATAAAACGCCAATCGTCAAAATTTTTGGCAAAATCGGACAACTTTAAACCGTGCCCCATGGAGGTCAAAAGTCAAATCTATATATATGAAAATTAGTTTGTCTTTGTATGTTTGCATTTCTTAAGTACCGTATAGACTCGAAATAGCTTGACCGATATTTGAAATTTTAACAGCACGTAGCTAAGATTTTGGACGTGGCCCCGCCCATAGGACCCTACTTTTAAAACCGTAATATCCAGAGGACTAATTCTCCAATCGCCTTGAAAAATTGAGTGGATGCATTTGACAGCAAAAGTTATTGATCCAACGAAAATAGGTGGGATCGGATAAGTGGGCGTGGTAGAAAACTTGAAATTTTAAAAGGCTGTATCTCATGAACTATAAGAGGTATGAAGATGATATTTGGTATGTGTTGATGGTACAGTATGAATTACAGCCAGGGTGGAAACCGTTATAACAGCCATAATAATAGTTTGATCGTCCTGAAAATTTTACAGTTTTGTAGAGATCAGAGCTGTAAACTAATCATTACAATTTGTACTCATTACTGCTCAATTACAAATACAAGTACATCTAAAAAGGAATTGAAAGTTAACTACAATTCTAATTACATGAGGAATTGGAATTGAAACTAAAAGTCTCAACTACACAGGTAATTGTACTTAAAAGTAATGATTCCTAATTACATTTCAATTAGCTCAATTACTTTTTAATTACAAGGAATTGAAAGGAATTGACGGAATTGGGAGGAATTGGAAGGAATTAAGAGGAATTGCTGCAATTTGGAAAGGTCCGTTATGTTAAAATACATTGCTCCCACTCTCCTTTTCTAAATTTTTTTATTGTTGTGGAACTTACAATTTCTACCCCTTATTTCAAAATTATTTCAATACCTTTCCAAATTGCAGCAATTCCTCTTAATTCCTTCCAATTCCTCCCAATTCCGTCAATTCCTTTCAATTCCTTGTAATTAAAAAGTAATTGAGCTAATTGAAAAGTAATTAGGAATCATTACTTTCAAGTACAATTACCTGTGTAGTTGAGACTTTTAGTTTCAATTCCAATTCCTCATGTAATTAGAATTGTAGTTAACTTTTAACTACTTTCGAACATGGTAGGTAATGATTACTTGTAATTGAGTTTACAGCTCTGGTAGAGATATAACCAGCCTATTTGGAACCAAGTTGGCAAAAAAGTCCAAGCGTCGCCTATACACATTAATATTTGGCTATTATATATTTGCGGAAAAAAATACAAATCCTTAATCAAAGATAAGTAAAAATCAGAGGATTTACTAAGAACCTGACCTTTGACCCCTTTGGGGCACGGGAAATAGTTGTCCGACTCAAATTTCCGTCATATATTTTTTACATCAAGTGGCACAATATTCCGGTCGGGCATTTTTAAATTTCCGGAAAAAAATCGTCCATACATTTCACTGCCGCTGTTTTTAATATTTCAGATTTATATTTTCTTAGTTGAAATTATTACACAGACTAAGCCGTACTTGGTTTAAGATCAATCACCACAAGTACAAATTTCAAATAAATTTTTTTTCAATATTCAGTACGGATCCACTGGAAGTCAGAAATAAAATTGGAAGTTTAAATACGAGCAAATAGACAATTTAAAACTTTTGAAATCTTCGAAAGCACTGCTGCGTACATTTATGCGTACTTTTGTTATACATTCTGGATCTTCCCGAAACATATATGTCAAACAATTATCAGTTCGCTTCTTACGCTTTACCAGCTTGGGGTTCGCAAATCATACTTTACACACGTTAATAAAAACAACGATTTTACAGGTTCCCAGCCCAACAAACAATAGCAAATTGATGTGCCTTGCTCTCGTCCTGTTCACGTTGTTTAGCCATAAAGTTACTAAGGACTTATAAGAAAATAATGTCTGCTTCTTTGCATAATTAATGAATACACCCTTGGTATGGTTGGGCACCATACCGTTCAGACGTGAGTTTTTTCACTTCAAAGGTTTCCAAATAGCTTCCATGAAAATGGCAATGATTTGATTACGCTATGATATGGGTCGTGTTTTGGTAGTTGTGAAATATGGAGGTTAGTGTGTCTAAGGAAGAAAGAGCATAATATTTGCCGGCACTTGCAAACGTGCTATCTGGCGTTATTCCAAAGTTTTCCAATATCGCTATAGTGCTGTTGTTATTCCCCATCAACCGGCAGTATTGCGCCCAACACCAGTCCAAAGATGTTAACACATTTACTGCGATCATATACTCCAATGCACTGCAAATTAAAAAAAATTAAAAATTACCACATGAGAATGTGTTGAAGCCAGAACATCAAGCATCCTGGCATGATTTTAATTGCGGTAAGTATAGTGATTAACTGTAGAAATTCACATATATACAACATTTATTTTATATCTGACATGGTAACTGTTAAAAGTGTCTATTAAGATACTTTTCTATGTGCGACATGATTAGGAAGAAAATTTCCTACACAATGAATACATGCAACAACTCTTTCCAATAGGAAAAGTGCCGAAAAACTCAAAAGACAATTCTACTTTAACTTATTGAAGATGTAAATCGTTAATGAATATTGTTATCTCGAAATTTTCTTAAAAATGGTTTAGAAACCTCTTATAAGTTTTTATGATAAAACTATAAAGTTGTCCCTGTGAAACGTTACATTCAAAAATATGACTAACACAAAGTGCGTTATGGATGCACACAATTTTCCATAGCCACTTGGTGTCTATGAAAATCTGTAACAAATTTAGAGACATTTCTTATATGATCAGTATATCCTTTTTTGTAAAATAAAAAAAGAATATAACGGATATGCTGATGTTTTATAAGCAACTTACCTCACATTTAAAATACTTTTACCTTATAGGCTACTTCAGACATGTATTGTTCTATGAATTACACAGAACGACAAAACAAAACAATACCTGGGAAATTATACTATTTTTCTTCTGGTTGCTGCTGCTGAGCACAACAAGAAACAGTTATTCAAATTTCCTAAAACCTTCAAAATCTTAAGTAACGGGTAAAACGGGTAACGCACTTATAAGTAATGTAAGCATTTACATAAGTATGGTATCAGAATCGTAACCTACTGGCAACTTTAAATAATGATTGTACCTATTATTTGTTATACTGTTCCAATACTGTACAGTAAAAAGGTGGTTCTCTTGTATATTGTACCAGCACTTTATTCTGAACACATATAAGGCACTGAACGAGTGTTCTACATCAATCCCACAGATTAAGTTATATAGTGTTCCTTGCCATTTTCATCGATTACGTAGTTCTTTGCGGCATTCGGAAAGTAAATCTGCAAGTAAATAAAATGAAAAATACTATTTTATACATGTTCTGTTCTCAATCAATGTAATTAAATAAAAATTTAATTGATTTTTCTAAATGAATCGAATGTTTAAATCATGGGAATTTTATGAGGATATGAGATTTCGAACAGGATTGGATTCAGCTAAAAGTTGAGGCTGGTGAATGTTAGGCGCTTAATAAAATTGAATCAGTTATTAATTTTTTGTTGTTTGATAGATTTTAAAATAAGAAAATTTGAAGCAAAAATGTATTTATATTTGAATTGAACTGAGGTAACGCAGTCTTTTGACACTCATACACAAACGTCTTCCATTCTACGGTTCTGATGGTGAGGACTTGAAGATTTTTACTTTTGGTCTCTTTGCTGTCGAACTGAATTAGCCTATGTTATCTTATGATTATGACATACAGTTTTCTTCTTTATTTTTACATTACATTACATTTATTTTTATCCCATATTTACGTTCGATGTTTACAAACTTTGTTGTTATTATCGATGTTAATTCATCTTGGCAATGGACATGAGATTTGAATGTGTTAGCAGTTGCAATCGTGTAATTTGCACATTTGATAATTACAAAAACGAATGTCAAAATTGATATTAAATTTTTTTTACTACTAGTATCAGATCTTAGTTTTACGAATAGTATATGTATATCAAGAGAAAGAAGATTTTAATTAAAATTTTCAATAAAGCCGCAGAAGTGGTAAATTTCGAAGCTGTAGCTACTTTCTGTGGTAAAAAACACATTTAAGAGTATAAGAGTATAGAGCATAAAGATTCATGGGGAGAATTAAAATAACGTTTTTAGGATGCGTTTAGTTTTTGAAAAATATTTTGAAAATTAACAATACCATGCAATATTATATTTATCAGCCTTCCAAAATAAAGAAAATGTAAAAATCGCCACAAAAAAAAATTTTAGGTATCCCGAAAATCTATGGATGTATTAGCATCCAAACACCGACAAAAATCAGTCAAGACAAACTGACTTATTATTCCCCCACACTACGAGTAGGAGGGTATATATCATTGGATACGACCCAAAAGTGTAACACATAGAAGTGGTCACTTTGAACCAAACTCGATTCATGATTTTTTAAGTCGCATGAGCCATGTCAGTCTATCTATCCGGCTGGTACACACGATAACTTTCTAACACTAGAAGGGTAATCATATTTTACACACAATAAGGGTAATCTTCGTCGAATCGAAGAAGTCCTATTTCACTTGGAATTTCTTAGCAAATAATCTAGCGTACCAGTCCGAAACATCATATTTTATCAATTATAGACTCTAGCGAAGAAGAAAACACAAAAACTGTATATTTTTAAAGCTATTTGGTTTATTTTCGAGCATGTCTCTTTTCAGCCTATTTTTTTGGTCTCAAGCAGATACTAGTATTTAAATAGTTCTTAAGTATAAAATAAAATAGACATGGCTTCTCAACTTGTGCAAAAAAAATTACAATACACTTAATTTTATCAATTAAAACAAAAAACACTTCGAAAAATTATTTCTTTGTATAGAAGGCACAAGTTAGAATTTGTGCTTCCCACATACAGTTATAACAAAAAATCTTTTGTATTTTTCTTTTTTCGCAAGAACAGTTTTTACAAAATAAGCGTTTTTTTGTTCTTCTTTTTCGTTTCCAACATTCGACAATTTCATAAATAGTTGTTTTTAGTATTTTGTTCTTCTATTATTGATTTAAGAGGCTCAAAAAGGCCAGAATTTATTTATTCAAAAACTCGTGTCGTTGAACGGGATTCTTCAACGGCTAAAGACGTAACCAATTGTATTGAAACTTTGCATATATTAATATTTCCCCAAAACTAATAACGATATTGGAAATGGACTACACGGCACGCTCGTTCTTGTACCTTCCATACAAATACATCATTCCGACAACTTTAGATATCAAGTATAATATCAACACGCCCAACGCGATCGTGCCCAAAATTCCGTTTTAAGTAGAAATGTTGCAGGATAAACTTTTGAGAAAAAACTGAAAGTCTAGCCACACCCCTTCTGGTACCGCCCATACAAATGTACCACTCTGCTTACCTAAAGATGAAGAATTAATATCAATACACCCAACGCGATCTTGCCTAAATTCTGTATTTTGTTAAACTATAACAGGATAAAGTTTAGGGGAAAAATTGGAAGTCTAACCACTACCCTTCTGGTACCTCCCATACAAATGTACCATTCCGCCCTCTTTTGAAATCGAGTAATAATATCATTATGCCCAACGGGATCGTACCCAAATTCTGTACTTAGAACAGCTATAACAGGATAAAGTTTTGGAAAAAAATTGTACGTCTAGCCGCGCCACTTCTGGTACCTCCCATACAAATGTACCACTCCGCCCACTTAAAGATAAAGAAATAATCTGTATTTTGTTAAGCAAATTTTATGTTTTCACTGAGGGTGAGGGTATATGTTAGTCGGTTTACCCGACTGAAACTTTCTCACTTGTTTAACTTGCCATTATGTTTGCATTTGTTTTACATTTCTAATATTCATTTTATAGGTTCATTTCAAACGGTTTACATACCTCAAATTTTAAATAACATCAGACAAACTGCTCCATGACTCGTTTTTTATGATCGCCACGAGTGTGGACACAAATGTTTCCGTATTACCAATCTCATTTGTATAAGTGAAAGAAATGTGACCACTTCTGCTACTAGAACCGCATTCATTGTTATCGTAAAGTCTGTGTATGCGTATACAAATGCCTTTATCTTTGTCTACTTCAAAATGCGTATCGGAGGTAAATGAATCTTCTCTGGTGGCGCATTACCTGTTGCCGCTGCTCATGATGCAAATAGTAACGTGGTGTGTATCACGATCTGGTCGACAACGGGACTTTTGCGAAACCCTTTGTCTACAACGGGTATCTTGAGCGATGGCAGATATTTTTTTACTTGCATAATAGTACATAGCCATGTATCATGTTTTGATCACGTTTTACCGTTATAAATTGATGGCAGCAGTATTCACTGTCGAAGGTTGTTGTTGCGATTTTTTACCGGTATGATGTCATGTTTGCTTTTCGTTGTAGTTTATTTTCTCCCATCGACAGATAATGGAAATACTTACGTTTCTACTATAAAACACAAATATATTCACGCGCCCGACAGTTTCATCCAATTTTCAACATATTGAAGTTTCCGCAACGTTAACTATGTGCTAATCAACGGACGTACGAACGAACGCACTAAAGTCACACCAGGCAAATAATCGTTTTCGTTGATGATTTGTGTCATGACATCACGTAGTCTTGTGGCAATTCATTTCGACACCTTTACCGTCTACATGGCACGTAATCGAATGTCAATTTACTCAGTGACATATACTCAACTTAAGATAATGTCAATGTAACCGAACTTTCTTAACCCAGCGAAGCAGTGCTGAAACTCACCGGTTTTCTATTGAGATTTTTTCCTTTTAATATTCAATGGAAATCTTATTTTAATTTCTGTCATCCTTTGCAGAACAGAATGATGAATCCTTCTTGTTATACACACGATGTTTAGATGCTAATAACATTTGTGTCTTAAAAAACATAACCAACAGAGTAACGTTACCTTAAAAATAATTTCTTTGCATTTCACTTATATTAAAATTCACTCGCTGTGTATGTTCTTCCATGAATCTCAGAATGACAAGTAAAGAAACGGCTACATTATTTTTTGCGAGTACAATGAAAAAAAAAAACAAAAAAAGTGACTTTGTACTCATCATTAAAATGTCATCTTTTGTGTTTGCACATATTTTGGATTTCATTTTAAACAACGTGGTCGTTTCTACGCAATGGGTGATTGTGGTACACTGACAACGTATCCTCACAATGACTTATTAGAACGAGCACGTTCGCGAATCTTCAAGAAGACAATGAGGAGTGAACAGCAATTTAGTGTGAGCAAATGAAATTAGAATTTGTGAAAATTAAGTCACAACTTTGAATATATGTATGTAAGTAGTGAAATTAAAATTATATCATTTGATCACTTTGTACAATAATTTGACTGATTTTGCCAATATGCGAAACTAATAGACTTTAGGTTTTCAACTGGAACAAAGTACATACATTCTTATTGGTACAACAGATACTAGGTTAATGGTATTCAAATTGTAATGACAGACTTAGCATACAGCCCTCTCTATGGTGAATACTTAAGAAATTGTCTTTGTTGGAAATATGAAATTCAATAAACTCGGTTTACTATTTAATTCCACTTCACTCCTGCAGCTACATTATCATAGATTTCGACCTATAATATATCCAATAATTCTCTTAAACTAATACTAATACAACACATTCACATAGAAAGCAAATCATGTATCTTTTCTTCTCGTACCTGTCATTATCAGTTTTAATTTTAATTTAGTTAGTATGCCAAAATGCCAAATTCATCCAGAGCAAGAACTAACAAATATATAAACTTCGTTATCAAGATTTATAGACTAAAGGAAAACTTAAGGCATTGACTATATACTTTCTTATACAAAAACTTGGTGCGTAAATCATGCAATTTGCAATTTCGACAACAATATTGTTACAGTTGAGACATAAACTATGGCAGTTATTACAATCTACTGAACTTTGAGGTAATTCAGTTTATTGTACACCCAAGAAAGCTCCTTACTTCCTTTTACTGACACATGCCAATAAATGTGAGTTTTCGGTTGGAAGATAAATCTTTTGCAATATTAATACATTGACTTAGGGAAAGGATTTACATTCACAGTCGTTTCGACAAGAAATTACGCTATGTAAGTTACTGGTTTCTGTATTACCATATACATGTATAAATGGCGTTGATGCTTACAAATCAAATTCAAATGGATTTATATGATTCCCTCTACCCTCCTCTTGTTTTGAATTCATCGTCTGCTTTCGTTTAAATTCTTTTGTTGACAGTTCGTTTGAGAGGAAAATTATCTATCTGCCTTTGCTGTGACTACTTACAATGCTAATAAAAACTTCTCATATTCGTGTGTATACAAATGACGCAACTCTTAAACTCTATGGAAACCTTCGGGGATTATTTCTGAAACTCAACATTACAGTCTTAAATGTGTTGCAGAAAATATACATAATTGGGTGGTTTATTTTTCTGTTTGAAGGGAGATCAAAAGTTGAGGATTAATGGTTAAGGCAATTTTAGCATAACATATTCACCGCAAAAAGCCACAATGCGACAGTGGAACACTAAAGATCTCACCCACCCTTGCTGAGTGTCTACCATGCCCCTTGACACCCAGCCACGCACGCTTACACGCTCTTACTATTTGCTATCGGAAACAGACAAGCCAAAAGGCAAATGCAACAGTTTTTGCTGTTACAAGCCAAAATACAAAGGCAGCAGTTGTTGCTGTAACTGACGTATTAACATTTTTGCACCAGTAAAGACAGACTTCGAAGCGAATGCAAATTATGTGGGAATGTTGGGAGCCGCGAGTCAATTTAATGTAATGGCAGTATTTACGTGAGTAATTTTAACACTATCATCACGAAATCGGTGGAGGTTTTAATTGTAACATAATGGGACATTCTGGTATAAGAATAGATATAGAGTTCAGTTGGATTTTTGTTACTTTGCCCAGTAACTAAATGCCTATTTAAACTACCTATTCAATTTTATATTAAACTTTTCGTTACGTCTTTAACTCTTTAAACATTTATGTTCATATTTCAGTTTGGAAATATCTGCGCTACAAAGCCATTAATATTGCTACACTGCAATGTCTATATCATGTCAATATATAACTAAACACACAAATATGGTATGTGCTCCATAGATTGTATGCTAGTTACACGAGGAGAATGCTGTTTATACAAGGCACATCAATCTAAAAGTGTATCGGGATATAAGTCAAACGTTGCGTTATGTTCAATGTGTGAAACCACAAATGCATTAGTAGACATTAAGTTTTGGTTTTCCGAATTTTACTCGCATAAGTCTTAGTTCATATACTACAGTCTCAATTGCCACAAAGAAATATTTAATACACACCGATAACCGAACACTTTAATATCTGCCAAGAAATTACAAAAGATATCGAAAAAGAAAAAAATACTTCAAATACACGTAACTATTAATAGAGCATACAATTGTTCCCAAAGGATCAATTAAAAAAGTTAAAAGCATAAATTTCCAATAACATTGATTTACACAGGTCCCAAATGTCTACGTGTGTATGTCCATGCATGAGCGTGTGTACATTGACCTTTTATAGCCAATGTAACCACCACATTTGACACCAAAAGAAGGCGATTTGTTTCGAGAGAATTGCTTGATGTATTATTGTTTTGTTGTAGGTATTGGTATTGTTATTGGACGAATTTGTGAAACTAAAGGCGGTCGGTATGGTATTGAGGTAGCTTAAGACGAACCTATAGTTATGTTAGAGTTATTTGTTTTTACAATAGTACAAATACGTATAAACAGCAACATGAGCTTGTCATAGAAATAGCCTATTCACTACTCTCATGTAGTACTCAAGCTTCCTTTCATAAAATTTATATAAAACGGTCATTATTGTTAATATTAGTAAGGCATCTTCGGAAGATTTTAAAAACCAACTTTGTGTTAATGTATGTATAACATTCACAACTAAAAAACGGTTTAAAAGTAATGGATTTTCGACTACTGAATATTTGTACAGCCTCTGGCATGTGACGTAGATGATTTTTGATGAACACGAATACTGCTTACGGAATATAAATATATATACTTTCTTATATACCTGCTGACCCGGCAGACAACTACTCCCAAATTTGGGACAAGTTCTTGCACTCTTAAAATAGAACTCCATTGAGTTTGTAGAAATTTTTTTGAATGGGAGGCGCCATGGCCCCAATTACATACAAGGAAATTTTGTGCCCTCTTCTGCACATTAATGGGAAAGAAAATTGGGTGTCAAGGGGTTGTAAGTCAAAAAGTAAAGCTTCTGATTGTTTCAATTTGGTGAACCCAGGGTGATCTTTATCGACTTCTTCTCAAGCCGATTCATATGCCTCCACGCGGAGACTCCCGGGCAACGGGGTAAAATGGCATCCGCTATGGTACAACGGCTAATAAGAGCGACGAAAAAAAAATCTTTTGGTTGTGCCTTCCTTTCACCACCTTGTATAAATGGCAATGAAACGGAAAAATAATAAGAAAAAACGAAACCCCCAAGATGATGACCTACGCAAATGTTATAAGGACCATTTTTTTAAGGTTATGCACCTGGAATATGAGAACCATTATAGGCCAGGTGCCTCTTTCCAACTGGCGGAAGTCTTTGCCATCTATAAGGCAGACATCACTGCTGTGTAAAAGCTGCGTCGATGGATGACGAAATGTGATGTATACTACAGCTGCCACTCAAACTAGCATGAATTTGTATACGGATTCGTGGTAGAAAAAAGACTACGCTATCTCATCTTTCACATCAGTTAACGACCGTATTGTCACTTTTCGCATAAAGGCCAAGTTCTTTAACATCACACTGGTTTGTGTCCACGCCCCGAAAAAAGAAAAAAATGAGCGCTGCCCTAACCACGACATTAAAACTGTTCTGGGACATTTTAATGCTTAATTAGGTACGGAAAGTGGGTTTAGTCCCACTATTGGAAAATTAAGCCTCTACGAAAATTGCACAAACCCATACATAAAGTGACCTAGCTATCACCTGACAAGAACACTAACAACCAAATTGATCACGTGGTTATTGACAGAAGGCATTCTTCCAGCGTAATGTGGCAGCTTAGTAAGGCGAAGAACGCACAAGACCATACACAGAGAAAACTGAACGTCACAAAGCTTCATTACCCAAGGATATCCATTGCATACTCCAACACCTTGAGCAAAACCTACGTCAAAATACACCGCCTTCAGATGATCCTAGTGCACAGTGGCAACACATAGCCCATTCCGTGCTTCAAGCGGGCATATCCATGCTAGTCTTTAGAAAACCGCCAAAGAACAAGCCTTTGCAGCCATTTGCAACGCGAGCTGTCGAGCAAAGATGCAAAGAAAAATGGAAGGATGCGGCAAACCTATTTAAAAGGAGGAAACGAGAGAATGCAATAAGGGAGAGTGAAGAGATTGAGGAGCTCTGTACTGGTAGTGATGGCCGAAAATTCTATCAGAAAGTAAGTGAAAGAGTTCGTGGGTTTGGTACTGGTCTTATGTCCTGCAGGGATGAGAGCGGAAATTTTGTCCCATAAACACAAACCGTGCTTGGGATTTGGAGAGGCCACTTTTCAAAACTTTTAGTACAGGTGGTCCCAGATGCCAACGATAACACCTCGATTGAAAATGATGGGATCGACTGCCCGACACTCGATCTTATGGGAACCAGAAAAGCAATATCCCGGCTTAAGGAAAACTAAACTGCAGGTGCTTTTCAAGTATGATGGTGAAGTACTGGTTAAATTTATACATCATTCTCTATGCACGTTATGGCAGAAAGAAAACATGCCAACAGATTGGAGTCTCGGTGTACTTTGTCCAGTGTATAAAAAGGGTGATCCCAGTGTCTGTTCCAACTACCGTGGTATCAGCCTTCTACCCATTACATATAATATCAAGTATACTGTTGGAACGACTAAACCCAATTACACTTTGCAACAAATGACGACTTTTTGAAAAATACAAAAACGGGATAGTATAGGTTCGATTCTACTATCGAAGGGTAATAAAACCCTATACTCAGTTTGGCCAGATTGGTGACCAATTTTTTTTATGGGTCCCTAAAGATTCTCAAAATCAGTGAGCCCCATGAAAAAAGGTGTGATCAGTTTTTGTCCAACAGCTAACTCACACTTCGTGATAGCGCTAAATTGTATTCGGCAATAATGTAGCTGGGAGTTTTGCGTACTAACTTTATTAACAAATTATGTCAAAAAGGTTGGTTATTCCTGCCCTTTTTCAAAAAAAAATTGAAGAATTTATTATTTTTTCACTTTTTTGAGCGTTCCTTTGAGGGAGTCCAAATTTTTCTCTAACACAGTTCGTCAAAATTGTAGCCCTGGTAAAGATGAACAACTTTCGTGAACATATCAATTCAATCTGAACGTGTCTAGGCAACGTAAATAGATCATAAACTCCACGTTGATACCGGTTTATCGAACCTTTACGCACTTATATGCCAGTAACGTGGTCGAATATCAACCGATTTTAAATTTCTCAGTGGATTTAGAAAGAAGAGACTGCGGCCTGTTGCACTGTGTTATCAACGAACTATTAGTTATAAAGCCTCACATCAGCATATGAGAGTTCGATTTGCAACAGACTTTTTGAAGCAATGTCTGAGTTTGGTATACCTTCAGTAAAAATTGGTAAGGACCTCCCGCACCGAGGCCTCAGACAAGGTGACAGTCTCTCGTGTAGTTTATTTAACATCGTAATGAAAAAAAGAAATGAGAAAAGTTGCAGTTAACATAACTGGGATGATCTTCAAGAAAAGTCACATGCTTATTGCGGATGCCGATAAAATTTCCCATTACACCAAATGAATGACGTATGGGAAATTTTCTCAAACTTTTACTAGACATCGATCGGAGTATATAAGTTATAGTAGAATAACGAGTACAATGCCGAAGGCTTTTAAAGCTGCATGCTATTTTTTATCGAATTATTTCTAATTGATTCTTTTTGAAATACTTTCGGCTAACGGTTTACAATAAACTGCATCGAAATACAGAGCAATAAACTAAACTTAACATTAAGTTGATATAATTTTATTTAATTTCTACCCAACTGCATTTTATTCTTCAATTTTCAGAAATTTTACGTCCACTAACAAATAAACCTAGATTTCAACTAACCGGTCTATTCTGACGTGGTTACAATAGTCACCACGGTTACAATAGACTACTTTGGTTACAAAATCAATTAATCGGTATTCCTAATCCTTGTCACCGTGACAATAGTTACAAAAATTGTTACCTGCCAGAAAGGAGGTAACAAGCTAGTTAACAAGCTAGTTGGCTACAAAATTGTAACAAATTTCTGGTGACAAATGTTTGTAACTAAAGTATTAGAATAGGGCCGTAAATATATAAAATAGAAAACATTTCAAATTTCCAGCCTTGAAGTGAGCAAACTTTTCTTCACAAACTCAAATAAATTTGTGTCGGACACAATAAAGTTTGCCTGATGTGTGGTTACATTTCAATTCAATTGATAAAAGTAAACAAACTTCCAAAAACTTATAATTTCTCCTCCACTCTGTTCGTCTGTTGGGGAACAATACAAACTCCAATATTGAGGCCATACAAATTTGACTCCGTTAAAAGAAAGTGATGAAGGACTTTGGAAAAAGATTAAAATAATTCCGAATATATCTTGGAAAATAATCAAAATATTCTTACTATTATTTTTCGGTTATGTACCGATTCTATGTATTAATAGATTCTGATGCTTGTTGTTGTTCCACACAATCAACAATTATTAAGTACTAGTGGGCCCGGCAATGCTTCGCTATTGCATATTAACTTGTTATATATTTCACATTTAGGTCCACAAAGTACTTTGAAAACGGTACTTATGCTCGTTAATAATATGTTGAGTTTATTAACTAATATAACTAATTTCAAGTGACTCCTTAACATGGAAGTTAACCAATTAAGTTTTATTGTTTTAAATTCTCAATATCATAGGCTCTATGACGATAGTAAAAAGTTCATCATCAAAGTCATATCTTTCACACATCGGAAACAGGCATTCCGTTAAAGATCAAAATTCAATTTTTAATTTTATCTGTAGTGGCGTCTGATTACTAACTATCTCTTTGGGCGTAAAAAACACTTTTGTCATGCCCTCTTCGCCTACTGAACGCCACTAAAAATTTCGTTTGAAGCATCATGCCTTTAGCCATAAAAACCTCTTTTGGCATGTCTTCTTCTCTCACATATCAAGGATATTCCCGAATACTATATTTGTATTGGACTCGTATCACCATTTTTTGAGATAATTCGGTCACCAATGTTTGGCTTAACAAAGTGATGGTCTCACGCGCTGTATGACATGTTACGTTGTTGTGTTGGAACCATTTTTCCTTCAAATAATGTTTAATGACATGATGAATAAAAAAATTCAATTGATCTTCCACTGGCTCTAGTTCTTGAGTGTAGGCCAAGCAAGATCTTTAATCAGCATTTGCAGAGACCGAGTTACTGAGAACGGCGTCCGTTCGAAAAATTCAAGACCTGTCACACTTACGTCTACAGCGTCGATGGCTTCTAGTAGCTGCTCAGATGGCTGAGTATATGCACCGTAAACTTCACAAAGGGCTCTATAAGGGCTCCATAAGTTTGGTTAACAGAACGCGCATTTTGAAAACAAATTTGCAAGATTTGTAAACGTTGTTCTTGTGTAGTCTTTACATGGTGATTTTGCAAAGTATACTGAAACGAAGTTTATTACACTTCATTAGTATGACAGATAGATTTACACTTATAACTACCAGAAGTTCTATACGTCAAAAAAATACCCCATACATAGGTTATTTACAAAAGGTTGCTAATGTTACCCCTAATATACTATACAAATTTAAATTGTGCCCCAATCAAACAAAATTTGTTTTCCAGTATAACTACAATGAATATTGCTTAATTTTTCTATCTATAGGATTTATTACCGATTCGCTCTCCTGAAAAGTAATTGAAAAATGCATACCTGTAAAGTAAATTAAAAACAAATCACTGTTTTAGTCTGCGCAGCTACTTTGTGTCCTTAACTGCCTGGTGTACGGACCATTATTTGATACAGTTTAAAAGCCAAATATTGAATTGCGTGGTAATCGATAATTCCTAGATAATTTCACTAAGAAACTATAAGTCTAAAACCAATTCCTAGTTCGCGCTGAGAAGCATGAAGATTTCAGGCAGAGATATTTTTTTAGCAATGAGTAACTATCGAAAACTTCAGACCTATGGGCCGGCTCTAATTTGTACCTACCATTCCCATGTTTGGAGACCAAGACGAAGAGACTGGTATACTTTTGACATTGTCTGGAGTCCCGCCCAATATTCTGAAAAATGATTTTTTAAAACTTAATTTCTGTATGCCAACTCTCAGTGGCCATTACTTTTTAACCAATACATAGATTTGCTTCTGTAATAAATCATTTAGTTTGTTGAGAAGTCAGTTTTACGCAAAAGGTCTCAAAAATACATATCCGAATTTTTCGATTTTTGCTCATTTAAAAACAAAAAAATCTTTATCTGAAATCATCATGCTTCCCAGCGCGAGCTAGGAATTGATTTTAGACACAAAATTTATTGGTAAAATTTTTTAACAATTCAACGTAGATTCCGGTTTTGGTTACGATTTTTGTGAATAAAAAAATTGGCCCACCTTACTGTTCATGTCTCTAGGCGAACAGCAATATACTGTGGAATTTTGACAGTTTTAACCGTTTGTTTTAAAAAGGGAACAGCCCATTTCCACCCTTACTGTAATTCATACTGCAACAACAACATATGTAACAAATCTCATCTTCATACCTCTGATAGTTCATGAGTTATAGCCCTTTTAATTTTCAAGTTGAATGGGCGGTGTCACGCCCCTTTATCCAATCACAACCAAATATAGCCTGGGACTATCAACAGGTCAACAGTACCACTTGGTAAAATTTTCGTATCAATCGATATGTTAGAAAAGTCGTTAGAGCGATTTTTGAAAAGAGGGTGTGGCACCGCCCACTTCCTCGCTGGATGTAATTAATACTGCTCCAACAATATATATACCAAATCTCATCTTCATACCTCTGATAGTTCATGAAATATAGCATTTTTAATTGTCAAGTTGTATGGGCGGTGCCACGCCCCTTTATCCAATTACAACCAAATATAGTTAGGAACTATCTACAGGTCCACAGTACCTCATGGTATAATTTTTGTATCAATCGATCTATTAGAAAAACAGTTAGAGCGGTTTTTGAAAAGGGGGCGTGGCACCGCCCACTTCCATCCTGG
Source organism: Muscina levida (assembly GCA_964034835.1). NCBI lineage: Eukaryota > Metazoa > Arthropoda > Insecta > Diptera > Muscidae > Muscina > Muscina levida. Next base: position 110,252,711 of record OZ035881.1, on the reverse strand, counting down.
CTGTAATTAATACTGCTCCAACAACATATATACCAAATCTCATCTTCATACCTCTGATAGTTCATGAAATATAGCATTTTTAATTGTCAAGTTGTATGGGCGGTGCCACGCCCCTTTATCCAATTACAACCAAATGTAGTCAGAAACTATCTACAGGTCAACAGTACCTCATGGTAAAATTTTTGTATCAATCGGTCTATTAGAAAAGCCGTCTGAGCGATATTTGATAAAAGGGGCGTGGCGCCGCCCACTTTTTGAAAAAATAAAACCTTTTAAACCATCCGGAAGCTATAGCGAACAAAACAAAAAAAAAAATTTGAAAATCGGTCCAGCCGTTTTTGAGTTTTAGCGAGACAACTGCACAGCAATTCATTTTTATATATAAGATTTTCCTATGTTGTTGTTGTAATGTGCGTAGAAAGTGTGTACCTACTTTACTCGATCGTTCCGGAAATGTTTAAATAGATAAGAAAAGGGTACAACGCTTGTGTACAACATCAGGTAATAAATATTATATGTATTTTGTTTACTTTAGGTTGGATTAGAATGTAGAATGTTTAGTTGTAAGAAACTAAATTAAATAAATTGAGTTCCCTAAGAACATTTAAGAAAAAGGTTGTGTTTCATATCTTTCCGCACTCTTCCAGTGCTTAACAATTATTATAATTAACTTTGGACATATTTTTTCGTAATTTTTTACGATAATGAAAAATGCATCCCAAAGCAAGCAAATCATTGCAAAACTTCTAAAAAAATTTACATTGTTGAATCATTAATTATTTAATCGCCTATAAAATTTAATATTATTCTATATTATTTTTAGCTTACACGAAAACACACAATCCTTTCCAGAGGAAAGTAGAGCAAACACACTTGTGCAATAAAAAGTTATGCCACAAAATTTTCGTTGTAAGCAACGCTCACTTTGTATCCACCTATAAAATATTTTTTTCCACAGAACGTTTCACAACACAGGACAAATTTACAAACTAAAACATTAACAAACACACAACAGCAAAAAACAGGGAAAACAATACATGCTGTCAGATACAAGAATTGCGTTAGCGGTTAATTACATTTGATTGTACGACACTCAGTGCTGCGCAAAGTTTAGATGACATTTTCACTTTTTCATTTCACATTGGATGTTGAGCAATGTGTCTGATAAGGAAAAAGTTGGTGTTTAACTTTTAATGACACTTTAAATATGTTTATGAAAAACCTATGGAATACCTAGCAAAATAATGTTATCACATTTAATGATTTTCAGGGAAACGACTCAAACGACGCTTTGTATAGCAATACAGATGATAGAAAATCATATATAGTAAATGAAAAGAAAATAGTAGCAGAATTTGTTCTGAATTTTAGTACGAAACTCACAAGTGAGTGTGGGATAGTACTTTATGATTGATGGATGATGTCCTCTTATCACAATATTTTTAGTGTGACAGTCTATTTCCAGCTTATCTTCAGCGATTTCAACGAGATTATAGCTATAGACTAGTTTCATAAACTTACACAGTCACTCATTAACACAAACTTAAATTCCCTTTACACCCCATGATTGAGGTATGGGATGGTTTCTCTCGTTGTTGCGAGTTAACATGCTTTCTATTTTAGATTCACAACAAACGGCACCTACTTGTTTATCGACGAATGCGAACTTCACTGTTTGAGAAACTCTTTCTAGACATACCGATTGACTCGACACTTATACTGCGAAGTTGCTGCAGCCAACATCGAGGGGGCACGCAATGAAGAAAAATGTAGATGCCTGGAGGCGGGAATCGAACCCAGGATCTCACGCATGGTAGTCGCGTGTTTTAATCACTATGCCACAGCCGGCACAGTGTATACCTATTTAATATAATACCTTCATTACTTAAGGTATTATTGTATTACCAACATCTAAGTGTCTTCCATGACAATGAAGAAAAATGTAGATGACTGGAGGCGGGAATCGAACCCAGGATCTCTCGCATGGGAGTCGCGTGTTTTAATCACTATGCCACAGCCGGCACTGTGTATACCTATTTAATATAATACCTTCATTACTTAAGGTATTATTGTATTACCAACATCTAAGTGTCTTCCATGACAATGAAGAAAAATGTAGATGACTGGAGGCGGGAATCGAACCCAGGATCTCTCGCATGGTAGTCGCGTGTTTTAATCACTATGCCACAGCCGGCACTGTGTATACCTATTTAATATAATACCTTCATTACTTAAGGTATTATTGTATTACCAACATCTAAGTGTCTTTCTTATCAAAATTAAATCTTTTGAGATAGAAAATTTACTTTAATTTGACAACAATATTTGTATAGACACAATATCAAAACATGCAACAATACGTTGCAGTTTAAGGTTGGTACTAAGTTCATTAAGGCAAAAATTGTTGAGCCAATTCGATTTGTTCGCTACAAAATACAGACGAAACTCTCTATAACGAATTCCAAGGGACTGAATATTTACTTCGCTATAAAGAATATTCGCTATATAGAAAAAAACCAATTTTGTTTCTTTTAAAATTTTTTTATTTGTAGTAGTCAGTTATTTTGGTTTGAAGTACATTTTTACACTTTTCTTCTTCAATTTAATTTTCTATTACATTTAGAGAAGTAAACACTGTATTTGGTACGTTGGTTTTCATTTCCAAATGTACGGAAACCTTCAACTGATGAAGAAAGTTGTCCATATGTGGGTAACGGTTTCAAAATATCGGCAGCTTCTTCTTCGTAATCATCTGAATCTGTTAAAAGAGAAATAATAATATACATCAGGAAATTAACCACGGATTTTCTGTATTATTGTTTCTTTACCTGAGATAGATGGTGCTCCAAAACTTTCTTGAACAACTTCGAGGATATCTTTGTCGGAAGGGTTGTCTTTGGTAATGACATCACAGTCAACATTGATGTAGTCTTCAAATGTTACATTAATATTAGCAACTGTTTTAAATGAAGACTATAAAAAGGCGAAGTGGGATAGTGGTAGATACTCTTCTTCGTTCCAAGGAATACCGTTTGAATAAATTTTATTTGAATAAATTCGTTATATGGAGATTGAAAACGCTTCGTTATAAGGAAATATTCGCTATAGGGAAATTTGTTATATGAAGATTATAATACAATCAAAGTAGACCCAAAACACAGTGTTCTTATAATTGCTTCGCTATAAAGAAAACTTCGTTATATGGGAGTTCGTTATAGAGAGTTTCGTCTGTATATCAATATATTTTTAAATTCGACATGTAAAGATGCAAAATGGTTTTTTTGGAGCAGGTACGTAATCTAACCGCAAAAAGTTAAAAGCTGTGGCTATTTGAAGCTACTTTACAAAACTTGAATGCCACATTTTCATGGTTTTAATAACCCATGTTAACATTTGTTATCTGAGAAAAGGAGATGTAGTTTATAAAAATTAACACCAACCCTAAGACCAGATGAGACTAATTATAAATCTAAAAATAACAATAATATTCGAAAAGTAAAAAAAAACCCAAACACAACAAAGGACCCCATGAGCCAAGAACAAACAAATGTTGTCAAGAAAAAAAATGTCAAAAGAAGAACACCCCTAGTTACAAAAAATAAGTTTTGTTGTTTTGTTCACAAATTTGCTGCAGACTTAAAGTGTAAATATCTTGAAGAATCAACACCATTTTGCTACATGAACATCAGCAGCCAAGGCATCTGCATCATCCTGGTCGTCATAGTCTGCAGCATCACAGCCAAAATTTAAGAAATAACAAAAACTACACATTTTTGTAACGACAAATGTTCAAAACAACCACCAGAGCATCTGTTGTATTAAAGCACTTTGTTTACAGAACCTTTAATGTAATAAACTGTATTGCTACGAGAAAGAAAAATTAAGACAACATTCACATCTACAGTGTTTAGTATTGAAGACGGTGAAACAAAATAAATTTTTCAATAACGGAGAGAAACAGTAATAGGTTCTCACAGCAAGTGAAGTGAATATATATTATCAACCACCAGCTTCAATTGGAAATTCACAAATCGACATCAGGTCAAAATAGAAATTTCTATGGAAATATACGTAGGATCATGTATAGCGAATCTTTGGAAAATATTTGGATCTTTGAGCAACCTCTAAATGTTGTTCGATTGAATATCTTTTTTGCAGATCTTTTCTAAATGGCACTAGATAAGCTACTTTTTACATTTTGTCGTGAATAGCCTTAATGTGATATTTAAAACTTTATGCATTCTATTTGGCAGCAACTACAGAAATTCATCCAACAGTAGCCGTTTTTTTTTTGCTCTCACTCAGTTTAGATACAAAATATTTATCATAGCCCATCCAACGCAGTTTTGCTTTTAAAATTTTGGAAGAACTTTCGGCCTTTATCTTACTCCTGTACTTTTCGATACCTTGACTCTTTCTCTTCTTTAATAGGCACCGTTTCCGTCAGAAGAAGCGTTTGGTCTTCCTCTTCTACTAATTATGTCGTTCCGTCATTGTAACCATTGGCTGCGGTTTTAGCCTGTTCGCAGCACCGATTGCCTCAGACAACACGCAAAGTTCCTCATCGTATTAGGTGGTTTTTTCATAACTCAATATTGTTGCTGCGGCCGTGGTCACAGAATTCGAAATATACTCAAACTGTTTGTAGGAAACATCAGAAATAGAGGCATTTGTTTGCAGTAATGAGAGAGTTACTTGGAGTAGGCATTAGCTTTATGCTCTGTCATTCTAACTTATGTCTTTGTAAACTTAAAAATATCCATCTCATCTCTCAATCCTGGAGTGGACTTAGTTGTCTATGTACTTATGATTAATATGAACCTAATATCTGTACATTACACATACGCCCTGGTAACCGTAAAAAGACTGCTACGTTAACCCTACGGTCAATAACAGGGTACCCGGGTACCTTTTTCAACTTTAAACTGCTGTCATTTCTTTAATAGCAAAGATATGGCCATGAAACTCCAAATCGTCGCGATTTAGATGTTTATGAATATTTTAAAGAAAAAAAAATTAATATTATTAACTGCGTCTATGTTTAAAATGCCTTCAAAGTTGACACCTACGTGAGTCAATAACCGGGTACCCCGAAACCCTCATACAATTTACATGATTTTTCCACTGCAGCTTATGTTTCTTTGCCATTATTTGCAAATGAGAACTAATTTCTTAATTTGGTACAGTTTATATTTTGTAAAAGATTACTATATTTTGTTATTGTATTGATCTTCTGCATTCATTACATGTTACATTCAGCGCTATCTATATATTACGGATTGGTGGAGCCATGTCCGTAAGTATTTTTTGGCAAATATAGTTTACATTGTCAAAACGAATAGTTTTGAATCCGTTTGTGCCGAGTGTTGCTCGGTATATCGAGTAAGATGTGATTGCCCACCAATCTTTTTAATGTAACTAGCTGCCCCGGCAAACGTTGTTCTGCCATACAACTTCGTACCCTGCGAACTTTGTCTCGCTCCAAAGTTAAAGCCTTCATTTAAGCTCCAGGGTAATATTAATACAGATAGTTAAAATTTTAATGTAATTTATTATTCGAAATTAGTGAAGAGCGATCTGATAAACAATGTATTTCGATTTGTTTTCCGGCGCAAAAACAAACATTGAAGACGGTTTGCCGACACGCGAACTGGAAACGTACAGCTGACCGTAAAGCAGGGGAATTCGAGATTGATCCCAAAAACTTCCAACAATTGGCTTTGCGATTTATTGATTGTCATCACAAAAGCGAATCGAATGGTTTATTTAATTCGCTTGAATTGGAAAGGACGATCTATTTTTCCATTCGAAAAGTCATTTTTGAATAATTATCCGAAATTTTCCATATTAACATCGTCCAAAATTATCAAATCAAACATTAAAATAAAAAATTTCGTCGAAAAAGAAAATTCAATTTTTATTTAATTTTTGCGTAATTTTCCAACAAACATTTTTCCATTCGAAAAGCCACTACGGAACAATGGCATACAAAATTTTATACGAAAATTCAATTTGCGATTTTCATCAAATCAAGTAATATAATGCAAAATTTCGGTGAAAAAATCCAAGTTTTTCGAGCTTATCCGGAATTTACCGAGTTTTCCACCAAAATTTTTTTATATTTTTATTCGAAAAGTCGTTTCGGAATAATTATCCAATATGCAAAATTTCGTCGAAAAAAAATTTAAATTTTTTTTAATTTTTCCGTTATTTTTTTAATTTTTCAACAAAAATTTTCTATTTTTGGATTCGAAAATCCATTCCGTAAGAATTCCAAACAAAAAGGCAGTTTTCGAGTTTCCCAATTTTCCGACTTTTCCGAAGGATTTTTGCCAAATTTTCTTTCACATAAACATTCTCCTGGCAATTACGAACAACTGAAAAAAATATTGAGCAAAATCGGCCCAGCCGTTCTCAATTGATAAATGACTATATGAATTACTATTACACCATTTTTATATATATAGAAATTATTTATCCCGTTAAATTTTCTGGAATTTTCCGAGTATTTCGTAACAATTGCACACAATTTTCCCGGCGTTTCCTAGGGATTTTCCCAAAATTTTTTGGCATAAAAAATTCCTGCCAATTATGAAAAATTTAAAAAAAATTGAGCAAACTGGGACAACGTTCTTTCTTGATAAATTACTATACATTTTTCACACTATATTTCACAATAATCCGAAATTTTTCAGCAACACAACAAATTTTTCACCTTCACGTCGTCTGAAATCATCAAATCAAGCGATACAATGGAAGATTTCGTCGAAGGCATCCAAATCTTTCGATTTTTTTCTGGAATTTTCCGAGTTTTCCACCAAGAATTTTTCTATTTTTCAATTTCAAAAGTCATAATTGTTCGAAATTGTTCACATTTACATCGCCAAAAATTACAAAAACATACGATAAGATGCAAAATTTTGTCGAAAAAAAATAACTTTTTTTGGTATTTTCCAACTAAAACTTTCAATTTTTCTATTCGAAAACCGACAAAAATTTAATATGCGATTTACCTCAAATCAGGCGATGAAATGCAAAATTTTGCAGAAAAATGCAAATTTATCGATTTTTTTTGGAATTTTCCGAGTTTTCCACCGAGAATTTATTTATTTTTCCATTCGGAAAGTCATTTCGGAATAATTATCCAAAATTTTTCGCAAGTTTCTTCGTTCAAAACTATCAAATCGTACAACAAAAAGCTAAATTTCGTCGAAAAATAGTATTAAAATTTATCTAATTTTTCCGGAATTTTCCGAATTTTCCAACAAAATTTTTTTATTTTTCCATTCGAAAAATTATTTGTAACAATTGCACACAAAATTCCATACAAAAAAGCAAATTTTCGGTTTTTCCAATTTTCCGGCTTTTCCGGAGGGTTTTCCAAAATTTTCTTTCGTAAAAACCTACTCCTGGCAATTACGAATAACTGAAAAAAAATTGAGCCAAATCGGTCCAACCGTTCTCGAGTTTTGCGCTTAGCAACACATTCAGCGACTTATTTTTATATTATAGACTAGTGGACCCGGCAATGCTTCGCTATTGCATAATTGACTAATATTACAAAATTAACTTAATATAATGCACGTATATCAATTCAAATGCCAATTAAAACATACTTTGGCAACGTTTCCTTAACTCGATAATAATATGGTTGGCTTGCTTTCTTAATGGGATAATTTTAAGCGTTGATCTTATACCCTCGGTAAACAATTCGTTACCCCAAGTAACTCTCAAACCAGTTCAATCAATAACGTTTTATTGTGTCTCTAGGATAAAAATATTAAAATTGTCTTATGCAATATTGTAATTGTAGTGCCGAATACTATCTGTGTACCAAATTTTATTTTTCTACGGCTAAGATCCGAATAAGCATGCCCCCACCACCTACTGATTAAATTTTTGTAATTGTTGCGCATAGTTTTGTTTATTTATTGTGTTGCATCTCTCGAGGGCTAAAATACAAATAAAATTTCCTTCTAAAATTTGTAATTGTAATACCAAGTACTATGTGTGTATCAAATGTTATCTTTTTAAGGTTAAATACTGTCTTGCCACGCCCCCTTACCCACTGATTAAAAATAAAAACTTGGCTACGGTAAATCTGCCCATTGATCGAAAATTAAAATTTTGTTTGCATGTATGTATTGTATTGTATGCATGTATCATATTGCATATATCATAAAGTTGTGCCATAACCAATATGCCTATAGGGTCCAAAACTAAATTTTCGTCTGCATGTTCATATTTGTGTTGTCGAGTACTATCTGAATATTAAATTGTATGTATCTCGCTCTAAAAAAACTTTTGTCACGCCTACTTCGCCCATTGGGTCAAAAATTAAAATATCGTATGCATATTCATATTCGTGTTGTCGAGTACTATCTGGGTATCAAATTTTATCTCTCTAGCTCTAAAAGAGCTTTGTCACGCCCACTGCGCCCATTGGGTCAAAAATTAAAATTTCGTCTGGATATTCATATTCGCGTTATCGAGTACTATCTGGGTATCAAATTTTATATCCCTAGCTCTAAAAAAGTATTGTCACGCCCATTGCGCCCTTTGGGTCAAAAATAAAAATTTCGTCTGCATATTCATATTTGTGTTATCGAGTACAATCTGGGTATCAAATTTTATCTCTCTAGCTCTAAAAAAAGTTTTGCCACGCCCACTCCGCCCATTGTCTCAAAAGTGAAGATTTTATCTGCATATTCTAATTTGTGTTGTGGAGTACTATCTGTGTATAAAATTTTATCTCTCTAGCTCTAAAAAAAGTTTTGCCACGCCCACTCCGCCGATTGGGTCAAAAATTAAAATTTCCTCTGCATATTCATATTCGTGTTGTCGAGTACTATCTGGGTATCAAATTTTATCTCTCTAGCTCTAAAAGAGCTTTGTCACGCCCACTGCGCCCATCGGATCCAAAAATAAAATTTCGTCTGAATCTTCATATTCGCGTTGTCGAGTACTATCTGTGTATAAAATTTTATCTCTCTAGCTCTAAAAAAAGTTTTGCCACGTCCACTCCGCCCATTGGGTCAAAAATTAAAATTTCGTCTGCATATTCATATTCGTATTGTCGAGTACTGTCTGTGTATCAAATTTTATCTCCCTAGCTCGAAAAAAAGTTTTGCCACGCCTCTCCGCCCATTGGGTCAAAAATTAAAATTTCGTCAGCAAATTCATATTCGTGTTGTCGAGCACTATCAGGGTATCAGATTGTATCTCTCTAGCTCTAAAAAAAAGTTTTGCCTCCGCCAACTGGTCCAAAATAACAATTTCGTCAGCATATTCATATTCGTGTTTATATCTCTAGCTCTAAAAAATGTTTTGCCACGCCCACTCCGCCCATTGGGTCCCAAATTTAAATTTCGTCAGCATATTCATATTCGTGTTGTCGAGTACTATCTGGGTATCAAATTTTATCTCTCTAGCTCTAAAAAAAAGTTTTGCCACGCCCACTCCGCCCATAGGGTAAAAAATTACAAAATATATAGCCTATAGTAATTTCCATATAGTACACTAACTGTCTTCCAGATTTCATTGAAATCGGTTCAGCCGTTTAGGCGTGATTGAGCGACAAACATACAAACAAACAAACAAATAAACAAACAAACAGACAGACATTCACATTTATAATATTAACCCTACGATTCATAACCGGGTACCCGTGTACCTTTTTTGACTTTAAAGTGCTGCTGAGCCTATAATTTTTGAGATATGGACATAAAACTCCGAATCATGAGAGATTTTGGCTAAACTAAGATTTAAATACGAAAAAATTCAAAATATTTTCAATATTTTCTTTAAAAAATGATTTTAAATGTTTTACCCCCATAAACACACAACCGGGTCCCCGGGTACCCTAATGGAATTCCTATGTAAATGCCTGACATGTAAATGAAAAAACGATTTTTTGTGTTGTTTTTATTGGAAATAAATGTCTTTTTTATTTATTTTATAAAATTTTATATACATGTATTATATAATAATTCATCCGAATCACTATCGTTGTTATTGTGGCAATTGTAGCATTTAGAAATTGTTATGGCGTGCTCATCGCATATCGGCGTGCTACATATGCTGCAATTTTTTCTAGTTTTTCTTCTGCGCTTATTTGGAAGAAGGTTGCACATGTAGCACACGCCCGTATGTACTTTTCTGCCCCTTTGTCGTGCTGACGGAGATGTTGACGGACCTGCAGCACAAAGCACACTCTCCAACGGCCTTCCGATGATGCTTTCAATTGCATTTTTTGTTGAAAATTGGCGCACGCTTTGCACATTTGAAATTCTATTTTCTATAACAGGAATGCACAGGTTTTCTGCCAGTTGACGCAGGAAATTCTTTCTGCGCGTCGTGGTGTATCGTGCAGTTGGATTATTTCCATAATATATGATGTGTGATGCAAATGCGCTAACATCAATGATGTTATAGGAAAATGCCATCGGCCATCTTCTTGTTTGTCGCTGGGTCGTGTATTCTTGGAGCGTTTGGTCCATTACGTCCACCCCACCTTTTGTTTGGTTATAAAAATTTATAATTTCTGGTTTCCCATTCTCGTCAATTTGTGCATCATCATGCATACTAGAAAGAAGGATGACCGAGTTTGACTTCCGCTGCTTATATGAGAGCAGTGTTACGTTGTCGTAGAAGCCAAATAAACTTGAACCAACGTCTTTTTTTTTTGTCTTCTTTCATCTCCGCAGGGATGTAAGCTTTGTTGCGGCGGAGTGTACCCACAATGCTGAGCTTTTCTACTTTTAGTTGCCTAGCCAACGGCAGCGTCGTAAAAAAATTATCCATTGCTATATTTCGTCCGCTACCGTAGTATGGCCCAACTAAATCTCTCACCACTCTTTCGCCAACACCAACTTCACGACCAGTTTCTTGTTTGCCAGTATATATTTGGCCATAAAGTGGATATGAGTTTTTGGCATCGCAAATCCACCATACTTTTATGCCATATTTTGCTGGCTTCGAGGGTATATATTGGGTGAATTTGGTTCTACCACGGTATGGATATAATTGTTCATCAATGGTCAAATATTCTGATGGCACATAATATCTGGCAAGATTTGCATTGAGCATTATCCAAATATCGCGAATTGGCGCCGCTTTGTCTTGACACTGCCGCTCTACCCGTGTTCTGGGGTCGTCAAACCGCATAAAACGCAGCAAATCGAAAAACCTGTTTATTCCCATGGTGGCGCGGAATATTGGGTGAGCCCTTACATAAAACCAGTTTCTGCCTACTTGTGTCGCTTTAGGTACTTATATACGAACAGGAACCAGTTTTTTTTCCAAATATCAAATTTGTACAGTTGAGAACGCAAAATATAATCAACAACAAAAATATTTACAGGAAAATATTATTTTATTTCAATAAACGCAAAACAACCTACTTCGGGTACCCGGGTACCTGGTTATGAAATTAAAGGAGTTTTGCTGGTTATGAATCGTACGGTTAATAGGATTATTTTGATGACTCGCGCCAGCCTTAACCATATGCTAATGAAGGCGTAAATTTTAGCAACTGTTATGTCAAAACGAATATTTATTGAAAAAGATGTAGACTTCAAAATTGAGTTACTTATTTGATAAAAACCGTTCATTTTCAATTTTGTTCAATATGACCGCTAACTCCTATAGAAAGAAGTCCAGTTTCGGCAGAGGCTCCAACTTTTTAAGAATACGGGCAAGAAAATCAACTTTTGTTGATGGTAATTAAATAAATTTACAGTGCGGTATTTCATAACATGAGTTTAGCATATAATTAACGTAAAGGAGTAATATTTTACATAAAACCACCAAAAAAAGTACGCTGGGTACCCGGGTACCCGGCCATTGACTAACGTATATTTTTTTGGTTATTGACCGTAGGGTTAAAAGTACACCGTCGAAATTTGTTAATAACAAATACTATATTATTTTGTGTTGTAAATTTGAAACATTTGGAGACTTAATCAAGGGCACCGCCAATCAATGAAATGTAGTTGGCTTTGACGTTGCTCCATCATAGGTCACCCAATGAACAATGTCAAACTAACCCTTATTTAATCTTCTTATATATAAAAATGAATCGATGTGCAGTTGTCTCGCTAAAACTCAAAAACGGCTCGACCGATTTTCAAATTTTTTTTTTTGTTTTGTTCGCTATAGCTTCCGGATGGTTTAAAAGGTTTTATTTTTTCAAAAAGTGGGCGGCGCCACGCCCCTTTTTTCAAATATCGCTCAGACGGCTTTTCTAATAGACCGATTGATACAAAAATTTTACCATGAAGTACTGTTGACCTGTAGATAGTTCCTGACTACATTTGGTTGTAATTGGATAAAGGGGCGTGGCACCGCCCATACAACTTGAAAATTAAAAAGGCTATATTTCATGAACTATCAGAGGTATGAAGATCAGATGTGGTATATATGTTGTTGGAGCAGTATTAATTACAGCCAGGATGGAAGTGGGCGGTGCCACGCCCCCTTTTCAAAAATCGCTCTAACGGCTTTTCTAATAGATCGACCGATACAAAAATTTTACCATGAGGTACTGTTGACCTGTAGATAGTTCCTGACTAAATTTGGTCGAATCGGATTAAGGGGCGTGGCACCGCCCATACAACTTGAAAATTAAAAAGGATATATTTCATGAATTATCAGAGGTATGAAGATGAGATTTGGCATATATGTTGTTGGAGCAGTATTAATTACAGCCAGGATGGAAGTGGGCGGTGACACGCCCTCTTTTCAAAAATCGCTCTAACGGCTTTTCTAATAGATCGATTGATACGAAAATTTTACCAAGTGGTACTGTTGACCTGTTGATAGTCTCAGGCTATATTTGGTTGTCATTGGATTAAGGGGCGTGCCACCGCCCATACAACTTGAAAATCGATAGGGCTATATCTTATGAAATATCAGAGGTATGAAGATGAGATTTGGTATATACGTTGTTGGAGCAGTATTAATTACAGCTAGGGTGGAAGTGGGTGGTTGCACGTCATATTTTTTATTAATCGCTCTGACCTTTTTTCTAATAGACTGATTTATACGATAATTTTAGAAAGTGGTACTGATGTCCTGTAGTCTCTGGCTGTACTTGGTTGTGATTGAATAAAGGAGCTTGACACCGCCCATACAACTTGGAAGTAAAAAGGACTATATCTCATGAACTATCAGAGTTATGAAGAAGCTTTTTGTTACATATGTTGTTGTTACAGTATGAATTTCAGTAAGGGTGGAAGTGAGCTGTGACACACCCCTTTGAAAGTAAACAGTTAAAACTGTCAAAATTCTACAAAATATTGCAATTCGCCTAGAGATATGAACTACTGTTCAATTTTTTTTTTCGCAAAATTCGCATACCAAAGTCGGAATCTACGATAATTTGTGTCTAAATTCAAATCCTAGCTGGCGCTGGGAAGCGTGAAGATTACAGATAGAGTTTTTTTGTTTTTAAATGAGCAGAAACCGAAAACTTCAAAAACATATATTTTTTGAGACTGTCTTCCCAATAAACTAAATGAGGTTTTGCAGAAGCAAATCTATGTATTGGTTAAAAAGTTATGGCCTCTGAAAGTAGGCATACAGCAATTAAGTTTTTAAAAATCTTTTGGCGAAGGTGCGAAATATTGAGCGGGATCCCAAACAATGTCAAAAATATACCATCCCCTTCGTCTTGGTCTCCAAACTTTGGAATTGATTTTAGATATATAGTTTCTTAGTGATATTCTCTTAGAATTTATCGTAGATTCCGATATTGGTACACGATTACCACGTTTTTTTTCGACGCGAACAAATTGATCCGCCCTAAGTAACAAGCTTTTTTTAAACTAAATAAGTAAAAAGTGCCGAGGCTCTGCCCACGCACCTCAATATTTGACTTTTTAACTGTATCAAATAATGGTCCGTACACCAGGCTGTTGAGGACATATAGTAGCTGCGCAGACTAAAACAGTGATATGTTTTTAATTTACTTTACAGGTATGAATTTAACAATTATTTTTCAGGAGAGCGAATAAGTAATAAGCAATTTTGATTTTTATAGTATATCAGCGGTAACATTAGCAAACATTTGTAAATAATGTAAGTATGGGGTATTTTTTTGACGTATAGAACTTCTGATAGGCATATGTGTAAATCTATCTGTCATACTAATGAAGTGAGATAGACTTTCTTTCAGTACACTTTAGAAAATCACCATGCAAAGACTACATATGAACAACGTTTACAAATCTTGAAAATTAATTTTTAAAATGTGCGTTCTGTTCCCCAAACTTATGAAACCCTTTGTCAAGTTTCCGGTGCATATAATAATCCATTTGAGCAGCTAATAGAAGCCACCGACGCTGTAGACGTAAGTGTGACAGGGAACTCGAATTTATCGAACCGACTCCGTTCTCAGCAACTCGGTCTCTGCAAATGCTGAGGAAATATCCTGGCCTACATCTATATAAGATCCAATTGGTGGAAGAATTAGATTTTGTTATTTATCAGGGAGGAGAAATGGTTCCAACACGGCGGCGTAACATGTCATACAGCGCGTGAGATCATCACTTTGTTAAGCCAAACGTTGGTGACCGAATTATATCAAAAAATGGTAATACGAGTTCAATACAAAGATATTATTCGGGAATATTCATGATCCGTGGGAGATCTGTTTTAATTGCTAAAGGCATAATTCTTCAAACGAAAGAAAAAAGATAGTATACAGACAGTTTCCGCTACTACAGATAAAAATAAAAATTGAATTTTGATCTTTAGCGGAATGTCTGTTTCCAATTTGTGAAAGAAGTGGTTTTTCATCCAAAATTCAAACAAAACTTAGTCTACATGTCGGCACTATAGATATCACTTTGCTGATGAACTTTTTACTATCATCATAGAGCCTATGATATTTAGCGTTTAAAACAATAAAACTTAATTGGTTAACTTTCATGTTAAGGAATTACTTGAAATTAGTTACAACATATTATTGCCGAGTTTAAGTACCGTTTTCAAAGTACTTTGTAGACCTACAAATAAATAAATTAGGGTTTTATAGCATTTCGGATAGTAAGAAATGTGAAATATATTACAAGTTAATATGCAATAGCGAAGCATTGCCGGGCCCACTAGTAATTTAAAAAATCTTAAACAATTTATTTTTGATTTTAGAGAAAGTAGGCTTACAACACACAAAATAAGTTTCACTCAGAGAATGGGTAGATAGTAAGCGAAATAATTAATAAATGTCGGTGAATTTAGTTTGTTCAAAGTATGCACATGTTGTTCTTATTCCTTTACAGGTTGTTATTATCTTGTTGTTTATTCTTGGACACTTCCTTTTCGTTGACATGAAATGACACGACAATGGCAGAAACATGGTTGTAGCTTTGGCTATGGCAGCTACCGTTAGTTTTAATGCAAAATAAGCTGTCAATCCAACTTATATGTGTAGAATAAATTATCTTTAATTCACACTATACATCTCGACAGCTGTACTCTAGCATGTTTGTGTGGATATTTTCAAACCCGTCGTTGGGTATCATTTTCTGTCCATTGTTGATGTTATTGTTTTTGTTGCCACTGTCAACAGAACAAGTGTTGCTTAAAATGCTAAATGCGAAGTGTGGAGTCTTTTACGGTTTTGCTACGGTCGCTTACTGGCTGTCAAATTCTCCTTAGATGGCTGGCCGGTGATTTAGTTTCTGTTGTTTTAGTTTGGAAACCCACTCAATTTATCACAGGCCAATGCTCGTGATACCGCTATCTTGCAGTATTATGTATACGAAATGTATAATAATGTATAGCTTTGAAGGGAACAAATATGCGTATTATGGCCGATAAAGGGAGTAAAATATATTGATTTTCTATGGTATAAGATAATATCTGATACATTTTTAACAAACAATATTTCGTATGAGACTCATAGGCTTTAAATAGCCTAAACAAATATTTATCCTGCCACCATTTGCATCACATTTTGCGGAAATATCTGCTACATGGATTAACCTTACCAAATTAGTTTCCATTAATTATCTCTATTGTAGCTAACACAAAACCTTTTTTGAAACGTGCGTAATTAAATACCACTTAAATTTTCAATCTGCCACCAGGCTACGAGAGACCATTCACGGTCTGACCAAACATTTTTCAAAACAACAACAGAAATAAATTCTTGGCTAACACTGTTTGACCAAAAATAATTACATATACTGCAAATGTAAGAAAGCAGAGCACAACCAACGACATAAGTATTATTTTAGAACTTATAATGGACATCATTTATCATTGTTGCTCTCGAGACAAAACAGTGATACATGCAATAGAAGGTCACACTGAGATTGACTTTATCCTTATTGGGGTAAATACGGACAGTACAATGGTAAGAAAGCAGTTGATAAGCTTCATGTTTCTTCATATTAGTAAAATCTAAGGATATATTTTTCGAAAGCCAAGTGCTAGTAAAGCGGACATTTTATTTATTAAGTGTTTTGACCTCAATTAAGTTAATGTTAAGCTTTTAAGTTTGATGTTTGGCTTAGCTGACAAATCAAGAGGCTTTTTGATATTTTTTTAGCTTTTTTAAGGGCAATGTCCTTAGAAAATTTTGATAAATGTCAATTGTAATTGTTATGATTGATATTTTTCGGCAATTAAATTCAGTAGAGTGTCTAGCCTTCATCTACGCAAAAAGTTTTTGACGGAATTGTACATTGTAATTATGCCGAATGTCTACAACCAGTATATTTTATAGAATTCAGAAATAAATGGGGAACTGTCAAAGGTTATTTACCATTCTGGGCTAACTGAAATATAGATACATATGTGGAATCACATATTTATGTGTCAGTTAAAATTGTTGCCAACCAATACCTGCAAAGTCATCGAAAAAAAAAACAAATATTTTAAAAATTGCTGTTGTGGTTCAAAGATTCCTGTTAATGGACATAAAGGCTCCACGAAAAGCCCCCCAATGAAATAACGCCCAGGAAATAACCCCCAATGAAATAAACCCCAAAAAAATAGAAATAACACCCAAAAACAGTAAATGAAATAACATCAAAAAATAAATGAAATAAGCCCCAAACCGAAAATGAAACAACCCCCAATATTTGGGAGTTATTTCATATGAAATAACACCCAATGATGAAAATGATATAACCCCCAATGAAATAAACCCCATCAGCAACAAAAATGAAATTATGCCCAAAATTCATAAAAGAGTCAGTTTCACCAAGGATTTCACGAGTCAATATGGATCAACAGCAAAGTCGCAAAATTATTGAAATGAATCGTGTGGATCGTAGATCGTTGTAGCCCTGCTCTATTTTTCCAGTTCGGAAGACAATTTGCCTTTTACGTTTGGCCTTTACACAACCACCTCCAGTGTTCAAACTCTCTGCTTTTATTGAATTCTTCCTTTGAAGAACTCCTACAAATTAAAAAAAAAAAAAATCCATTCTTAGTGTGTACTAATCGAATCCTCAAAATAAAAAAATGCTCTTTGCATTTTATTGATTTTCTATCCGTCAATATGAACACAAATGGAAATATCTGTAAACATTCAAAAGATATTGTAATATATTCACACTCTAAAAGTTTTCTTGTAAAAGGCCTATTTTTATACAATTATACAATTATAACCCCTAAAAAATAACAGCTTTAAAAATGAAATAACCCCCGAATAAAAAATGAAATAACACCCAAATTATTCACGATATGAAACAATCCCCAAATTTAAAAAATTGGTTGGGTGTTATTTCATTGATGATTATTTCATAATTTGAAAATCCCAAATGAGGAATGAAATAATTCCCAACGAAAATGAAAAACGGCCCAAAAAAAGAGTTATTTCATATGAAATAACACCCAAAAATGTATGAAAAAAATTTGGGGAATATTTCATTTCTCGTTTGGGCGTTATTTCATTGGGGGGCTTTTCGTGGAGCCGGACATAAAATGTTTGTATCACTTACACCACAATATAAGTTTTAAAAGTGCAATTGCTATTTAGGAGAAATTTCAACATTAAAAGTAATTATAAAAGAAAATAATTATGTATAAGTTAGGTCGGGTCGATTTGTAGGGGGTGAAAAAATTCACCAATTTCCCTATGATTTCCGTATTCTATGGGTTATTCCATGAAAATTTGCCCAAGGAACCATACCTCTATCATTAAAATCGAGTCCCCTACTTTTTGTTGGTAGATTTTTTCCCCAAATTGACGTTCGTATGAAATATTACCTACACGTTCACATCCATAACTCAAAAACTATCGATCGGATTTAATCGTCGGCGCGTTGGAAAGGTGAGCTCATTTTGATCAATTTACAAAAAAAAATCTCCAAAATTGGTCCAACGGTTACGGGCATTTTTGTCAAAATTTTGGACTATTTTTCCATTTTTTTCATGATTTTGTCCAAGAATATTACTTTCATGGCCATTTTTATACCCTTCACCATGCGCATGAACGTAGTGAAGGGTATATTCATTTTGTTCTTCCATTTGTAACGCCCATAAGGAGGAGTGGTAGGTATGACAATATATATATATATAAATGATCAGCATTGAAATCTGAGCCGATTTAAAAGTGACAGTCTCTCAGTCTGTCCGTCTGTCTGTCCCCGCGATTACAGCGATACCGAACACGATAGTGGAAGTGAAGAGACGATACCAATGACTATACCAACAATCCCATTGAGCAACGATCCTACATACGAACCAGATTATGACGAAATGGAAGTTGATGTGAGAGGAGGTTCAGAATTAGTTCTACTATACTATACATTCTACTATACTATACATTCTATACTATACATCGATCTACATAAATGTAAAGCTCTAAGATATTCGAACCGTAAATTAAGATTTTTAAGGTGTTAGGATACTTTGGTATATAGGGTCATGCTGTACTCGTCCAGACCTACAATTTGCTCTTCATGTGGGCTATAAGGCAGATGTTATCGACATATTGCAAGTCCTCTAAGCAGACCCCAAGAAATGTCTCTCATCTCCTTTGTGACCTTTTTCATTACATTGTCCTGCGCGATATTGAGTTGGTGAGAAGACGCAGCCTTGATATAAGCTTTGCACTTCGACGCAGCCCAAACTGTGGACATGGTCTCTTCCAGGTGCTTGTGTAAAAGAGTGATACCCCTCTAATTTTTTCATTCAGAGAGGTCTCTCCTAGCTGTGTGTGCTTTCCACTCCAATAGAGCAATTTGTGCAGATTAATATTTTACGAAACCTATACCCCCTTCTCGGCTCTGTCCAGCTAGTTTTTCGGAGAATAACAATTTCAATCCGTTTGCTTTAATGGTTTCTCCTGCGTCTGGCCATCTTACTTCACTGAGGCCCAGTATAAGCAGGTCAGATCTGAGGAATTCTTGACATAATTGTGCCATTTTCGACGGTTCGACGGTTCAATGATATTCAGGGATCGTTGTTTCCAACTCATACTGTATACTGTTTGGGAAGTTTTTTGGGCTTTCCTCAATCCCTGTACTTTTTGATATTCTCGCGTTTCGGATCTTTCTTCTTCTCCTTAAACAGTTCCTTTCTTCTAATAGGATGGTAATCCGAGTCTATATTTGTACAACGGATCAAACGTATGATACTAGCCTTAACCTTAATTACCACCAGATCAGTTTTGTTTTTGTCTTTTGTTCTGGGGAATCTGGATTCACTCCCAATCTTGCTTTATTTTATAGTGAATTCAATTTGTTTTTTTTTTAAGTATTTTTTGTTTGTTAAGTAAGACGTTATAATACTTTACATTACGAAATAATAATTTAAGAGAAATATTAAGTTCAATTGTGTTCCTTTAGTGAATATAAATTGGACAGCCAAGAATTTGCAAGCAATATAGATTCAGGAGAAAAAGTTCTTGAAAATCAGCAAAATTGATTCCTCGTTGTGGAACGCTCTTATTTAGAACCACCTTCCACTTTAAGCACAAATCACCATTTTATTTTCATAAATTAATTTTTCTTTGGTGTCTTCTTCCTAAGTTATATTCCAAACGAAAATACAATTTTAATTAGTGGAAACATGTAAATCCTTTTGAATTTGTTGATTGTTAATTTCAACTATGCAAATCTGCAGCCTTTTTGTGTACTATTGTCTGGCGGTGGTAAACGAGCTAATTGCAATTTTTGTCTGGGATGTATTTTTCCTTTTATGTTTTTTTTTATCAAAATTAAATTAGATTTATTTTTTCAACTGCAACCATAAAAAATAAACGTTAAAAAACGTAAAAAATTGCGAATGTTATAAAGAAAAACAAAAGGATTTTTATTGCTGTTATGAATACAAACACTTTATATTCATTCTGCGTTTAATATTAGTTTCTTCAAAGAGAAACAAAGTGTAAAACTCCCACTAGTAACAACCAATATATGAAAAAGTATTGAGCAATTTTACTATATAATCATATCATAGATTTGTCTTTGATTGAATAGATTTCGAATCACTTCCCAAGAAAACTTCTAAACTTGCATATTATATTTACAAACATAATTGAAAGGATTTTCAATTGTTTCCACAGGATAAATATTTGTTTTCCTCTGCAATTGCACTTAATCAATTTAAATTGAATATATTAAGTATTGTGATATTGAATGTTATTTTACTAACAATAAAGAATGAGATAAAGAAAAACAAAGTACCTGTTTTTGTTAAAACTATTTATGTATTTAATATTTAAAATTTTGCGCAATAAATACTTAAGCTTGTGTTGACTTTATTTATTATCTATTGCTTAGTAATCTTTTGACGATTATATAAAGTCAACGTAAAATCTTAGTGAAATATAGAAAGAAATATAAGATTATGTTTCGTTTATTTCTGTGAATATTTAATACCATATGGAATAATGAAATTTTTAGTAAACAAACGGACACACATATTTGTCAAGGCGAATAAAAAGTTGTTTAAAATGGAGATATTTGTTAGGGGAAGTGGTAGTAAAAGTTAAGTTATATAAGGTTGTGGACACGTGTAATCTGTTAAAAACCAGATCACACTACACGCCGAGATCTGCTGACCTATTGTGTTTGTCCGTTTGAAAGGAAGGGGAGGAGAAAGAAGTAAAGAGGGGACGGAAAGAGAAGGTTGTGAAAATCGTGGGAACACCAATTTATCTTGGCCCTGCTGGAACTGAGGAGAGAGACTCTAGGTCTTCTCTCGCCTAAGTGACTCACGGCAGTTGTCGGGTATGGATCTACCCCATTTGGCTGTCGCTCGTAGTAAAGGAGATTCAAGAAAATATTGTCAGCTGAAATGCAAACGGCCCTAACTAATAAATTTGTTATTTTACAGATGAAGCAAATAACTTTGTTTAAAAAAAAAGAACTAATTTGTAGTAAAGGTTTATTTAATTTCGTTAAAAAATCTATACATTTGATAGCGGCACTTTCAAATGTTGTTTAGACATGGGGCTTGTTCAAATACATCATAATCAATAAAAACACCGATTCTGATTTTTATACCCTTCACCATGTGCATGAACGGAGTGAAGGGTATATTCATTTTGTTCTTCCATTTGTAACACCCATAAGGAGGCGTAGTAGGTATGACAATATACATATATAAATGATCAGCATCGAAATCTGAGTCGATTTAAAGGTGACCGTCTGTCTGTCTGTCCCCGCGATTACAGCCGCAGTTTAAGAGATATCGAGCTGAAATTTGGAATGCAAGCTTTTATCCTCAAAGCGGAGGTTAAGTTCTAAGATGAGCCCGATCGGCCAAAAACTACTCCCACCTCCCATACAAACTCCCCTTTTTTGGGGTCTGTCCCTGCGATTACAGCCGTAGTTTAAGGGCAATCAAGCTGAAATTGTGAGCTTCCCTACACTAAGCGGAGGTTAAGTGGTAAGATGAGACCGATCGGTCAAAAATTTTTTCCACCTGCCATACAAAATCCCTCTTTTTTTTGGGGGGGGGGGGTTCGTATGTCAGACCCCGCGATTACAGCAGCAATTTAAGAGCAATCAAGCCGAAATATTGTGTGCAAGTTTTGCTGCCCCAAATGGAGGTTGAGTTCTAAGATGAGCCCGATCGGTCAAAAACTACTCCCACCTCCCATACAAACTCCCCTTTTTTGGTGTCTATCCCTACGATTACAGCTGTAGTTTAAGAGCAATCAAGCTAAAATTTTGTATGCAAGCTTCCCTACACTAAGCGAAGGTTGAGTAGTAAGATGAAACCGATCGGTCAAAAATTACACCCACCTCCCATACACAATCCCTCTTTTTGGGGGTGTCCGTATGTCAGTCCCGTGATTACAGTAGTAATTTAAAAGCAATCAAGCTGAAATAATGTATGCAAGCTTCCCTACTCTAAGCGGAGGTTGAGTATTAAAATGAGACTGAACAGTCAAAAACTACTCCCACCTCCCATACAAAATCCTTCTTTTTGGGGGTGTCCGTATGTCAGTCCCCACGATTACAGTAGTAATTTAAGAGCAATCAAGCTGAAATATTGTATGAAAGCTTTTCTGCTCTAAGCGAAGGTTGAGTATTAAAATGAGAACGATCGGTCAAAAACTTCTCTCACCTCCCATACAAACTCTCCCTTTTTTGGGTTTGTCCCTGCGATTGCAGCCGTATTTTAAGAGGTAAATAGCTGACATTTTGTACGCAAGATTCAATATCTTAGCGGAGGCTGCTTTTTAAGATAAGCAATGTCGGTCAAAAACTACTCCCACCTCCCATTCAAACTACCTTTTTTGGGGTGTCCGCTTAGCTGCCCCCCGATTATAGCCGTAGGTTAGAAAATATTGAGCTGAAATTGTATATGCAAGCTTTAATCCTATAATAGGAGCTTACGTTGTAAGATGAGCAATATCGGACGAATACTTCTCCCACCTTCCATACAAATTCCCCCTTTTTGGGGGTGTCCGTCTGTATATCCCTATAGTTTATGAGCTTTCGGTTTGAAATTTGGTATGTAAGCTTTTGTCCAGCAGCAAAGGTTAAGTTCTAAGATAGGCATGATCGGATTTAAACTACTCCCACATCCCACACAACTTCCCATTTTTGGAGATACAAAATTAAATACAAACAAAATTATTGACAAAATGGATGTGTGAAGCTAAAAGTAACGTCCACTTCTCACCAACTCCCCTGTTTTGTTGTACAAAGTTTAATAAAATATAGTTGTAGTGCAAATAACCAGTTTTACCACCATTTTTACAAATGGTGAAGGGTATCTGAGCTTCGGCATAGCCGAAGATAACCGCCTTACTAGTTGTTTGTAAGTTAGAAGTGTTTATTATATATTTTTTAATATTTTAGACATGGAACGTTGTTACATCACTACTTAACCAAAGTTGTATAATTGTACTTTTACAATGGACATTCAATGTTATAGTGAGTTTCTTCACAATTTAATAAAGAACATTTTCATCTTAATGAATATGGAAATAATCAAACTATGCGACTTTGGAATTCTGCAAATCCCAGAGATGTGGACCAGCGCCAATTACACTCGCTTAAGTGAGCATAGATAATAAAACATTAAGAAAGACATCTGTATGGAAGCATAGGAAAGCCAATTTAGTATACGAACTAATGCGTCAATACCATCCAATGCGTTTTGGCAGAATGGGGTAAAGACAACTTGACTGAAGCAGGTCGATTTCACTGATAAATTATCTTTTCTCGATAAATCTCATTTAAATAGACTGATGTATCTACAAAAGTGCTTGTTGTGTGCGGATTTTGGCAGAGCAGCATAGTGGGATCATTTTTCTTCGAACTTAAGGAAGAAGACGTCATTAACGTCATTATCTATAGCGAGCGATACCGAGATATCGCAGATGAGCTTTTGTTTCAAAAAGAATGATTTCACTCTGTTTGAAAACCGCATAAACAGCCAAATCTCGGAAGTACATTGAAAGTACGTAGCAGCTGCGAATTTACACCGTTGGACAATTATCTAAAGGGCACAATAATAGTTTGGAGTCCACTGAGGCACAAAATCGACGATGTCGTTCATGATATAGAGGGCAAATCAGACAAAATTTAAGTGAACATTTTCTAACGATATAACACAGCAACAAAATGGGCAAAGTTGTTTGCTTCCTCTGATTTTTTTTTGTATTTTTATATCAAATTGACGCACTTTTTTTTATTATCGCAGCAGTTTTTCTTTTACATATTTTGCTTTTGAGTTACAGTCAACTGTCCTTAGTTACCATTTTTACTTAGATTTTCGCTTTTTATTGGACATTTTAAGGTACTATCCTGTTGTTTCATATATGGTTCCGTCAACAAGACGCTGTGTCCTTAATCCAGATTGTTTCTGCAACATTTGAGGTGAATTTATATTTGAAAAGCATCGAAAATCCATATCGGACTTAGTGAATCAATACTTTGAAATAAAATTGTGTAATCTAGACAAACCATGAGTTCCTCATATTGCATGCCTGAAATGTGTGGTGTGTCTACGGTTATGGTCCAGTGGAAAAAAAAAGTTGCAATAATGTCAAGATAAGGAGACTGTAAATCATGTCAGCTGGTATTTTTGATGGGCCACAGATAAGGCAACTCCAGATGATGCTAATTTTGTAAACTCAATGACTCAAGTCGAATTTAAAGCTTCGCATTTATTTGTTTTTATTTTGAATTATTTCCTAAGAAAATATAAAACTGACGACCATGACGAGCTTTTTGAGTACTGCTATCGAACTAGCCAGAGCTAGGATAGGATTAAAATCCACTTCAGCCGACTGCTTTTCAATGCTCGAAAAAGCCGCAATAACTTCTCGCAATCCACATCCAATCATATCTATATCATCAGCAGCCTTCTGCATGATCATCTCCATTACGATGTTAAAGAGACCGCAGGACAGACTATCGCCTTGTCTAAAGCCTCGCTTGGTAGAAAATGGCTCTGACAGATTTTTGCCAATTTCGCAGTAATTTTTATGTAGTCAGGACCACACAAATACCCAAAAACACAAAAAAATTAAAGGAAACAAAATGACCAATAAAATGTATTGCAAGTTGCGGAAGCCATTTAACTATGTTGCGTTTTCTATAAACAATTCCACATTTCTTCCACAGTCAACTACATTGCGTTGATTGACGGACTCCAAGATGTTGTGGACAATTGCCTCAGAGCAGTATAATCAACCGGAATTTGTTAAGTAAATTTCACCCAAAAACTGCAAAAGGACTCATTTCACATTGTGCTGTAGTTTATCAGAGAAATTTTTACCAGCGTAAAATTTTTCCCATTTCCAGCTCAATGAAATAAAAGTTGTTGCTGCTGTGCACTCCGGGCATCTTTCTTTCCATGAATTATTTAAAATTCCCAAATACTCCATAAAATATTTGTTTATGAAATCTACTTTGCCCTCATAGTTTGGTTAGCAAAAATCCATATGTAAAGCAATTCGGAACTATTGATAACAATTTATGTTATAGTCAATAGTTCCCTTAAGCATCAGTTCTAGCTGTTAGGTAAAAATGAAAAAAAAATAAATAAATACAAATTCCATTTGCAAAATTTGGTTGAGGAAATATCTGTGTAATACAGTTAGGGCCAGAAAACATTGCCGCAAAAGGAGTAGATTGCAGACGGAAACAAAAAACCAAAGTTGGCAATTCACAGCAGCTAGCATTTAGCGAACTAACTAAAACCAAATGTTTAAAAAACGTATAGGCAATGATGCATAAGAGTTTTATAATTTTTTTAAAATCGCAATTACGAACTTGTGAAAGATGGCAAAACATGAGGGAATTTGGCTGTGGTTGAGGTATTAACATCGCTTGTTCTAGTTTACAGTCATTTGTGCAGAAGATCGGAATCAAATTTCATTGCGTGGACTTGTCTAGTAAATACGAAAACATTTTGTTTTGTTCCCGGTTTGAAAAATAATAAGGGGTACAATTATTTGGTGGTCAATATATTGATTTTAAAACTATACTTAAAGTTTTTAGTTGACCACATAGTTATCATTAAATTAAGACAATTTTCGTATTGTTCGAATATTTCTACGTGTAAAATGTACTCAAGATAAGAAACTAAAACCTAGAAAGAAGTTCATAGCAGAATGATATCCTCATCAGCAGACTTTGGTATAATGTTTGCAAAATTTTTATTAAATCTTATGCACCAAAATTAACAAAAAAATGAAAATTCTTTCTTGAGTGCATAGACTCGAAAAACTTCACAACCATTCACTTAAAAAAACACTGGTCTTGAGCTTGAAATAAATTCTTAATCAATGTTCATACAAACAGACCGAATAAATACAAACACAACGATGATTATAATTTTCCTCTTGTTTTTAATTTCATCAAATATTTTTTCTTTTCTAATAAATTTAACTATATGACAAGAGAATATTATTACCAATTTTGCCACCTACAGTTGCTGTCATAAATATTCAATTTATTTAAAAAATTTCACAGTCCGTGCATGCGAGAACATAGATCACGTTGCAGGGGCTTACAATGAGTTTTATTGTTGACTTAGCGTTAGCATCCTCTGTTGGATTTAGTTCTCTATATGTATATTGCTAAAAACATTTAAATTTTTTCTAACACAGGAACATTTTAGGGCTCATAACAATTCTGCTTTCGCTATGATATAGCGTAGAGCATTGAAATATATGTTATTTTTGTACTTTATTTTTCCTAATTCAAAAAAAAAAACAAAAAAAATCAAGGATTCCTACCGATTTCGACGCAGTATTGCAGTGAATGTAATATAAAAATTGTTATTTTATTTAAAAATAAATCAAAGACAAAAATGCTCGTATACAGAACTACGGTAACTCGGGGTGAAAATCAGGTTGACGCAAAAAAAACTCAAATCAATAACAGGTTTTAATTGAGTTTATTTGATTTACAGACGAAAATTTATTTATGTGTTCCAATAAAAAATATATACTAGTTCATAGTTATTTTAAATTTCCAACGAAATTTATGGATGAAATATATATATGTGTGTGCTTGTTGGGTCTACGGAGGCGTGTTAGTACTCGTAATACTCAAAACTTTGATAAATAAAAAGTTGCTTATAACTGATAGATATGATAACATAAGACATCACCATGAATCCCTTTTAAATTGTATACATTTATTACGCAACGTCACTGTAATGAAACGATATGCTATTGTTATGCGTTTTATGCTATTTGATGTAATTCATTTAATAAACAACTTCTTTTTTGAAATTTGCGCAGGTCTTCTTATATATAACAAAATAACATTACAAACCAATTTGCCAATAACTTATGCATGTTTTAGTTAAGTACTGTGATAAATATTTGAAATTTTGTGTTATTTATGTAAACTCTTAATTTGTTCACTATGACGTATAAGTAATGCATCATACTGAATTACACATTAATCATACGTAGTGTGTTTTTAGTAGAACGGTTGCAAATCTATAAATATAAAAGTCGGAAAATTAGAAAAATCGAAAATGGCCTTTTTGTGTGAAATTGTTACAGAATGGCTTTTCGAGTAGAAAAATGGAAAATTTTTGTTGAAAAATGCGGAAATGTCCGGAAAAATTCAAAAAGTTTGAATTTGTTGTTCGACGAAATTTTGCATATTATCGTATGATTTGGTAATTTTGGACGATGTAACAGTGAACAATTTTGGATAATTATTCCGAAATGACTTTCCGAATGGAAACATAGAAAAAATCTCGGTGGAAAACTCGGAAAATTCCGGAAAAACTCGAAAAATTTGGATTTTTTCAGAAACATTTTGCATCGCACATTGGGAGTGCCAGCGTCAAATCGTTCGATGCAAAATGCATTCGATCGCGAATTTTAACTGAAGCAAGACTATAATCTAGATAAGCTGATCGGAAGAGTTCGAACAAATGTGCCGCTGTTAAATACCGAGTACAAGAACGTGTACGATTCACGATGAAACTGGAGGCATTTACTTGCTCGATGCTCCGAGTGGGACACCTAAAACATTTTTTGTTGATTCCGGCAACAATTTGGTCAAGATCTCAAATAACGTTAGCCGCTGCATCCTCTGGCATACCTGTCACATTGTTGAAAGGCATTGGAACTGCAAATTCCACTTTAAAACTGTCGATGAAGTATTCAAAGCATTCAATGACCAAGAATTTCGCAACGGCGAAGTAGATGCGGGAATGCCAAATCAACATTTCGGATGAATGCTCGATAACGACTAAATGAGCTTTGGAAGTAGTTGACGATAAAGGATTTACGAGGGAA
The DNA here is from genome assembly GCA_964034835.1 of Muscina levida. NCBI lineage: Eukaryota > Metazoa > Arthropoda > Insecta > Diptera > Muscidae > Muscina > Muscina levida. Next base: position 110,224,516 of record OZ035881.1, on the reverse strand, counting down.
TTTAAAACAATTTGGTGGGGCTATGATTTTGCTCAAAATGTCTAATGCTGCTGATTTACTAAAACATGCTTGAAAACGTCTAGAAGTTGCAATTGACCAAAAAATTAGGGGCTCATTCCAGAACCTCCCATCTTCTGCTGAATTCCCAAAACAACTGCCAGAGCTTGGCAATGGCCAAATTCGGGTTGATGTTTCGACTGAATTGATATCGTTCCCAGCTAATTTTTGCCAGTTCACATCGTTGGAAAAGTAACTCATAACATTGCACAAAATTATAAAAATCTCGATTAGATTAATTTACGGGCAGAGAAGAATAAATACATTAATAGCTACAATTTCAAATTAGAAAGTTAAATCGCTTGAGAACTGAATTCGTACAAATCTGTTTACAGCGTGACCGTTAAGGATGAAGCGACCAACAATCCGACCGAATTTTCCACTCGCTTAATATGCCGCATAATTTACAGATAAAGGTGGGATCGATCATAATCATATTGCGGAATCTGAATCAACCGAAATTGTGCAACGGTACGCGGTTGTCCGTCAAGAATCTTATAAAAAAAATGTGATTTCAGACGATCATAAAGAACAAATTCAAAGAAGAGGAAGTCCTTATCTTACGAATTAGAAAATTCCAACTGATCATCCATTCCAATTCCCCGACGACAATCAATAAATCGCAAGGCCAATCGTTGGAAGTATATGAGATTAATCTCGAATTTCCCTGTTTTATGTCCGGTCAGTTGAACGTTGCCTTTTCGAGTTTTGGAGAACCGCCTTCGTTGTTTGTTTTTGATGCGGAAAACTAATCGACAAACATTGTTTATCAAACATTCTCTACTGAGTTTATCTAAAGGCATAAAATTGGGGTGAGACGAAGTTCGCCGGGTCCGCTAGTAAATGTTAATTTAATTGGAATTTATGATATGTATTTTGACAAGGTGAATAAAAATATATACTTTTAGTCATAATAATTCATTCAAACTTTTAAATAAACTGTTAAATGATGCAATTCAATTTAAGACACAGTTAATATCACTTAAAAGTAAAAAGAATTAACTAATTTTTGGATACGGCCACGAACAGTAAAAGAGTTTTAGTTTGGACTTGTGTTGGATAAACCATTGAATTACCTTACAAAATAGCATCTGAATTTGTTTCCTAAAATTGTTGGTCGTAGGCTTAAAACGTCTTTCACAAGATATTGAAAATATATTAATAAACATTATATTCTTAAATTCCCTTTAGTGCATAAAATATAAGCAAGTATTAAATTCTATCAAAGTTTAAATTTATTTCTAAATTTGCAATGACATTATTTAAATTCCATCCACATTCTCATTGACCAAGCAATTTTCATGCGGTTTCCAATCATTTCGTTTAACAGAAATTGTATGCACTTTTATTTAAACACCATTCTATTGGAAGCGCACACACAAATTCACGTCCATCCAATTAAATGCTGATCAATGAAATATTTAGGAATCATCGCGAACATATTTTGCGGTTTGTATAAAAATAATAAAATTTTAATTTAAATTTAAACGCAATTGCAATCACCGGTGAGTGTTATTTGGAAAGTTTTTTTTTATAAAATCCTTTTAATATATGCATAAAATATAAAACAAACACATGAATCTAGAGCTGGATATTAAAAGCGTTGATTTTGTAAATAATAGGAAAATAGATTTTATTACATATTTATTTGGAGTTCAGCAAAGTTGTGTGGGTCTACATATTTTAAAAATTTATATATGGACATCTAAACTATGTCAATGACAACAATTGCAACTATTTACAAAGCAAACCAGTATAGAAATTTCAGTCAGGTAAACTGACTGATAAATACCATCACCTTATATAAGATATTGTTGAAGTTATAGAAATTAATAGATTTTTAATTAAAATAAAATTACTTATGTGTTATTTTTGTCTGTTGGTGGAGCAAAACCGTAAAAAATTGACTTATTTGTATAGGAGGTTAAATTAGGGGCAGCACAACGTGTCTAATTTTTTTCGTAAAACAACATTCAATATTTCTTATCTCTGGAAAATTTCTCTGAATTCAGTGTACATACAAAAATTATATGTATGTAAAAGTGGCTATATCTTCTATTACAAGATAACTTAACTGCCCAATTTGATTATGCCCCAGGTGTCGACTTAGAAGTTATGGGAGAAATATTAATTTTCCAAAAAAGTTTATTTATTATGGGAGGTACCAGAAAGGGACATGCGATATAGTTCATATTCATATCTGATTCAAATCATCATAACCGTATAACTTACGCAAAATTTGACTGAATTCAGTGTACTTACAAAAAAGATATGTATCTAAGACCATGGGGGTGAGTTCGGTCATTTGTATGGGAGGTACCAGAAGGTGTGTGTCAAATAGTTAGGTTTTCTAAGGTTTCGCCTCCTATTGCAAGATAAATTAACCGACCAATTTTCATTACCCTCCAAGTGTCCGTTTGGAACGTATGGGAGAAATAGTATTTCTTCAAAAATAGGTAATTTTGTATGGTAGGTACCAGAATGCGTTAACCGATATAATCTATATTCATTCCTGAGTCCAATTTTCATAAGCGAACATCATACGCAAAATTTAAGTGAATTCAGTTTACTAACAAAAAAGATATGTATGTAAAACTATGAGGTCATTTGTATGGGAGGCACCAGAATGGCTTGACGTGGTGATGGGCAATCTAAGCCGTCGTCGACAATTGGCCTGATACCTTCACGTGCGCTGCCTTCTGGAACCAGCAGTTGCTTGAAGTGTTCTCTCCATATATGCAACACATTCTGTTCACCTATAACCAAATTTCCATCCTTGTCCTTAAAGGAGAGGAGCCTATTACCGTTAACATTTGCTTCTACTTTCTGGTAAAATTTTCGGGCATCACCTCTATCCTGTATCGCTCTATATCCTCGTTCTCCCGTTCCTTCATCTCACGTTCTGTCGCTTAAATAGCTCTCTCGCCTGTTTTATTGTCTCCTTGTGCCGTTCCCTAACAGCACGGGTTGCAATTGGCATTATATTCAGCGTCCTGTACCTGTAATGGTATGCGACATTCTCCATGGTACCAGAATTCGTCTGAGCGCCGTTTTTCATATCCTAACACGGTTGTTGCGGCGGTTGCCATGCAATGCGCAATATGCTACCATTGTGTATCAGAAGTAAAGGCCTTGTGTCGTAGTAGTTGGGAGAGCTGGTTGGAGTAGGCAGTGGCTATCTTTGAGGTTTGTAGCTTCTCGATTGCCAGCTTTCTTTGTATTTGGTTACGTGCGTTTTTCGCTTTGCTCAATCTTGTGCGCACCTTGGCTGCAACCAGGTAATGATCCGAGCCAAAAGTAGCAATACGGATCAGAAGCACGTCCTTGAAACTAGATGCATGCCTGCAATCAATCACCACATGATTGATTTGATTTCTGCTGTTTTGACCGAGTGATAGCCAAGTTGCCTTGTGGATATCTTTGAGCTGGAGACTGGTTCCACTCACTACCATGTTCCTTCCCGCTGTGAAGCTAACCAGCCTAAGCCCGTTGTCTGACGTGTCGGTATGCAGGCTGAATTTACCGATCGATGGATCAAGAACATCTTCCCTTCCTATTTTTGCATTAAAGTATCCGAGAACTATTTTAATGTCGTGGCCAGGGTAGCGGTCGTATGTTTCCTCTAAGTGCTCATAAAATGCCTCTTTTATCTCATGGTCTTTATTTTCCGTCGGGACATGAACACAAATCTGCGTGATGTAGAAATATATCGTTTTGATGCGGATTGCGGCTATTCGATCACTAACAGGATTGAATCGCGAGACAACTACAAATCAACATCCAAATTCGTGATCCTCGGCGTGGCAGCTGTCATAGATGTCACAATTTTTATGTCGCGAGCATCCCTGTCCTGTCCATCTCATTTCCTGGATGGCGGTGATGTAAGCCTTTTATTTTTTGAGGACCTCCGCCAGTCGGATAGTGGCACCTTCTCTATAGAGAGTCCGGAGCATATACTTAAATCATGGTCCTTATTACGTTTGCGGAGGTCTTCAACATTTGGGTGTTCCGTTTGTTACTTTTTCTTTGTCGTGTTTTCATAGTCAGTAAAGGACCTGAAGACGGGTGGCTAGCCCAACCATCAGGATCCGTCGTTCAGTATCAGCCGCTAATAATGATAAAAACTATATCACGAACAACGAAAGAGGCTTAAGATGCAAGATTCATTTTACATCCCCAACGGCACCCGACGCGATCAACAGTTACACGATGAAGCCGAATGTCAACTGTTTGAGAAGCTTTTGCTAAACACTTGTGCGATCGACACTTGTGCGATATTACTGTCGGCAATATCTAGAAGATCTCCAATGAAAGAAATGTGGATGAATGAGACAGGAATAGAACCACAGTCAGCGGCATGATTGAAATACCACTATGAAATACCGGTTTTTTATCCGTAACTCAAGATTTTGGGGGTTTTGGGATGTTTGAAAAACAGGTTCTTATTGTGCTCAGCAGCACCTACCAGAAAAATAGTATAATTTCCCAAGTATTGTTTTTGTTGTTGCTCTGTGTTATCCATAGAATAATGCGTGTGTCCGCAACGTGTATCCGCAACCCACATTTAGATTGAAGTAGCATAAAAGGTAAAAGAATTTTAAATATGAAGTAAGTTGTTAATAAAACCTCAACATGTCTTCTTTATTTTACAAAAAAAAATATACTGACCTCAACATGTCTTCTTTATTTTACAAAAAAAAATATACTGGTCACATAAGAAATTTCGCTAAAATTCACAAATCTTCGTAGGCACTTCAAGTTGCTATGGAAAATTGTGTGTGTCCGTAACGCACTTTGTGTTAGTCATAATTGTAAATACAACATTTTAAGTAAAGTTTCATTAAAAGAGCATTATAGTAATGTCCAAAATCTACATTTTTTAATATGATCATAATCTTTAAGATATTTTAACTTTTCGAGAAAACTACAAAATAAGAATAGCGTCCACAACGCTAGGAAATACGCATATTCATATTTTTTTTTTAATTAGCTCCTGCTTCTCTGATGATGCCTTCTAGAAGGATAAAATGTTTGTCTGACCTCCACTAGTATTTCGCTCCTAATATTTTTCCCGAACATAACCTCTCCATATCGAATTTCCCCCCAACTTAAACCGGGATGCTCTGAAATTTATATTGAGTTAGGTAAGAAGAGGTAGAGCCATAGGCGACAATATGTGCAGACAAAAAAATTTTAGTTTGGGGAAAGGGCTGCTCCTATACTGAAATGGTGTAATGGTGCTTAAAGCTAATTGTAAATGCGTTTGTTTAAATATCATAAACAAACTTAATGCTATAAAACCGTTTTTTCTCCTTACCCATCTGCTGCTCACAGCCGTCATCGACCTCTTTTTCATCAAAAACAAGTAATCGTAAATATTATGCAAAGCCCTTACCAGACATACGTTTTTATTACTCGATTTTACACCCCCCTTATGTAATATATATATATAACCAGAGACACCTCTTCCTGAAATCATCACAGAAGTAGTTTAAGCAAGAGAGAAAACCTTATGCTCTGCCGCGAGAACACAAGCCCACAGACATCTGTTGTCTAAATATTCGGAAGTGTAAAGTGTAAGTAAGGTTGTGTGCTTCAAAAACAGACACTCAAAGAGGAAATGAGCATCATGGGAATTATCATAATACACATCGTTATTAGTAGTTAAATGTATAAATACTTGTGGGTGTTTTGCTTTTAAGGACATGTATACGTAGACATCGAAGTCGAAGGTGTGTCGGGTGTTTCACTTTCCGGTTTGTCATGTGGCATCCACACTAATGTCTGTGCTAAGTAAACTCGATGTCTCTTGGATGGAAACATTTAAAATCGTTCTTTATGACCTCTTTTGTTTTGGACGACGCCGTAGTGAGGGAATTTGAAGGAGAACAGGTAAGATGTGAATATTATAAATATAAATTATTCATTGTATATAAAGATCTCTTGTTAGCAAGACAGATGATGGTATGAACGTTGAGTAATATATAGGGTTTTAGCAATATGACAAGAACAGGGAAGCAATTTTGCAATTCATTGTTAATTACCACAGCTTAAAACGTCAGAAGATAACAAACCGTTGAAAAATGGAAATGTAAAATATTTAAGAAATGCTGTACTTCTTTCATATCGGTAGAATAGTTAAAATAATTCTTCATATTCTGAAATTAACGACAAAGTGAATATCTGTTGATTACTTTCGTTTTATTTTGTTGGGTAGAAAAACCTGAATATAACGAAAATATTGCTGTTGAGTTTCCTGAATATAAGAAAATTATTATTTTGTGTGAATTTATTTTTATGAAGGAATAAGTTTTTTGGATTTCCAGAATTATTGTAAATCAATTTTGTATTATCTGCTTCAGGCCTTAAAATGTTTGCTTGGCTCGATATCGAACACAAAGTAAACCCAAAACCAATAAAATATTTCGTAAATTATTTGTTTCAATTGAAAATATGATTGAGATACCTACACTCTATCTATCAGGTTTGTATGAGCAGGTATGCAATAATTTCTAGTTTCAATTTCGGAAATGAAATCTCTTCCAAATGGAAATAAATTGAAAATTACCACCCTATAAAAAACTACTATTGGGATGAAAGCCATCAAGTGCAGATGAACTCTTATTAGGCCGGAAAATAAATTGTTGCCAAAGTATACAAATTTACAAATTGTATACTTTCTTATACAATCTTACAAAAAAGGTCAAGAATGCTATTTTGATTTGTTTACAAAACGTTCCATAGCTAAGTTAGCCCAAAGGAGAGAATATAAAATGCAAACGAAAAACAACAACAATTTGTATTTTCTTAATACTGGTCGATTTGTTAAGATCCTTAAATAAAAATCTAGTGGATGTAAATGACATTAAGATACGGAATACAAGAGCAACAACAAGCAGAAACACTTAACCGAACAAAGTTATAATACTTTCCTTGCCCACTACCTACCTCCACTTCACTTGTAATGAAATTATATTTCCTACATATCAAATATCTATCACAATAGCAAAAATGTCACCAAATTTGTTGATGCACTTGTGTCGTCTTAAGAAACAAAAAGGACATCATCATCTTTGGGTTGTTATATAACACTTGAACCGCCCAACCATTGAGTTGTATGGGAAGGTGTAGCACATCAGAGTGTGTGCGAAATTGATTAGAGTTTTGTAAAAGTATTTAGTTTGTAAATATCAGTTTATCTTGTAAGTGGGGGATTATGTAATTCAATTTGGATTAAATCATTGATGACATGGACAACTTTTGGATCACCATCAGTTGTATCACTAATGGGGATTTTGGAAAATTTGTCTCCGAAATTCGATTTTGTTTTTATTGAAGTGTTTATTTGCTAAGGAAATGAAAGCTAACATTAATACTCATATGACTGTCGAGGACTGAGAGGATTTACATTAGAATAGGTGCAGTTTACATAAGTCAGTATCAAAAATCTATCTATCTACTAGTGATAAGCTGCTGTAAAATTTTAACATTGCTTCGTTATACAGTTTATGTTCGCAGACATTGAAGCCGGATAATCTAGGAAATTTTGACAAAGTTTGAATGAAACCGTCCATAGAAACGAAGAGGATACTCTAAATGTACTACGGACAATTAATGCCATCAACATTATTATTTTAGAAGTGGTTTTCTGAATTCCGTTGTAGTCCTACTAGAAAAAGCCCAAGATGCTGACACGCCAGAAATCATTGATGAAAATGCGTGAGGTTACTTAGGCTATTGCCATCTCATTAGGGAACATATAACAGATATAACAAAAGTATGCGGGCATAAATAACAATAGTGTTTTTTTTTTAAGGGACCGGCCGTGGCATAGTGGCGGGAACATGCGAGCACCATGCTGAATATTCGTGGTTCGACTCCCGACTCCAGGTTGGTTTTCAACAACGTAGGACCTCTAAACAATTTGCGTAGTTGATCCTATATTACACCAGCCCACAAATTTTCGACTTTTCTGTGCAAACAAAATTTCATAACACTTTTTCCATAGATTCCGACCTCCTAAACACTATTCTGATTTTTAAAAAATGTTCTTAAGTTCCGTTTTTATACCATCACCCTTAGGGATGAGGGTATATATCATTTGATACGACCCAAAAGTGTAACACATACAAGGAGTGATTTTAGACCCTAGGTTTCTTTGAACCAAATTCGATTCATGACTTTTTAAGTCATTTAAGCCATGTCCGTCTGTCTGTCTGGCTGTCCGGCTGGTTCGCACAATAACTTTCGAAAGACGCCACCAAATGTTTTGATATTTTGCACGAGCTAATATTTCCCCAAAACTACTTACGGTATTGAAAATGGGCTACATTACCACGCCCCTTCTGGTACCTTCCATACAAATGTTCAAATCCGCCCACTTTATAAATCGAATAATAATATCAATACATCGACCTCAATCGTTCCCAAATTCTATATTTAGTAAAGCTTTAATAGGATAAAGTTTAGAAAAAAAATAAAAGTCTAGCCACGCCCCTTCTGGTACCTCCCATACAAATGTACAACCCCGCCCACTTTAGAGATGGAGTTATAATAACAATACACTCAACACGATCATGCCCAAATTATGCATTTTGTTAAGTTATAACAGGATACAGTTTTTTAAAAAATATTGGAAGTCTTGCCACGCCCCTTCTGGTACCTCCCATACAAATTTAATTTTCCGCCCACTTTAGATATCGAGTAGTTATATCAATAAATCCAAGGCGGTCGTACCCAAATTCTTTATTTTAGTAAAGCTATAGCAGGATACAGTTTTTGAGAATAAAAAACTGGAAGTCTAGCCACGCCCCATCTGGTACCTCCTATACACATCTGGTACCGCCACTTTAGAAATCGATTAATATTATTAATAGAACTAACGCGATCGTGCCCAAATTCTGTATTTAGTAATGTTCAAGCAGGATAACATTTTGGAGAAAAAATCTGGAAGTCTAGACACGCCCCTTCTGGTACCTCCCATACAAATGTACCACTCCACCCACATTAGAGATGGAGTTATAATATCAACTTTCTCGACACGATCGTGCACAATTTATGTATTTTGTTAAGTTATAACAGGATAAAGTTGTGGAAAAAATTTAGATGTCTAGACACGCCCCTTCTGGTACCTCCCATACAAATGTTCCACTCCGCCCACTTTAGAAATCGAGTAATAATATCAGTATAACAGAATTTTTTTTGTTTTACTGTGGGTTATGGTATATGTAAGTCGGGTTGCCCGACTGAAACTTTCTTACTGGTTTTTATACAAATTTTTTAATTTTTTGTTTTAAATTTTGGAGGTGCACTTAATATTTCGGTAAAGTTTTGGGTACCTCTTACCCGATTTTCATATATAACCACTTAAGTTAAAGACAACAAAGGTCTCCATAAGTCCTTTTTAGAAAGTTTTTAAATAAGTAATGTCGTTTCGATGCTAGCGATTTTAATAACTTGATAAACTGAAATTTTTCTGCAAAATTTGGGGTGAAAAATTTATTATTGTCGTAGGAAAAATAAAAAGCGCAATGCAAACCCTTATTTAGCATTTTTTGCATATAGCTGACTCTTTTTCAAATAAAAAAACACCACAACCATACAAATCCATAATCAATTTTAAGAGTTTTAAATTTTTTGGTGAAAGACTAAAAATTCGGATAGTTGTGCTTTTTCGGTTACAAATTACTATCTCCTGATATATATTAACTTATATTGACGTACTAACAAATATTGTTCGACATATATGTATGTGCCAATATGTAAATGTATATAGTTGGAAAAAAAAATATAAAAATTTGTACGGAAACCACCTTAAGGATTAAAAATAAAGGGTAGATATGTTTTGAGAAACTGTTTGTCTTGCTATATATTGGAGGACGGTCATACTTTAGACCCCTCTAGGGGCACCTTAGGTGAAATTGCAGCATTGAGAGCGAATTTAAAAAATTGTATGGGTGCACCATTAGCCCTTTGAACCCCACATTTTTGTCTGTGTATCGAAAATTTTGTTTTTGGTTTTTATCTTCATATATCTGTCTCAGAAGTGTTCATACAAAATTTGGAGACATTTCGACTCCCCGTTTTGGAGCTAGAGAAAGTTGCTTGTAGGCAACTTTGGCCCATTTTGGTATACAAAAAATGGACAACTAAGATATTTGATGTATGAAAAGTTTGATATTTTCATTATTTTATGTTTTTATAATAAAAAAAACTAGTAATCACTATTGGAATATATTTAATTATGATTTAGAACAAAACACTTCTTTTTAGCACTTCATTTTGAATAACTAAATTATGCTGATCGCTCTGCACAAAAAATAGAATCAAATCAAATGGTAACGGTAAATTTGTATTATTTGTTTTACGCTCTCTTCTTTACACATAAACCCAGTGATGCCTGCAAAAATTTAGAAGATAATGCAATCGTGGTCTTTAGGGTTTAATGACAAACACGTGAAGTTGCTCTCAGGCAACATTGGGGCTGAAAGGGTTAGGGCGTCAAGATATCGGGTAGGTATGTTTGAGAAAAATGTTAGAAGGGGAAAATTAGTGGGGCTTGTCATACATTTTATACCTCTACGGGCTACTTCGGGGCAGTGGCGGGGCTTGTTGTGGATTTTTCAACCTCCCTACCTTCCCCACCAAATTTTTTAAAAATCATTTTCGTGTTTATATGGTCAAAATCTATGGAAAAAGTGTTTTGAAATCTTGTTTGCCAAAAATTGTTGTTCTGTGCTATCGAAATTATTTATTAATAAAATTATCTATTTGGATTTAGCTAAAATGCAGAATAGCACTGAAAACTCGTCGCGAATATTATTAAAATATTTTCAAATTATTTTTGATTTATTGATTTATTTACTTATTTCAGAAAAATTTTCCAAATATATTTACATAACATTAAAAATAGCGCATAGTATCAAAGTGCATAATTTTTTTGGTGATACATGATTTATGCATAAAATGATCCTATCTGAAATACATTTACATGCAATTTTTTATACAAATCGAAGCATGCTTAAAGTAGGAACGATCCCACATTCACTTTTTTATTAATCCCGTTTTCTTAAACTGTGATTAAAAAGAGTTTATAAAACTTGTTTAAGTTACAATGAATAATGCCGATATAACATAGCTGTAGTATACAATGAACTAAGTTGCCCTATCTACTTTTGGTTATCCTCATAAAAATGCTTCGAAAACTCATGCTATCAATATATTACGAATTAATTTCAATTTTTCTGAAGTTAAAATTTATGTTTTGAAGTACACTTACTTTTGTCAACTGCTCAAAATGGGCGATGCCACAAGGACATGCGGTATGGGTTGTTTAAGACTGTCTCACAACCGAAAATTGTGTACTGACTACATACTTTGTAGGATAAACCGTAATTAGGGTCTCGATAAGGAATCCTCAGTAATCCAGGTTATCAGTAATAATTTCTTTGGTTTTAACGTATGAGTAATGCGAATAATTATGTATAACTCATACGTATAAATATGCCAGAGAATGGTTAAAATTTTAAAAACAAATGAGATTAAAATCATAAGTGAACTTGAAGGACACTTAACAACTATAGATACATAATACAAAAACAGAGTCTTTTGCCTAGTAACTGCGTTTCAAACACCGAAATAAAACCTGTGCGCTGTTCTAACTCATTTAATTCAGTAGAGAACATGGAAATACGGTATTATGATAAGTAAATACGGAATGATTATTCAATAGTTGAATTGTGTTTAGTTTGTACATGAGAGTGCCTCATAATTCATGAAAGCAGAGTACGTATGACGCTGTATTGTTAGGTTTTATAATTGCTTACCGAAATAACGCCAACTTACTCTAAAAACGTTTAAGAATCTGCAAACAAAAAAACAAAAAACAAGACACACCTATTAAATATCTCTTAGATTCCACAATAACCATTTCGATAGGTTGTTGTTATTAAAAAACATTCCAAAAGTTGACTGCCTAAGTTACTATTCAATGCTGTAGACACATAGCTCCTCTTTGCTATGATAAATGAATTGTTTTGTTTTTTATCTAAACAATGTACAGTATTGCATTTTTGGTTTTTCCTAAAGCTATAACTAAAACTTTGCTTTGTCCATTTTTCATCCAGTTGCTTGATGATTATTCGGCATTACTTTTAATCTACTACAAATCATTACAAGTTATGATATGGCATAAATGTTGCACATTTTTACATTGCCTTGATACTGATATTTCAATCCCATTATTGTCCAAATAAATGTCGGTCAGACACAGACAGAGCTATTTGTACTAAATTGATATGGAATTACTTATCTACTTCAGTTATGATATAAGACACTAAATACATATCTACACAAATCTGCTAATATCTTCAATAAAACTCACATAATGCATCCACTTTTCACACAGAACTAATACACGTAATGTGCATGTTGATTGATACCCTCATCAACTCTTGATTACATAAAGCTGCCAACAAAAATGAAGCAGTGAAATACACATCAGGCGTTTGCTAGAGCTACAATTACCACTCTGCATTTTGCAAACTCACTTCATACCAAAAATCTGATTTGGTACATAAATAAATAATTAAACTTTTTCAATTTCAACAACACCGATGCACAACAGCAAAACCGAACAATAAGCCAATAATTTGATATTGAAACCGATTTGATTGTGGGAGGTTTTGCAAAATACACCAAACGTTAAACAAATCATCAGAATTTTGGTGATTTGTACCCCACATTGAGTATTTGCCCTTGCAATAGCCGCACTCCGTAAAATTTGGTATTATAAACTTTGCACAGCTGTGGGAACTGTGTTGTAGTTGTTTCAAATTGTACGAATAACGTAACAAAAAGTGCAACAAATTGTATATTTGTACCTAAATTTGCATTGTTCTGTTGAAGTGCAGCGTGTTTTCAGTGATTTAGTTGTAATTTCGAGTTGTTTTCAAGAGGTTATACATTTCAGTGGCTGACGCCAACAAATGTTAGTAACTTAAAAAAAAAAATACGTATACTGTATTTATTGGTCAATTTTGCCCAATATATATTTATTTGAATATTTAAATTTTATGAAATAATTCGAGTGTTTTTAAAAGAAATACTGCTATTACAATGATTTTTGCATACAAACTTTGCACATTTGGAACATTTTCTGAGTATTTTGTACTTTTTGAACATTTGAGGTATACATTGCAATGGTCCCTTGTAAGGTTTGTCTTTTGCAGTTCGCTTGTTGCAGCAGGATTTAAACTGCGTACGACTACTTTAGCTGAATTGCTGTGAGAAATATGATCTCAGCGAGATTTTTCCTGTTGAACAAGAGGCCTGCCTAATTCTTCCAAATTTATAAGACGTCAGAAATTATTTTTCTTATTCCAGTCTTTATTTATTGAAGTAAATAAATAGTAAGTGTTATATTTTGTAATGTCCAACATGTTGTGGAATAGGGTTAGTAGACAACGATTAGATCTGCGCCTGCAAGTGCAATTTCTGGCCAATTGATTTATTAATTTCTGCCTTCGTGTCATGTCGATGGTATGATGTAATGTGCTTACTAAAATAAAAAAAATCGATTTAGCTAGTGTTGTCTTATTTTCTTTATCGAGAAGGTTTCTGGTATATTTTTCATGTCCAATATTATTAGCAGAAGGAACATTTTATTTTTTCGGACTGACGAACCATAGTAAGGCTTCGTTTGAGTAGTTCATTTCGAAATATTTAGGATGTAAACAAATTGTCGCATACAACATTTCGACATTTTAAATCTTTAACTAAATCCAAAACAATGCACAGAACTTCTTCCGACTTTCAGTTTGAAGCTTTAGGTGTATGTTATGTGATTGCTTGCAACAACCGTGCATAATTTATCTTTACGTCACATATGGCCCCGATTTTTATCCCACATTTCCCGGGCTTAGAGGGTAAACATTTCATGAAAGGGCAACGCTCACGGTATGTAACTAATTGTTCATATGGTCGTACATTCGCCAGGAATAACACCTTAATCTAAAATGTTCTTCCTAGCGATCCCAAAAGTCACTTATAGGGTCAAGTTTATGTCGCGCTTCGTATTTATTTTTGTCTGAATTTTATCGAAAGGAGAACTCGGACAATTTTCTGAAATCGTGACCTTGGATATTGCCTTGCCCTTCTTAGCATCCTACACTCTTTCTGAAGCCACACCAGGAGATCGAAATACACCACCTAACAGAGGAACGCCTAAATATGCTTTTGTTGAAAACTGAAGGGATGTAATGACTGTTGAAGAAATTTACAGCAAATATATTTGACTTAGATGTGCTTAACCCCTATAAAAGTAAGACATAGTAAAAAATTTCGTTGATATTTGTATTAGGCAATATTGACCCATAAACGCAGTATCCGTAACTTTGTTCGTAGGCAGCAGCCGAAAAGGGTATTTAACTTAATTAAACTTTTGATACCAAATTTAGGCTAAAACCAGTACAGAAATTTCAGTCAGTTAAACTGACTGATAAATACCATCACCCAATATAAGATATTGTTTAAGTCTTGAGTTATTGAAATTAATCGATTTGTAATTAAAACCAGTTAGAAAGTTCAGTCGGGCAACCCGACTTACATTTACCATTACCCTCAGTAAAACAAATAATTTTCTATTATATTGATATTATTACTCGATTTCGAAAGTGGGCAGAGTGGTACATTTGTATGGGAGGTACGAAAAGGGGTATGTCTAGGCTTCCAGATTTATTCTCCATAACTATATCCTGTTATAGTTTTAATAAATACAGAATTTGGGCACGATTGCGTTGGGTGTACTGATAATATTATTACTACATCTCTAAAGTGGGTGGAAAGGTACATTTGTATGGGAGGTACCATAAGGCGCGTGTCTAGACTTCCAATTTTTTCTCCAAAACTTTGTCCTTTTATAATATAACAAAATACAGAATTTGTGCACGATCGTGTCTAGTGTATTGATATTATTAGCCTACTTCTAAAGTGGGCGGAGTGGTACATTTGTATGGGAGGTACCAGAAGGGGCGTGTCTAGACTTCCAGATTTTTTCCCCAAAACTTTATCCTGCTTGAACTTTACCAAATACAGAATTTGGGCACGATCGCGTTAGGTCTTTTAATAATATTAATCGATTTCTAAAGTGGGCGGTACCAGATGTGTATGGGAGGTACCAGATGGGGCGTGGATAGACTTCCAATTTTTTTCTCCAAATCTTTATCCCGTTTTTGCTTTACTAAAAATAGAATTTGGGTACGATCACGTTTGATTTATTGATATTATATCTCCATCTCCATAGTGGGCGGAAAGGTAGGTTTGTATGGGAGGTACCAGAAGGGGCGTGGGTAGGCTTTCAAAATTTTTTCCAAAACTTTATCCTGTTATAGCTTTACTAAATACGGAGTTTGGGGACGATCCCGTAGGGTGTATTGATAGTATAACTCGATTTCTAAAGTGGGCGGAATGATGTATTTGTATGGGAGGTACCAGAAGGGGCGGGGCCACGTAGCCCATTTGCAATACCGTAAGTAGTTTTGATAAAAAAATAACTCGTGCAAAATTTCAAAAGATTTGGTTGCGTCTTTCGAAAGTTATCGTGCGAACCAGCCGGACAGCCACCAGACAGACAGACAGACAGACAGACAGACAGGCAGACGGACATGGCTCAAACGACTTAAAAAGTCATGAATCGAATTTGGTTCAAAGAAACCTAGGGTCTGAAGTGACTCCTTCTATGTGTTACACTTTTGGGTTGTATCAAATGATATATACCCTCATCCCTAAGGGTGATGGTATAAAAATAATTGTCAGAAAATTTCATGAATTAGTTATCAGTACGTCCAAAGTTATTAGAACTTTAAAACGGTTTGGGCAATTTTGACCCAGTAATACAGAATCAGTTCAGTTTACACCTAATGGAATAAAGTTCTGTGTCGGCCGGATCGTAGTTGATTTATCGATGAATCGATGGCGATCCATTTCTATGCCGTATGTTGTAATAACCGCAAAATTTTTGTTTCGCTATAGACGAAGATTCGCCGATTGCATAGTATTCGCGTACGCAGAATGCACGTTCTTCTATGAATTAAGCCAACTCTTGATCATTACAAGCATTTCCATTGTGTAACTCCTCCGTTAACCTAGCAGGGGCTGCTCGATGCAGCTACAGATTTAAAGGTAAACGGTTATTAAGTCCATCTTTGGCTTATATTAGCCGCTAATTATTTAATGAATACATAGCATTAAATTGGAGTCAGTACTGGCTCGTTGGCGGTTTTCGACCTTAAAACATAATTTTTAAACTAACGTACACCAAAAATTACTAACTTACTAACTTTATTGCAGAGATAGTACATTGAATGGAAACCTTTTAAAGCGTCCTACTAAACTGTTTACATCATGGCCCACGAATCTGTACTGCATCCCAAGAAAGGTAATAGTAAAAAAGTCACCCACACAGAATCATTCTAAAGTTTACAACAGCAAATTATATAACAATTCGTTTTTTATTGCGGCTTTCATCACCCCTCCTCTTTATAACCTCACGCTATCAACAATTAATTCAATCCCTTTTGGCAAACAATAAACCGTCAATAAGTGACAAGCGTAAAACCTCAAGATATGGCTATAGATAAATTAAATGGTATCATCGTATTGATTGACAATGGTTTTCATATAAACGATAAATTCAATTTAAAACCAATTTGAAATGTGAAAGTGATATTTTTTTTGATTTTCATTGTGCTCATTTATCAATTACTTGTTTCAATTTGTATGGCTTAAAAGTAAATTTCCGCTTTTGTGATGAAAATCACAAACTCACTAGGTTTATATAAGAGTATATTTCAGCTCAAAGTGGATTCAAGAGCTTTTTTGTGTCTTTAAAAATACAAGTATTAATAATACGGGTATTGAAATTAATATTTTGTATTTTTGCTTCATATAGGGGTGATAATAAATCCACTTGGATTAGTTAGTTTCGACACTGGTATTAAATCATTTCAACAATGAAAAATGTTTTATTTTATTTGATAAATTAGAGGTTACACATTCCTCCCGCTAAATTCATTTATTTCACATAGACTCTCTAAAAATGAAAATTGTCTATGTCGTTGCGTTTGTCGTAAACAACAACAATTTACTAATTTGGTTTAGACCCCACAGTCGTCAACGCACACTCCATGTACAAATTAAAAAGAGAAAAGTTTATGTTAGTATGGGAACAATAATAACAAAAACTTTTTGTAAATTTAAAATCGGCGAATTGTGAACATTTACAAATTTTTTAAATTTTTTTCAACATAAACCACTTCATAACGAATAAAAATTTTACCTCAAAGTATGAATAGAGAACAAACTTTATACCCCTTACATCTGTATATGTAAGTACGTACATGAACAATATTACTTGTGAAACACAATCTATCATAACTTATTTCTACGTTTTCCAGGGATTTTAGGAAACTTCTTGCACCGTTTCTTAACATTCGCATTGAGTCGAACAGGTAAAATCTCTTATAGTCAGATATTTTATGATTTAAGCATGTTTCGTTTTACGTTTCAAGTGTCGCATTTGTGTCATAAAAGATTTGCAAAACGAAATAGAGTTCTTATTGTGTTATAAAGGATGGAGTAATTACAAAAAATATTTATGTGTTCAGGATCGACTTTGTACTGATGTAAGTGCTGGCATGCTGAGGTTGTGGAAATAAATCAACTACAATTCTGTTTCAGTGGGGTAATCAGTCAGTCAACTCGAATATAAAACTATTGTAAAACTATGTATAAGAGGAAAAAGTGTAATATGCGTAGTAGTGGTGGCTACTGCGCTTATTATTAAAACCGTGATGTAAGGTAACACATCTGAAAATATTTATCCCTTTCTACGTTATGGAGTCAATAATAAGACTGATGTCATTATCATTTAGTCTACATCACCGAGAAAGTCATGTATTCGTATGTGGATTGTCAGTGGGAAATAACCCTATGATGAAACTTCATGTTTCAAATTGTAAGTGACTACATAGTCACAACCAACTTGACGAACAAATATTGCTACCTAATACTGACAAGTAATAACGTTGTATGAATATCCTTTACCCTGACCACGACATTAAAATTATGTAAATTGGTTTATTGTTTGCCCATAGCAGATTAATGTTTCTGTTGTATGTGGTTACTAAAAATAAATGTTTTATGCAGATAATTTATACAGATCATTTATTTAATATTCATAGAAATGCTATTTAAATCCATATTCCATAGAGACTGTAAAACTAACAACAAATAAGGTAGACAAATACTTAAAAGTATGTATATTAGGGCGGTTCAATTTGCTCTGGTCAGAAAAGGCTTGGTAACAGTATAACAGAATCGGAATCTACGATGGATCCTACGAAAATTTCACCAATAAATATAACATTTTCTTCTTCTTGGTCTCCAAACATCGGAATGGTAGGTCAAAATTGTAGCCGGGCCCTGGGGGGTCAAAATAGTGGCCACTTGGGCTCTATGATGATATTCAAGCGGGAGCTAAGAATTGATTTTAGACATATAGTTTCTTGGTGAAATTTTCTAAGAAATTATTGTAGATTCTGATTCTGGGCGACGTTTTTTACACCCGCACCTTGGGGTCATCACATAGCCCAAGTTCTTCCATTTGTAACGCCCATAATGAGGAGTGGTAGGTATGGCAATATATGTAAATGGTCAGCGTTGAAATCTGAGTCGATTGAAAGATGACCGACTGTCCATCTGCCTGTCTATCCCCGCGATTACAGAAGTAATTTAAGAGATTACGACCTGAAATTTGTATTCCAAACTTCAATCTACAAAGTGAAACGGTCAAAAATTATAAGCCTCCCATACAATCTCCACCTTGTTTGGGTTTGTCCCTACGATTACAGCCGTATCGATCTGAAGTTTAGTATGCAATCTTCTTTTCTCTGAGCGAAACAAATCAAGCTCAATATTTGACTTTTCAGTAAAAAATTATTAACGTCCAACTCTCACCAACTCCCCGTTTTTGCGGTGCAAAGTTTAATCAAAAATAGTTGTATTGCAAATAACAATTTTTATCACCATTTTTACAAATGGGTATCTGAGCTTCGGCGTAACCTTACTAGTTGTTATTTACATCATTTTGATTAAACAAAAACGTTTTGAATAGGATTTTAACCAGTACGGACTCAACAATAGCTGCCATGACAAAATTGATCCCAAAGGCCCTGATGCAATTTGTGGAGTAACTAAAGATTAATTTAAATAAATTAAGAATAAAAAATATTATCTGGCTAATTTTCGTTAATTCGAATTTTTCACTCTCCAACTGCATTGTCCTCCATTTGTTATGATAATTATGTTTTCAGGACTCAAAGCGTTTTATTGGCACATAATTGTGTAAATATTTGTAATAACTTTACAACAGCACATATCCGATGTGGTTTATCATGTAATTGATTAAATATATCCGCTATATGACATGACATATGTTTTGTATACAATTGTGTTGGTTTCGCAGTTAATTAATTCAGGGTGATTTAACATGTCAAGCACACATGACAACTTGTTACATGATATTGAAATAAAATAAATGTTTGATTTAATTTAAAATTCAATCGGTTGAAACGAAGTAAAAAGCTATGTATTTAATTCACTATGAAAGCATGAAGAAAAATATATTACAAATCGTTGTGGTACACTAATGAGTTATATTTCCTATACATGTGTACATTACTGTTGTAATACGTATTGCCGCTAGCTTATTTGATTGAGGCTAGATTTTCTGATGTCTTTTTATATACTCATAAATATAAGACTTCATACTAAATTTTAGTGATTGACATATCATTGTAAAATATCGGAGTACTTAACATTACCTAAGGGGTTCCATAAGTAAAGTAAGAGTCCCCCAGAAAACTTTCCATGTGAACTTAAAGTTTCATAGAATTCCTGATGTTTGATTGATAGCGATGGTTAACTGCAGTGTAGTAACATTTATTTATTTGCACCACAAAATAGTACATTTCCATCATATGTTCATATATCTATGTATTAATATACATTTTGGTAGATGAATAGATGTAGAAACCAGGAACACAATCGCTTGAACTGATATTAAAATATCAAGAATGTATGGGATTTTCAAATGTAATTTTTTTTTTGTTTCCCCAGGGCCGCACCTGTTCCATACATCAAAAGATGTGTGCATACTAAAAATTGGAACAATCAGACAAAATTTAGAGATCGCTAGAAATTTAAACTTTTTGGTTATGTGTATCAAGTAACATACAGTTTATAGTTTAATATCGTAAATTTCTACCGACCTCGAAATATTGTTCGATTTGTCTGAAATTTGATTTGTCTCGGCTCGCGAGCCAAGAGCCCAAATAAAGAGCTGGCTCGCGAGCTAAGAGCCAAGAGCCCAAAAAGAGCTGGCTCGAGAGCCAGGAGCCAAGAGCCCAAAAAGAGCCCAAAAAGAGCCAGCTCGCGAGCCAAGAGCCAAGAGCCCAAAAAGAGCTGGCTCGCGAGCCAGGAGCCAACAACCCAAAAAGAGCCAGCTCTCGAGCCAGCGAGCAAAGTACCAAAGTTATGTACCAAAAGTACTTTTTTATGCCAAAAATCAATTTCATTGGCCCAAAAAAAATTTCTGTTGCAGAAAGTACTTTTTTTGCACCATAGTACTTTTTTGTACCCGAAGAACTTTTAATGTACCAAAAGTACTCTAAATGTACTTTTCGGCACAAAGTACTGTTTTTTGTACCAGAGTACTTTTTGTACCAAAAGTACTTTTAATGTACTTTTCGGCACAAAGTACTTTTTTTGTGTACCAAAAAGTGGTTTTAATGTACTTTTCAGCACAAAATACTTTTTTTTGCACCAGAGTACTTTTTTGTACCAAAAGTACTTTTAATGTACTTTTCGGCACAAAGTACTTTTTTTTGTACCAGGGACTCTTTTTGTACCAAAAGTACTTTTAATGTACTTTTCGGCACAAAGTACTTTTTTTGTGTACCAAAAAGTGCTTTTAATGTACTTTTCAGCAGAAAGTACTTTTTTTTGTACAAGAGTACTTTGTTGTACCAAAAGTACTCTTAATGTACTTTTCGACAAAAAGTACTTTTTTTTGTACCAGGGACTCTTTTTGTACCAAAAGTACTTTTAATGTACTTTTCAGCACAAAGTACTTTTTTGTACCAAAAGTACTTTTGACGTACTTTTTGACACAAAGTACTTTTTTTGTACCAGAGTACACTTTTGTACCAGAGTACACTTTTGTACCAAAAAGTACTTTTAATGTACTTTTCGCCACAAAATTTCAAATGGGCTCTCGAGCTGGCTCTTTTTTGAGCTCTTGGCTCCTGGCTCGCGAGCCAGCTCTTTTTGGTCTCTTGGTTCTTAGCTCGCGAGCCAGCTCTTTTTGGGCTCTTGGCTCTTAACTCGCGAGCTGGTTTTTTTTGGGCACTTGGCTCTTTACTCGCGAGCCAGCTCTTTTTGGGCTCTTGGCTTTTAGCTCGCGAGCCAGCTCTTTATTTGGGTTCCTGGCTCGCGAGCCGAGAGCTCATTTGAAATTTTGTAGCTCTTAGCTCGCGAGCCAGCTCTTTATTTGGGCTCTTGGCTTGCGAGCCGAGAGCTCGTTTGAAATTTGTGGCTCCTAGCTCGCGAGCCAAGAGCTCTTTCGTAGTTTTGAGGCTCCTGGCTCGCGAGCCGAGAGCCGAAAAGAGCGAGCCAATACGTACTCTGGAATGAAGAGCGGTTATTTTTGTAGCGAATTCACTCATTCGTTTTTGGTATGAATCTCTAAAACGTCGTTTTGAATACATCCATGCAGGTCTCTATTATAACGTATAATGTTTGTAAACTTCAGTAGGAGTAGATTTTTACTATTTTCTCCTTCTAAAATGGATGTATTTTATATGAATAGTAAAGAAAACATAACATTTTGGTAAGACAGCGAGACTATCAAGCGATAGATCCGAGATCGCGACCGACGCAACTATAAACTGTCAATCTAACTTCGTTGAGGTGTAAACTCCACGAGAGAGTTACTCACTCAAGTTTGATAACCTCCCTATATATGATATATGGAATTCAATGCAACTAATGCAACTGTGCGTTAGTCTAGCTTAAACTCAAAAACGCCAGGACCGATTTCCCAAATGGTTTTTTTGTTTTGTTCGCTATAGTTTACGGATGGTTTAAAAGAAAAAAATGGAAGGGAAGTGGACCTGTTGATAGGCTATACTTGGTTGTGATTGGATAAAGGGACGTGGCACTGCTCATACTACTGGAAAGTTAAAAAGGCTATATCACATGAACTATGGTGAAGTATGAATTACAGCCAGGTTGGAAGTGGTCAGTGCCACGCCCCCTTTTCAAAACTCGCCCGACGGCTTTTCTAATAGACCAACTGATACGAAAATTTAACAAAGTGGTATTGTTGACCTATCAACATGTCCCTGGCTATACTTGGTTGTGATTGGATAAAGTGCGCCCATACTACTTGAAAGTTAAAAAGGCTATATCTCATGAATTACCAGAGGTAAGAAAATGAGATTTGTTATATATGTTGATGGTATAAATAACAGCCAGGCTGGAATTGGCCTGTGCCACGCCCCTTTTAAATAAGCCGTTATAACTGCTATTGTAAAAGTTTGATCGTCCTCAAAAATTTTACAGTATGTTGCAGTTTGCATAGATATATGAATAGGCTATGTAAACCAAGTTCGTAAAAAAGTCAATATGTGACTTTTGAATTGTATCAAACAATTGTCCGTACACCAGGCAGCTGAGAACATATCGTAGTTGCGTTGACTAAGACAGTGTTATGTTTTTTAATTTACTTTAGAGGTATGTTTGTTTTCAATTACTTTTCAGGAGAGCGAACCGGTAATAAATCCCATAAATAAAAAATGTAAGCAGTGTTTATTGGAGTTGGACAGGATAACAGCCTTTGTTAGCTAAATATAGAGTATTTTTTACGTATAGAACTTCTGATAGGGATAATTGTTAATCTAGCTGTCATATTAAGGAAGTGTGTTAGACTTTCTGTCAGTATACTTTGGCAAATCACCATGCAATGATCACTATCGCAATATTTACAAATCGTAGAAAATGCGCTCTCTGTCCACTAAACTTATGGAGCAAAAAGTGGCAAGTGTTTTATATGGCTAAAGACTTTTGTGCACATATAGTACTCTAGAATATGGGCATGAATTCTCAAACGAAATTACCATTTGCGATCAACAGGCGGAGAAGGCATGTCAAAAGTGTTTTTTTTACACCCAAAGAGCTTGTTAGTATACAGACGGATCCCGCTGCTACAGATAAAAAATAATTAATTTTGATTTTTAGTGTAATGTCTGTTTCTGTTTAGTGAAAGAAGTGGTTTTGGCCTTACATACACAAAAACTTAATCTACATATCGGCACGTTTATCAGAAAAGTCATATCTATAGACTTTGGTAAAAAACTTTTTACTACCGTCATAGAGCCTAAGATATTTAGCATTGAAAACAATAAAACTTCCCTGGTTAACTTTCATGTTATGGAGTTATTTGAAATTAGTTACTTCAATAACTAAACTCAACATATTACTGCCGAGCTTAAAAACCATTTTTAAAATACTTTGTACACTGCAATAGCGAATGGTTAAAAATAAAATTTTTGTTACTTACCTAAGGGAGTTTAATTATAAAATCGGAAAATATATGGGAACTTATACCTCTTCCATTTCACAGGAACACAAACAAATATTTCTGAGATATATGTGTGGGTAGTTGCTCAAAAGCTAATCTTACTAATGTGTATTGAATTCTTGCAACAATAATATTGACTGTGTGAATTTCTTTCAACATACGACACGCATTGAATGATTTAACACAGTATATTACATACATTTATGACTCAATAACATGATAAATTGTCGAATCGTTATCCATATCCCAAGCACCATTTTTACAATGTCATGTTGTCGACATCACCGTCAACCCCACATCAACAGCTTCTAGAACTAATGTGAAAAATGTGCAACATTGTAGGATCTGCAATTTTAAACATGTCATTCCATTTTTTACATGAATATAAATGATTTATTGGTGATTATAAAGCATTTTTATAACACTTCTTTGTATCACAGAGGATTCATTGTTTCAAGAAAAAAGTTATTTTACTAGATATTTAATGGAATAAATAAACTTGTTAATATAATGAAGCATTCTAACATTATTGTCAAATATTGAAAAATTGTGAGAGCATATAGTTTCTATGTTATGTAGCTGCTTAATTTATTCGGTATATAATTATTTCCTGATTCTCTTCTCAGCTATGGAGGCAGATAAGTTTTTATGTACGGACAGAAACAAATTATAACTTATAACGTCAAGGCATAGATCATAAAGGTGCCACCATCTTCAGAGTTCGACAAATGCGCAGCTCAAAAGTCTTTAGTTTAATCTGTCAAAACCGACCCAATGTTTTCATATTCATCCCCAAATTATCATCTTTTATAATTTGTTTTCTTCATTAATTTATTATTTGTAAAAATTAAAATTCAATGCACTACTATAACGGGGGTTTTATCTTAGGCTGAGGTAGCTCAGCCGCATCCAGGGTCTTCGCAAGGACCCTCAAAACCTTACGAAATAAAAGAGTGGATTTTCCCTGACTAGGGCAAGACATTGTATATTTATTTACTTATTTTATAATCCACAAAATTTAAATAGAACAAAACACTCCAAATCCTTAAGCTAAATGCAGTCTGATATCCTTAAGATGTTTAATGGCGGGTAATGATGGCTGGGGATTATGCTTGGTCGGTGGCCTCGTATCGTTGATGGTATCTGGTGTAAGGTGCTGCGGTGCCTGGGGTTGTTATCCTTTGTACGGAGAAACGGTCCTTAGACGAATGGCGGTAATTCGGTGACGGGAAAACAGGACGGGTTTGACGCGGCAATAATTCGGTGCGGGACACGGGACGGGTTGCGGTAGTTCGTCGAGGACTCACAGGTAAGCCAGGCAGGACCTGCTAGTGAGATTTGCTTAGGTCTTGTAACGGAAGGATAACTACACGTCCTTACAACTACACGTTTATACAGACTCAAGGTCCGATTGTACAGGCCTATAGCCCGATTGTACAGACTCGTAGGTCCGATTGTACAGGCCTATTGCCCGATTGTACAGACTCAAGGTCCGATTGTACAGGCCTATTGCCCGATTGTACAGACTCGTAGGTCCGATTTTACAGGCCTATTGCCCGATTGTACAGACTCAAGGTCCGATTGTACAGGCCTATTGCCCGATTGTACAGACTCGTAGGTCCGATTGTACAGGCCTATTGCCCGATTGTACAGACTCAAGGTCCGTTTGTACAGGCCTATTGCCCGATTGTACAGACTCGTAGGTCCGATTGTACAGGCCTATAGCCCGGTTGTACAGACTTATTGTCCGATTATACAGGCCTATTGCCCGATTGTACAGACCTAATGTCCGATTGTACAGGCCTATAGCCCGGTTGTACAGACTTATAGTCCGTTTAGCAAAGATGCTTGTCTTCGTACAATCCCAAAGGATCAAGGAGATCAGATAACTTTCCTTGACTTGGCAATAAACTTCGTCTTGGAGGAGTCATTAGACAATCGTTGCGAAAATATTTTTTTTTTTTTTTGTTAAATTTGTTCTATTTAAATATATTATTTTTATTTTAAGTTATTATATTGAATTATATTCTATGTTTATTATGTACATATTTTATTATATTTATTATATTATCATGTACGGACGAAATAATTATTTCGTCACGTTACACTACGCTCAAAGCATTAAATTTAGTTGACGCGACCAATTAAAAGAAAATACCATGTCCCTTTTTTTATTTGTTTTATCGCATATATATAAATTGATACGTCTTATTTCTCAGCACATTTCGATTATCCGCATGACAAAGATTCATCCATAGCCACCAAGGAGTAAAACTTGTCAACTGCTTTGAAAGCTTTCGAATGCTGACTCCGAAAAATGCAGCGTTTCTTTTTACATTACCAAATGTCCAGATAACAACGTTTTGTACTTTGCAACGATTTACAGCCACTATAGCTTTCGGTTGTTTGACGAATCCCACTCTTTCTTGAACCGGTTTTGTTGTTTGTTTGTTGTTTATCGCTTCCATGTTACTGCAACGGATTTATATCGCTATCTTCTAGTTTCATCAACACCATCTTCTTTTGAAAAGCGGTGTGTTAATTGAATTTGGTTCAGAGAACAGTAATCTACAATTTTTCATTTTTCTGGGTGTCTGCATTGTGATTCCTATGGTTATTAATATCATAATTTCAAATAAGTTTTCAGATTTATTTCATCAGGCACAGTTTTTTAGTTTTTTGCATTTAAATTTTTTTCAGCATTCTTCATTTTGCATAAATGTAATGAAAACTTTATTTAATCCAACAGAATGTTTTCTAAATATAATATCCGATCTAGTAGAGCTTAAAACATGAAAAATAAGAAGAACTAATATGTATTTTCTAGTAATTAAAATTTTTTTTATTTTAAGCCGAATATGCTTGCAGTCTCCTAAAATGTTTCAGGAGCAGTCACCGAATGTAGTAGGCATATATTTTCCTTCGTAACGCTTTTATTAAGTTAAAATGTCTTTGTGGAACCTTTCACCATATTCATCGGACACGTCTCTGCAGCATTTATAAAAAAAATCCAAATATGAGGGCAAATTTGCACTTTCAAGGACATGTTGCATCCCAAATTTACGTAGAATATTAAAAGATAATAAAGTGATTATAAAATATAATAGGGCGATAATTGCAGCCGAAAAGGCATGTTCCTGATGTTACCACATGTTTCTACTAAATTTTTTAAACAATCGGCTCAATACAAATTTTTAATAGAAAACAAAACTTATTTTCAAATAACTAAAAAACTATGCCCGATAACAAAATTCTGATTACGTATTTGAATTTACCATGTCTAAAACTCTTAGAAACACATAATGAAACAAGAAAAAGAAAACAAAATGTTGAACAGTGTAATTGGTTGATTTTGTAGAGAAAGAGATAAAGCGACAGCATACGGCTTGGCTTTAAACGTGAAGATTGATATAAGCAAATTTACTACTGTCCGTGCAATTTTTCCTTACGTTACTTGTCGCATCACCGGGAGTGTTTAGCCTTAAGGAAACAACTCAGAAGGATAGCTTTTTACCGTTTGTGTTATTACGGACACTATGCAAAAGTTCAGAGATAAGATTATATAGAAAATTTCTTGGATAGCAAATCTAATTAAAGTGTAAATAAGACATTGGGTAGTGGGCGGTAAGAAGTATGATCAGTACGGAAGGATTTAAGAGACATTTTTATTGATTTCATTTGTTTAAGTTGCTTTTGTAAAGGCGAGTACGAAAAAAAATATACATTATTTATATGGTGGTTAGTCATTATGCACAATTCGTAGAAATTAATTTAAAGTCAAACAAAATAAGATAATAAGGACGAAGGTTACTTATTTATCTGTTTATGATTTATATTTGATGGATTACAAACTCACTAGTGATTTTGCAAATAGATATATTGAAATATTTCCAAAAGAAAAGATATCTAAAACTATAGCTTCCACAATACAGAACCAATATAAAGCGACTCTAGGACTTTATAACTTGACTGCTCACAAAGACTGCCAACAACGAAATTACATATTTGCTTTTAAAGTTGCTGCAAATAATTAATTCTTTTGTTGCTGACACAAACAACAGGACTAAGTATGACGTTTTCACCTTAAGCATAGTAACAGTTAAGTAAGTGAATAGTAGTGGTCTCAAATCCTATCACACACATACCACCTATCTCACTCTCTCTTGCTGTGTACGAGCATAGTTTTCAAGTTTTCAGACTTTGTACGTGCTTTGAATACATTACCCTGAAGAAACCCTTTGCAGATCCAAATGAACAGGCATCGTTTAGGGACACACAACAATTACGCTGCAGACTATTAACATAAATTTCATTTTTGGCCTATAGCATTAACGTCAGCATAATTGGTTTAAGGCAATTTTTCATTTTCCCTTTGTAGTGGTAAAGCTCTTAGCATATGCTACATGTACAGCAAGTTCAATGCAAGACAACAACTCTTAGAAGTTTTACATGCATAAGTTATTAAATTTGCTTCAAATGTTTCTGATTTCCATAGCTTATTTTTGATGATGGGTCTGTATGGTTCAAGAAGGGTAAGAAAGCAGCAAAATAGCCATACTGAGTTAAAAATTTATTGGATTGCATTTGTGGTTGCGACAAATGTGGATATTTGATATCAGCGTTACCAGCATGGGCAAATTAAAAGATAAAACTAGTATAGTAATTATTTTCGGCTATGCCGAAGTTTAGACACCTTGAATGGTAATAAAAAATGGGAGGTTGTCCGATAGACTGGCGGACACCCCCAAAAAAGGGGGTGTTGGGAAGGGAGTTGATGTTAGTTTTTGTCCTATTTTGCTCATCTTAGAAATTAACCCCCGCTTAGAGAATAAAAGCTTCAAGTTTGAGCTCGTTATATCTGAAACTACAGCTGCAATAGCGGGGATATACCGATGGTTTACCCCAAAAAATGTGATTTTGTATGGTAGGTGGATCATTTTTGCCCGATCTTGCTCATCATAGAGGATATAACGGCTGTAATAGCGGGAATATGCAGACGGATAACCCCCAAAAAAGGTGTTTGTATGGGATGTTAATGTATTTTTTGTCCGATCTTGCTCATCTTAGAACTTAGCCTCCGCTTTTAGTATATAAGCTTGCGGCTCTAATCGCAGGGAGAAACGGACAGACGGTCATCATTAAATTGACTCGGATTTTAATGCTGATCACGTGTACGTACTACTTCTCCTTATAGTCGTTATAAATTGAAGAACAAAGAACACATACCCTTCACTTAGTTCGTGCGACTGATGAATGGCATACAAATATCATGAGAGATAGAAGGGAAGTTGTATTAAAATGCATTAAATTCATCGCATTTTTTTAAAATGCCAACAGATACATATACATATACATATATACAATAATCGATTTCAGTTTAAAAGTCAGCCTAATAGCAGTTGCAGATCCTACCCCCTTCAGTTGTATACCAGTGACTGCATCTGTGCAGCTTTTTGATAAACTGCAGTACCTTCGAATGTTTTCAATTGTTTCCCACAAAATGTATTACGCCTGGAAGATTTATAACAAAGTTTTGGCAGCTAGACAGGCATAGAAGAAGGATTGAGCAAAACATTATTTGGTTTCCCATAGTTTTTGCACAATCTAGTGAAATTACTTCAAATTTATGCTTCTCAGATAATGGCCTATAATACATTCGTTGAACCCCATAATATTTGTTTTCATTTCGAGTGGAAACATACAAAGTTAATGGTCCTTGCAAGAATTTGCTTGAACATATTTAAACAAATAACTCAACAGAGGAATGGAAAGGCCGAAAAAAACGTTTCATTATGAATTCATATACGAGTATAGTAGAAGTAATGTAACAATTTTTTTTCGGCAAAGAAATGAAAATTTATTGCTTACACAGTTATGATTTGTTACAATTTAACGCTTATATATGTACAATTTCTGGTAGTTCCATATATGTTATGTGAATGCGTATTTCTAAACAAACTGTTTCTATACAGATCTTCTGTGTACAGTCATATAAATAAGGTGGAACACGGCACATTTTCAATTCGGCAGTAGTTTCAGCAACTTTGTTTTTGAAAGCTACTCGAGTTCACTGATGTGTAACGGCACTTAACACTTCGCTTAGTTATTCAGCTATAACTCAAGAACCATTGATGATTTCTCATATCATTTAAAAAATAAATTATATTAATATATCCTTGTAAAAAATTAAATTGAATCAAGTTTATCGAGGGGAATATTCTATTCTGGAATCTATATATATAAAAATGGTGGCAAAATGTATAGTAATTCATCAATTGAGAACGGCTGGGCCGATTTTGCTCAAACTTTTTTTCAGTTGTTCGTTATTGCCAGGAGTAGGTTTATGTGAAAGAAAATTTTGGGAAAATCTTCCGGAAAAGTCGGAAAAATCGAAAATTGCTTTTTTGTATGAAATTTTGTGTGCAATTGTTACATAATGATTTTTTAAATAGAAAAACAGAAAATTTTTGTAAAAAAATTTGGAAAATTCTGGGAAAAATCAAAAAATGTACAAATTTTTTTCGATGAAATTTTGCATTTTATGGGATGAATAAATGAATTTGGACGATGTAACTGTGAACATTTACGGATAATTATTTCAAAATGACTTTTCGAATGGAAAAATAGAAAAATTCTTGGTGAAAAACTCGGAAAATTCTGGAAAAACTTAGATTTTTTCTACAAAATTTTGCATTGCATCGATTGATTTGATTAAAATTATTTTAAAAAATTTCGGATAATGGAAAAATTCTTGGTGAAAAACTCGAAAAATTCCGTAAGAACTTTAAAAAACTTGAATTTTGCGACGAAATTTTGCGTTGTATCGCTTGATTTAATGATTTCAGTCGACGTAAAGATGGAAAATTCGTTATGATGCTTCGACAATTTCGGATTATTGTGAAATTTATTATGTTAAAAGATTAAATGCAAAATTATCTAACAATTTCAAAATCTTCTGCATGTGCATAACGCATTGGTCCGATTGTTCAAAACCGCATTGAGTGCAATGCATTCTGACAGCCACAAAACAATTGGCAGAGCAGACAAAGGGCCCTCTGGATACCATGCAAAACAATGCAACGACACCACTATAAATTAATTCGCAGTGGTGATTGATGGGAAGAATGTGGAATCACGCGATATTGTTCTCAAGCGTCGGGATGGTGCACAACTTAGGATCGTGTATGATACTCATCGGTGATATGATGCACTTCAAAACCTCTTGATGTTCTATCGTGGAGAGGATGGCTGTCACCTGTATAACGAAAGGTTTGTTAACAAGTCATCATTTTTCATTTTCCATTCAAGTTCGAATTCGTATTTCAGGAGAAGAAAAAAATTTTTATGCATATCGATTGATGGTTTGGCAAGACGTTGACAATCATCAGTTAAGATATCGCCGGTTATTTCAACAGTATTGCGTTGACATGTACGTCAAGGTCGAAACGGAGCGTCTGAATTTTATTCGTTTCAATCAGTTGCCACATTTCGAGAGCTCGCTAACGTTTGTATTTGCTCGAAAACGATACGCATTGGGAAGCAACTGTTTCTGCTCCAGCGAATCAAATTCTACATTGTTTGCGATCATCATAGCCACGTATCATCTGCCGAGGACGAGATGGCTGACGACATTTTGCTAAGAGTTCGCACGACAACATCGAGTTTCGATCTTGAAATTGACTTCAGATCGAAGACATGTGCGGCAGTCTACTGTCGAAATTGGGAACACCAGCGCCAAATCGTTCGATGCACGATGCATTCAATCGTGAATTGCAACGATATCAAGACTTTGATCGAGATGAGCTGACTGAAAGAGTCCGAACAAATGTGCCGCCGTTGAATGCCGAGCAAACGAACGTGTACGATTCGCTGATGAAGGTTGTTGACGATGGAACGGGAGGCAATTACTTTCTCGATGCAGCCGGTGAGACAGGCAAGACATTCGTCATTTCTTTGACTCTGGTAACAATTCGGTCAAGATCGCAAATTTCGTTAGCTGTTACATCCTCTGGTATTATTCCCACATTGTTAAAAGGCGGTCGAACTGCACATTCTGCTTCGAAGCTGCCGTTTAATCTTCTCACGGTTGAAAAACCAACTTGCAGCGAAATTGTTGCGAGAATGCAAAATCAGCATCTGGGATGAATGACCGAACGATGAAGGATTTACGAGGTGATTCGAAACGATTTGGTGGGGTTTTGATATTGCTGCCAGAAGATTTTCGTCATACGCTTCCCGTCATCCCAAAATTTACTGCTGCTTATAAGATTAATTTATGCCTAAAATCGTCGTCTTTGTGGCGGCATGTCATGAAGTTGAAATTGACAAGAGTCATGTTGCAAAACGACCCATCGGCTACTGAATTTTCAAGGCAGCTACTGGCGCTTGGTAATTGCCAAATTCCTGTTGATGTTTCAACTGAATTGAAGGCGTTCCCATTTGCGAGTTTACATAGTCGAAGGAGGAACTCATCACAAAAGTTTTCCCGGCATTGCACAATATTATAAAAATCTAGATTGGATTAGTGACCGGGCCATACTGCTAGCGAAGAATAAGGACGTCGATAGCTTAAATGTTATTATTCAAAGTAGAATCAATGAAGAACTGCATTCATAAAAATCCGTTGACAGCGTGAACAACGAGAATGACGAGAATTCAGTTGTATAATTTACAGCTGAAGGTGGGATCAATCATAAGCATTTTTCGGAATCTGAATCATCCGAAATTGTGAAATTGTGGTTGTCCGTCAAGAAACTGATGATCAATGTGATTAAAGCGACGTTCATCAAGGACAAATCCAAAGGAGGGGAAGTCCTTATCCCACGAATTCCTATTATTCTAACCGATCTTTCCATCCAAATTTAAGCGAATTAAACTCGCCATTAGATTAGTTTTGCGATAACAATCAATAAATCGCAAGGCCAATCTTTGGAAGTTTTCGGGATCCGTTTTGAATTTCCCTGCTTTTCACAAGATCAGCTGTACGGTGCCTGTTCGCGTGTTGGCACACCGTCTTCATTGTTTTTTTTAAGCCGGAAAACAAATCGAAAAACATTGTTTATCAGATCGCTCTTCACTGATTTCGCTTAAATTCAAATAAAACATATAAACACATTGTGTCTTACTTTTACCCTGGATCTTATATGAAGGCGTTACCTTAGGAGTGAGACGAAGTTTGCCGGGTCCGAAGTTGTATGGCAGAACAACGTTTGCCGGGTCAGCTAGTAAATGATAAATCCGCTATATTGAGAACGATATTCGAATGATTTAACATTAATATTACTCATACGTTGTAATATTAGCCATAAAACTATATGCAGCGAATGCAATATGAAAACTTGATATATATGTACAATACTGTACTTCGGCCAGAGTCGTCGTACAATATCATCAGCAATTACTAGTTTTCAACTAATCACAAATGAAACTTTACTCGAAATTATAAGGGAAATTTTATAGAAAAAACCGATAAATGACAAGTTTCATACAGAAACGAATGTAAGATATTATAGAGATAATGATAAAGATAAACTACAGCTTGAAAATAAAATGAAAATTTTCGTTTTGTTAACATTGCACAGTGGTTGCCGTTCCATACAAAGACCGGCCAAAAATAGAAGAAGTTTTCATAGGTGAATAATATTTGGCACATCTCACAGTTCCTTTTAACGACATCAATTTCTAAAATTTGGTTAAAATCTGAGAAAGGATTCAAGGTCCTCTCTTAGATCCTGAAAATTTAAATTACCTAGTAAGCACACCAAAGTCGTTATATCCATTGATTCCATCAATCTATGAGTAAATCTAAAATTTGGTCAATGTCAGACAAAGGATTCAAGGACCGCTCTTAGATCCTGAAAATAAAATTCATAGTTTCAAAAAATGTTTTGGCTGATTTGGTCTGTTTCGTTTTTCCTTGCATCATGTCAGTAGATAACAGCAATCAATACAATTACTTGTAATGTTTCAAAAAGTATAGTAAACTCAAAGAAAGAAACTAAAAATATTTTCCAAATTAATTATTAACAACCGCGCTAGGACGGCACGTGAAAGCGAATGTCAACAATTCCGCAAACATGAAAAATCAAGCTAAGCACATGAATGGAATTCCGAAAACAGACATATGGTAATAGAATTAACTGGTTTCAACTGCTGGGACATAAAGGAAGACAGACGAAAGTAGTACCAAGACCGATGCGATATTTTATCACTCTGTGTTTCTTCTATATGTCACTCTTTTTACAGATGTTGACAATCTTAACTCATCTACAGAAACGCTGAGTATGATGTATTTGTACCAACAGATGCAATATAGTCGCATACCGATTCCTAGTTGCTGTACACAAGAGAAATATAAATACACACAAGGTCGCTGCAGTTGGTTAAATTTAATACCCTCACACTACGGGTAGGAGGGTATATATTACTTGATACGACCCAAAATTGTAACATATAGATGAAGTCACTTTAGACCCTAGGTTTCCTTTGAGACAAATTTGATTCATGACTTTTTAAGTCGTTTGAGCCATGTCCGTCTGTCTGTATATATCTGTATATCTGTATATCTGTCGGTCTGTCCGGCTGGTACACACGATACATTTCAAAAGACGCAACCAAATGTTTTGAAACTTTGCACGAGTTAATATATCTCCAAAACTACTTTTAGTATTGCAAATCGGGCACATGGTCACTCCCCTTTTGGTACCTTCCATAAAAATATATCACTCCGCCCTAGGCATATAACTAATTTTTACGAAAAATTTGGCATACCACTACGTCGTGGTGGCAAATATTGTACAAGTAATTAATATCTCCTTTTTAGGTGATTTGGGTTCAAAACTGTCCCGCAGCAAACGCGATTTCTAAAATAAGTCAGATATTTTTTTTACATATTTTTGTTTTAAAAGACAAATGTTTTCAATTGTTATATGAAATAAATTTTAAGTTTAAAGTATGTGATGATTTACAAAATGGAAAAATGTCTTGCATAACTTTAATTCCAAGGTCTTCGCCGATGTTGCTTTAGTGAACTTCTTGAATATATGATGGTTTTTTGACTGAGAAAAAATTAATTTGCTTTTGTAAAGCCGGACAATGACTTTTGTAGGGTGGCGAAATTATTTTTGTTACATATATGATCAGAAAACCAGACTCGCTCCAAGTGTGACAAACGTCAGAAAGAACTGGGCTGCCACCTATATATCTGCCTACTATTAGCTAATATAGTTAAGATTTCTAGTGGAAAATGTATGTATTGCTGCGAGTTGTCAACCCTGTAATTGAAAGCACTTTAACAGATTTGTGAAGAAATAAAACAACAAAGCAAAACGTCAAAAACAGCTGCTGGTATGACGTAACATTTGTAGGAAAACTTTGAATGGCTATATGATCTAAAAAAAAGGAATTGCGTTTGGTGAAGAAACTTGTTTGCAATTTCGAAAAAAATAAAATAATGAGAGTTCGTACTTTTTATGCTCTATTCGACTATGTTATGCCATTTTTCCTATTTGCAAAAATTTTAAAAAGTTATATGCCTATTGTACATACAAAATAGACATAAACACAACAAACCTTAATTTCAACAAATACAATTAACAATACAAAATCAAATGGAAGCAGTGCAGCCACTACTCTTCGTAATAATCGGTTGGGTGCTGTTTTTAACATGTTCATTTTGCTGTGCTTAATTTCCTTTTAATGATTTGAGATGTAACTCTTCGCCAAATTCTCAACGTCCGCTTTGTAGATGATGCGCTGTGTTGCTGGTGTATTTAGTATGTGTAACATATCAGGCATTAACCGTTTATTGTTCTCGCACTGCAGAACTTTTACACTCTCTATATTTTGTTGTTGTATTTTTCCATTTATGTGATATGATTTTATGTCATGCCTCATCGTTACACATTTTCCAAACCCTATACAAATTTGCCATCCTCCCCTTCTCTTTAAATGCAATATAAATAAATTTTGACCTATCAGCATAAATTTCGCTTACTTTATATGAGACCATTTTCAATATCATAATTCAACAGTTTTACAACATTAAAATTGATAAAATGTTTAACTCAAATTTTAATTAAATACATGTCCATAATTACATTTTAGCCATTGTAAAGTAATTTAATGGTATTCACTAAATTTTTTGTGCACATCGTGACATTAAATGCTCGAGGACAGCTCTCACATACAGCAGCAGTGGGTGATGGTATCAAGAGTATATATGTATGTGCTATCATCATGTTTTATAAACGAATGATACTGTTGGAAACGTTGTTTATCAACGTAGTTCTGTGTGTAGATATGTAAACTTAACATTGTATGTGACATTCACACATTACTGCTTTCAGATGCGATAAATCACTCGGGGTACTAACAAAAGTAGCGCTGACATTATTTTAATCATTGACGATGCATTTACTTACCTTGTGTTATAATTTACACATCGCCACACTCCATAATAATTTAATATAATTTGGTAAGTGTGAGAGTGATAAATATATGCATGTACGTTACATTTGCTGAATGCAGTCATCAAAACTTGCATAACCCTTATGTGAGTGACAAAAAAACACCTTCTCCAGAGTGAAAGGTGTACCCTAGACCGGGTCGCGAAAAAAAATTTCCAAAGTCGAGGGCAAATATCAAAGATCACCTCGAGACAACTTAAAAAATAAATTTTTTTTCCTCCCCCACCCCCCGGAAAAACGGCCAAAATCGTTTTTTATCAGTGTTTTTTTATTTATGGCTCAATCGTTAAATCAAAGACATCGGTGTATAGGTCTCGACGAGTACTACATTTGTCCTTTAGATGTCGCTGACATACGACATCACCTTGTAATGATGGCCTCATTTAGAACAATTTCTACCCCTAAAATTTAAAAATATTTTTTCTCAGAATTAAAGTCCTTTAAAAACCAAGAACATTTTGCTTTGGAAGTATACAGTTTTATTCAAAAACAAAAAAGTTACGTATGAAAAGTTGTATTTACAGCACCAACACTAATATATTTTTCCTGTTGTTTGCATTATTACAGAAAACTATTGCATACTTCTTAGCGTTTGAAAAAAAAATTAAATACAAGTTATTGCATACTTTTTAGCACAAACAGTGTTTTCAAACATGCGGATGAAGTTATTCAGCGTCACCAATTTTCAAGCAACGAAATTATAAAGATATCTGGTGCAAAATGGAAGTATTAATAATAAAATATAGACATTAATATGAACTTGTATTCTTCCCATGCAATTTGCAACACTGAACATTTATGCGAAATTTAAGTGAATCAGCGCTTGGAATGACTAATCAAATTGAAAAATTATTGCCAAACTAGAAAGTAGTGAACGGACCTTGAGTCGCGCCAATATTTGCTGTAATTACATACATATCTTTGCTCTTTTTGGGAGTTTATTTGGAATAAAAATTATATTTCGTCGGTAACTAGATTAAAAATGAATTATCTTGAGAAAATTTTAAATTTTTTTTCGATGTCGGTAAGACTTATGCAACAATTTCAGCTACAAAGTATAGAATAATTTTTATAAAAATTTTGTATCAGCGCTGCAAAGTATGCAATAATTTGTGATAATAATGCAAACAACATAAAAAAATGTTTTTGTTGATGCTTTAAATACATCTTATCATTCGTAACTTTTTTGTTTTTGAATAAAACTGTATACTTCCAAAGCAAAATGTTTTTGGTTTTTAAAGGGCTTTAATTCTAGGAAAAAATATTTTTAAATTTTAGGGGAAGAAATTGCTCTAAATGAGATCATCTGTACTAGATGATGTCGTATGTCAGTGACATCTATAGGACAAATGTAGTACTCGTCGAAACCTATACACCGATGCCTTTGATTTAATGATTGAGCCATAAACAAAAAAGCAGTGATAAAAAAACGATTTTGGCTGTTTTTCCGGGGGTGGGGGAGGAAAAAAAATTTTTTTTTGAAGTTGTCTCGAGTTGATCTTTAATATTTGCCCTCGACTTTGGAGAAAAAAAAAATTTGTATGGGGACCGACCCGGTCTAGTGTACCCGGATACCCACATACAAATTTTATGAAATTTTGATATTTTTCTCATGGAACTGTACGTAAATTTATTTTTTTAATCTTCCCAAAAAAATTAGGACATTTTTCGAAGAATTAAGCTTCAGAAAATGATATTAAAACAAAAAATTCGTTCATATAGTTTCATTGACTTTACTTTGTGGTACCCAGGTACGCCTGCCACTCTCTTAAAGGTGTAAAAAAAATATCGATATGCCACGCTCTTCTAAAGGGATAAAATAAACCCACTCCAATGAAAATATAGAAACAATTAAAAGTTAAGAGTTGTCAAAATGTTTGGGATTTGTAAACCATCTACATCCATTAAATATATTCACTTGAAAATGAAAAGGGTACCCTGTCACTCACATAAGGGATAACATTAAAACCCTACCATCTTTAAGAGGTATTTTTCAGTCCAAGTTCACTCTTATTGCTTGTTACAACGACGTAAATTTTTTTTAGTGCAATTTCTAGTCATTGCTGCATTTTTGCCGTTAAATATTGAAAGAGTACTTTATAATGTTTGTCATCAAGATACTTATTTTGGGCAGTTATTAAATCTTTCAAACGAATATTTAAACTTTCAATTCAACTACATGGGTATTTTCTAGCGTTGCGTATGCACGTTTTTTTCTTATTTTGCAGTTTGCTCGTGAAGTTTAAACATTTTGAAGATTATATTCATATTAAAAAATTAAGATTTTGGACAATACTATAATGTTCTGTTTATGAAACTTTTTTTTAAAATATTGTATTCAAAATTATGACTAACACAAAGTGCGTTACGGACACACACACTTGAAGTGTCTATGAAAACTTGTAACATTTAGCAAAATGTCTTATGTGATCAGTATATTTTTTTTTGTAAATTTAGGAAAAATATAGGAAAAATGGCATAGCATAGTCGAATGGAGCGTAAAAAAGTATGAACTCCCATTATTTATTTTTTTTCGAAATTGTAAAAAAGTTTCGGCACCAAACGCAATTACTTTTTTCCCCATCCCATCAGCTGTTTTTGACATTTTGCTCTGTTGTTTTATGTCTTCACAAATCTGTCAAAGTGATTTCAATTACAGAGTTGTCAACTCGCAGCAATACATACATTTTGTCATGTATTAACTATATTAACTAATAGGAGCCAGATATAGAGGTGACAGCCCAGTTCTTTTTGACGTTTGTCACGAACGACGTCATCTAACCTTGGTTTTCTGATCATACTTTTAACAAAAATAATTTCGCCATACTACAAAAGTCATTGTCGGGCTTTACAGAAACAAATAAATATTTTCTCAGACATTGGGTCAAAAAGCCATCAGATATGAAGTTCAGCGGAGCAATACCTGCGTGCAATTAAAATTATGCAAGACATTTTGCCATTTTGCAAATCATCACATACTTAAAACTTAAAATTTATTTCATATAACAATTGAAAATATTAAAAACAAAAATCTGACTTTTTTTTAGAAATCGCGTTTGGTGCGGAACATTTTTGAACCCAATTCACCTAAAAAGGTTATATTCATTACTTGTACAATATTTGCCACCACGTAGTGGTATGTCAAACTTTATGTCGAAATTTGTTATATGCCTAATGTTGGTGTTTTATAAATGACTTATTTCTCATTTGAAATTCTTTTACCTGTTATGCTGTTTCAATCTAAATGTGAGTTGCGGACATACGCATTGTTCTACAGATAACGCAGAGCGACAAAGAAAACAATACATGGGATATTATACTATTTTTCTGATAGCTGCTGCTGAGCACAACAAGAATCTGTTTTTAAAATTTCACAAAACCCCAAAAATCTTGAGTTACGGGTAAGAAACCGCATATTCGTACCTTTACGCACTTATAAGCCAACAACGCGGATAAATATGAACCGCGTTAAAGTTTCTCAGAGGATTTAGAATGAAGAGACTCCAACAATATATATAGTTTGTTTTGTTAAAGTTTAACAAATGAATTTTTTGATTACAAAAACTATAATTTAAAAATAAAGGAATCTTTCACTATGATATCGTCCGTCCTTCCGCTGGAAATATCATTTTTATTATCATTATAATCAGCACTTTAAATATAAAAATATGTTTAATTGGAGGACATTAACTTTTATTCTGAAAAATTGCAACAAATTCAAAATAACTCAAAAAAGCAATTCTTAACGCCAAATATTGAAAAACTTACTAAACATAAACAATAAATGCAACTGTTGTGGCACAAAAACGACATTTCTTTGCTTAACAATAAAAAAAAATAGTGAGCAACAACAAACAACAAATAGCTACGGTGGTTTTTTTTACCACCACAGACTACCAAACCTATTCAGCATTGGGTTATTAACCAAATCTTCTTTCTAGCTACCAATGCCAATGGCGGAAATATTCACCAAAAACTAATTGCTGCACAGTTTAGCTATGTTATAATGCTGAATTTATGTGGCGTTTAACCTTTATGTCAACAGCAACATACCTGGGTATGCTCATACATTTTGTATGGGGAATAGCATGCCGTTAGCATAAAAATGCTCTAATCTAACTCTTTTGTTGGAATTTCGGTATTATTCTTTTTTATTTTGTTAGAAATATTGTTCAAATATAAAAAAAAAATTTGAGATCTATTTGAATAAACAAATAATGAGTTACTAGGAAAAATCATCGGGTTCCGTCCGTCCTGCTGAAGGTCGTCGGTCTGTATTTTATTAAAATTCAATCAGCGTCTGTTCTCATAGTGAACGGCTGTCTGTCTCCAGTGCGTCTGTCTTCCTGCCTCCTAATGTGTGTTTCTCTTCCGTTGATCCTTAGGGATCTTCAAAAGGTTGCCGGTCCGGTACTTTAAATCCATCAACGTCTGTCCTCATTGTGAGAGCTTTTGTCCAAATTTTCAAAAAAAAATCATGCCCTACGGATCCATTCAATGGCTTTAGTATCTCCGGAGACCCGACTGCCACAGCGTCGGTTTCAGGCTGTAGTATGTTGCCTGCTACTGAGACCACGTCTGGTGCAGTGATAGTGTCAGGCTCCGTTAGTCGATATGCTACTAGTGTGTCAAAAAGCAAACCGACACAGCCAA
The DNA here is from genome assembly GCA_964034835.1 of Muscina levida. Classification (NCBI taxonomy): domain Eukaryota; kingdom Metazoa; phylum Arthropoda; class Insecta; order Diptera; family Muscidae; genus Muscina; species Muscina levida. Next base: position 110,183,641 of record OZ035881.1, on the reverse strand, counting down.
AACTTACTTACTTACTTAATTTCCCTTTGTACCCCATGAATGAGGTATGGGATAGCTTCGCGCGTTGTTGTGAATTAACACGCTTTCTATTTTTAGATTCACAACTACTTGTTTATCGACGAATGCGCACGTCACTGTTTGAGAAGCTCTTACTGGACACGACGATTGAATCGACGCTTAATACTGCGAAGTTGCTGTCAACAACATTCGAAGGGAGCCGACAATGAAAGAAAATTTTATCTTTTTTTTTCTTTTAAGATGACTGAAGCCAGGTTTGAACCTGCGAACTCCCGCATGGTAGTCGCGTGTTCTAACCACTATGCCACGGCCGGTCCCAAGTGCCAATGAACTAATGAAAGAAAAACTAGCTCAAAATTGATATATAGATTCCGTATTAGTATTCTTTCCTACTGCGACACTTAGGTTGAATCTTACAATGGTCTCTTGATTTTGTTTTTCGTTGATGTATAAGAATTATGATATTATTTCATAGTTCGGTTGAAGATCGTTTTTATAAGTATTGCTGGTGAGCTGACTAACTCGAATAAGTCTTTGTAGATATTTAACAGTTTTCATATTTTCCAAAAAATAGATATGGTATTGTTCCCCTTCTGGAACCTCCAATACAAAATGAACTATTTTTTGAACAATTTATTTCTCAAACTGAATTTAAATTTTGTCAGTCTAATTATCATGTGAAACTCTCAGAAAATCGAAACATTTGCCACAGCTCTTCTGGTATCTCTCATACCCTCACCCTCATAGTTTAACATACATGTCTTTTTTGTTAGAACACTGTATTTTGCCCATGATCTACGCTTATGAAAATTTGACTCCAGAATGAATATGGACTATATCGGCCGACCACTTCTTTTTTGTAAGATCCCTAGGTCTTATTGAAATTTGAGTCTGGAAAGGTGGAACTTTATAGGCCGATCCCTTCTGAAACATTCCAGACAAAATGGCCTACATATTTGTAGAAAATGTATATTTCTGAAATAACTTCCAATCGGAAAATTTGAGGGTATTTGAATTTGGTCAGTTAAATTAGCTTCAATAGTAAACAAAACATCAGAAATCCAAAACTATTGCCTCACTTTTCTATTACCTCCTATAAAAATGTCCGAATTCTGCCTGATATACATATCTTTCTTGTAACCACGCTAAATTTAGTCATATTTTGAGTAAGATGTTTATTTATAAAAATTCGATTCAATAGTGAATGTGAACTATATCGGTCGGCACCTTCTGGGACCACAAATTTAAATATTTTTGGAAAAATAATATTTCTACCATAAAATTTAAAACGGATAATTGGAGGAAATTTGAACCGGACCAGATTAACTATTTTGTAATAGTAGGCAAAACTGCAGAAAATCTGAACACTTTCCAACCGTTTACGCTTCACATGTTAAGCGCCCCATAGACGAGTACTGCTGCAGTCCATGCCGACGAACCCTTTGTGTACGTGTGTGAATGAACGTTTCACCACACAGATATCAATTATCATTTTATGTTTCAATGAATTGAACCACTATATTGTTTCGAAAATTCTGGTAAAACTGTATAAATTCTACAGGAAAGCACTTTTTCTATGTTTTTTCCAATTTCCTTTCCTATTTTTCACAAACAATTTGTATATGTTGTTCATCTGATTGATATGTGTTCATTTTGAAAATAAAAACTGTTTTGATTTTCATACTGCATTGTCCGTGTGACAAATACATTTTCATGCTCAGTCAAATTACCGATATACACACATATTGCTGTTCCTACGTCAGTACTCGTCATTGCGGGCGCATTAGGCGACGTATAATATATTTTTCATTTAAAAATCGGTTAATTTCAAAACCCGAGAGTCAAACAATATCATACATAGGGTGGGGGTGTTTACCAGTCAGTTTCTGTAGAGGTTAATGTCAATTGGAATTATAACAGGAAGCTTGATAAAAGATAGAACACTTTGAAGATCGTTACGAATGAGTTATGTTAACTCTTCAGAAATAATATGACTCATACGTAATGATAGACGTGTTACTAATCCATATACAAACAATATCCAAATAGAACTGCGGCCAATTTGCCTCATCTAGCGTAAAGAAATTAATATTTAAAAAATAACAAAAGTTTTCTACAAAATGAGAATTTTACTGGAATAATATCTCAAGAAGAAAGCAACAAAAAAACTTATTTACTTACTTAAAAATATATTTTAAATAAAAGAAAAAATTTGTTATTATTTTTTTAAAAAGTTATATGTGTATACATTAGACCGGGTCGCGAAAAAAAATTTCCAAAGTCGAGGGCAAATATCAAAGATCACCTCGAGACAACTTCAAAAAAAAATTTTTTTTCCTCCCCCACCCCCCGGAAAAACAGCCAAAATCGTTTTTTTATCACTGTTTTTTTGTTTGTGGCTCAATCGTCAAATCAAGGACATCGGTGTATAGGCCTCGACGAGTACTACATTTGTCCTATAGATGTCGCTGACATACGACATCATCTAGTAATGATGGTCTCATTTAGAGCAATTTCTACCCCTAAAATTTAAAAATATTTTTTCCTAGGATTAAAGCCCTTTAAAAACCAAGAACATTTTGCTTTTGAAGTATTCAGTTTTATTCAAAAACAAAAAAGTTACGTATGAAAAGATGTATTTACAGCATCAACACTAATATTTTTTCCTGTTGTTTGCATTATTACATAAAACTATTGCATGCTTCTTAGCGTTTGGAAAAAATTAAATACAAGTTATTGCATACTTTTTAGCGCAAACAGTGTTTTCAAACATGCGGATGAAGTTATTCAGCGTCACCAATATTCAAGCATCGAAATTATAAAGATATCTGGGGCAAAATGGAAGTATTAATAATAAAATATAGACATTAATATACACTTGTATTCTTCCCATGCAATTTGCAACACTGAACATTTGTGCGAAATTTAAGTGAATCAGCGCTTGGAATGACTAATCAAATTGAAAAATTATTGCCAAACTAGAAAGTAGTGAACGGACTTTGAGTCGCGCCAATATTTGCTGTAATTACATACATACCTTTGCTCTTTTTGGGATTTTATTTGTAATAAAAGTTATATTTCGTCGGTATCTAGATTAAAAATGAATTATCTCGAGAAAATTTTTAATTTTTTTTCGATGTCGTTAAGACTTGTGCAACAATTTGAGCTACAAAGTATAGAATCATGTTTATAAAAAATATTTATCAGCGCTGTAAAGTATGCAATAATTTGTGATAATAATGCGAACAACATAAAAAATGTTTTTGTTGATGCTGTAAATACATCTTATCATTCGTAACTTTTTGTTTTTGAATAAAACTGTATACTTCCAAAGCAAAATGTTCTTGGTTTTTAAAGGGCTTTAATCCTAGGAAATAATATTTTTAAATTTTAGGAGTAGAAATTGCTCTAAATGAAACCATCATTACTAGATGATGTCGTATGTCAGCGACATCTATAGGACAAATGTAGTACTCGTCGAAACCTATACACCGATGCCTTTGATTTAATAATTGAGCCACAAACAAAAAAGCAGTGATAAAAAAACAATTTTGGCTGTTTTTCCGGGGGTGGGGGAGGAAAAAAAAATTTTTTTTGAAGTTGTCTCAAGGTGATCTTTAATATTTGCCCTCGACTTTGGAGAAAAAAAAAATTTGTATGGGGACCGACCCGGTCTAGTATACATTATGAGGACATATTTAATTTAATTATTACATAACTTCGAGTCAGTTCTTAAGTCGGACTTCGACTATGAAACAAACCGCTATGAAACAAGTATTACTGATTGTGACGGGTTTCGAAACTCTACGAGTACCATTTTTTAACTATTATGAAACGGTCAACGCACAATGATGACTCTTTTGCACCTGTCACATGCATCATTCACTTTAATGGCTATTGATCGTCTTGTTCTGGAAAACTGTAACTGTGTAACTTTTTCTTATTAGTTAATTTTAAACTAAAATACAAAAAGGATTTAGAGCAAACTTGAAAATTCTTTTGTGAATGACAGCTAAATGTATTTTTAAATAAACAAAGGACTATACTCAAATTTTACATTTTTGTATTATTATTTTGTGTCGTTTAGAACATTAAAATTACAAATGTTACAAAATACTTTTGCTAAACTTAAACAAATACCCTTTAGTACTCCTATTAAACTTAAATGTATAGATTTTCCAAATTGATATCAAAACAATTCTAAATTACAAATAGATATTTTAATTAAATCAAAGACAAACATCTTTTGTTTTACGTACACTGCAGTGTCAGGATAATTGTGTGTTGGTGATTAGCATCTGACCACAAAGTTTAGACAAAAGACAGCAATTTCTCAGTTTGCATGAGGATAATTGCATTTCTAATATAGTGAGCAGTAAAGGAATATGTGTATGAGAGCATCACAACTATTTGCATAGAATGTATTCATTGACTTTAAGTAATATCCACTTAATTTGCATAAACACATGAACAGGTGAAATTACTTCATGGCGTCTTAGTTGACATGTGTATAGTCGTTATTGCATAAATGTATGGAATAAGATGGAGCAACATTAGTACTTGAAAGTTGCAAGGAAGGATGTTCAAAAGACCGAAATTTTTCAACTTATATCAACGACTTGGGGAGACATTCATTGCGATAATAAATGACAACATTTATTGGCGAAATTTTTTTAACTTTTTCTCTATTCTATCGTAGAGCTATTAACATTTAAGGTTTGTGATGAAAGTGGAGGAGTCACAGCAAAGAGTGCTGATGACGATAGTTTGGCTACTATCGAAATAGCTATCCGCCCTGCCAACTGTCAACAAAATACATTTCATACAAATCTTGAAAAACAAACTCCATTGGCATCACCTTGCCAATAGTAAATGTACTTCAACGGAACTATGAAACAAATTCTTATTTCATTTTATTGTATTCACTGCCTTTAATTTGTTAAACTTAGGATTTATACGAATGTCTCTTGTACCGAATTTTGCATGAAATTTTAACCGATTTGTTTTCACCTACAATCTCCACATAGGTAAATAAACTATAGACCTTGACAAAACGATAAGTTGAGAGTTCAGCTGATCATTCATTTTTCAACCGATTCTTATAAACTTACCCGTTTTAGAAAGCTACTTTAATACATAATACAAAAGCACAAAATATATATTGCGCTGCCTAATGATCAACTTAGAGCGTTGGGAAAATTAGAATTCGCAATTTTTTTTCGCTTTTATTTTGCTTAAACATCCTCCGTTTCACTATTTTTAAACCGATTTTCAAAATTATTTTTTTTTATTAAAAGGTGTCAAAGTCATAACTTTAAACCAGTTGTAAGCTTTTGAAAATCGGTTTACAATGAGAAGACTTATGAATTTTGGAACTTGTAATTTTAGGAATATCGTCATTTCACTTAATTTGCTATAAACACATTACTTAACGAAGTGACCGAGAAAAACTAAAAGTGTCACTGTACTCTATGGACTCCACTCTAACAAAAGTGCTACATGAGAACCCCTGTATATTTTGTGTATAGCACAGTGTATATTAAAAATAAAGCATATCTTTGGCTTAATAAGCAAACCTGCTAACCTGCTAACCTACTTATATTTGGAAGAAACCCAAAAACGAAGCTAATAATGTACTGGACTTATCAGTTTTCCTTACTAAAATGTGTCTACGAGTGGATATAGCTAATTTTCTTATTAAACCTTTTTACACACTTCAAGACTCAAATTGAAGAAAAACTAAATACTGATCAACGAGGCATATCTTTCTTTACCACACATCATCAAAATCTCAATTTACTTAAAAGTGCATTTAGCAGGTTTGCACACTAAGCTGACGATATGCCTCAATTTGAATAATATTCTATGGGCCAGCATGCATTTCGTCACTTGTTTATCTAAGACCTTTACTACCAACTCCTATCCAAAAAAGAAAAGCCCTAACCAAACGATTGCATTTCAATTTGTTTGCCAGTTAAATAACTGAAAATCACTGCAATCTATATTCATCGATGCGTGCTGTGATAGCTTTCTATGCTAATGAAAAAGAAACAATGAATTCTAAAAGCAAACAGCAGATTCACCACTTCAACTTGCAATTGCTATGACACGTTTTCAAATGACGTCAAATCAATTATCCAGTTGGAATAATCTGAATGAAAAGCAACGATGAACCTTTATATTGTTTACGAATGGCAATAAATTGAATTGTTTTTCATTGGCACGCGTAAAATTGATTAAAATTTTTCGGTAAAGAATTGGAACAAAAGTTCTTGACTTAAACAAGACTTAAACAATATCTTATATTGGGTGATGGTACTTATCAGTCGTTTACATGACTGAAATTTCTTTACTGGTTTTCATATAGATTTAACAAATTTTGCAAACTCGATAAAGTAATTTAAACCATTATTGTTTTTAAAAGTAGCAAAACAATATGTAATTCATATAATCACTGTGCTCATGGAATTCAGTGTAGTGGTCATTTATCATCAATATAAATGATTAAGTTTTAGTATTATCTTCCTCATGTATGTTAGGCAATATATGAAGATAAATTATATCTAAAATACGTAGATTAAGTGCTACAAAGTATTTTTCACATACATAGTTCATATCATCAGAAGATTATTGTCCCTACTTCGAATGAAGTAGGACGTAGTGTATTATTATGAAATGCATATATAAGCGATTGGCAAATTTAAAGCTTTTGCAAAGAATAACAAAGATAAAATATATCCACGACATGATATTTATATGGCTGAAGCAAGTACTATCAGGTGACATAGTTTAAGTTAACAATGACAAGTTTATTTTAAATTTAGTTGTACTTTTTATAAGTACACATCTTTCGATGTACAAAAGCTAAAAAACATTCGCAATTTTAAAAATAAAGATATTTTAATACAACTTATTGACGAAACGGTATTAGCATATTGTTAGAATTCTGCTCCTTTGCATGCCACTTAAGAGGTTCTAAGGCAAACATTGTTATAAATAATATACACGTCTTGATACGATATTCTGAAAAACTGTAGCGATTGATGACAGGCAACAAACAATATTAGGCTGCTTCTAAATAATTTTAACCAAAACGTACTCAAAATTCTTTCTGTCATTAGCTAGCATATTGCATACAGTCATAATCACTACACATACATATTTAATCTACGTGGCTCCTAATCGATTAGTCGAATGTGAAAAGCGAATGTATGGCACACATTTACTCCACATGCTTTACGACATATTTTGATACCTAAGAAGTAGGTAGCAGGTGATAACGACTAACATGTTATTTACATATGAACAATGGTTTCCTGATTGTAGTGCTTGTTTGACTTACGTTGGAATTATGATATTATTTAATATGTAAAAATACACATGGAATAATGTTCAAAGTTGGTTGAAATATTTTAAAGAAGCTTTAAATTAGGGGTAGATATATGACAGTTATACTTTGGTTTAGTTATTTTATAGTTATTTATACAATACTTCAATAAACTGGCGGCAATATGCGTCACAGATTTCGTTGAATCTGGCTGGCAAAATAGTCAGTGACAAAACATCATCCATAAATGTCACTGATTTGGACAATAACCCTAATATCTTAAGATAGCTAAGACCAATACATTACCTTAATGCAATACATTTTTCTCTTACCGGCAAATTTACATTCAACTAACCTATTTTTAAATTTTTTTTTATAAAGAAGTTTCTCCGAAAACGACTGACAACGGTACTCCGAAACAGACTCAAGCTAGAATATATATAAGCCGTGCAAAGTTTTCTTTAATTTGTCTCCGTATTCTTTGTAATCATCTAAATCTATAAAAACCAGTACAGAAATTTCAGTCAGGTAAACTGACTGATAAATACCATCATCCAATATAAGATATTGTTTAAGTCTTGAGTTATTGAAATTAATAGATTTTTTAAATAAAATTACTTATGTATTATTTTTTGTCTGCATGAAGAGCAAAAACATACAAAATTTTACCTATTTTTATAGAAGGTACAATTAGGGGCAGCAAAACGTGTCTGATTTTTTTTCGTATGTTAAAGGGGAAATATACCATATATTTATATGGGAGGTACCAGAAGGGGTGTGCCAAATAGTAAGGGTTGCTGAGGCTTTGCCTGCTATTATAAGATAAATTAACTGACCAAATTTGATTATCCCCCCAGGTGCCGGTTTAGAAGTTATGGGAGAAATATTAATTTTCCAAACAAAGTCATTTTGTATGGGAAGTACCAGAAGGGGTGATCCGATATAGTCCATATTCATTTCTGATTAAAATCTTCATAACAGTACACCTTACACAAAATATGAGTGAATTCACTTTACTTACAACAAAAATTTGTATGTAAGACTATGGGGGTGGGTTCGGTCATTTGTATGGGAGGTACTAGAAGGGGTGTGTCAAATAGTTTGGCTCTCTGAGGTTTCGCCTCCTTTCACGACATAAATTTTCCGACAGATATTCATTACCCCCCAAGTGTCAGTTGGGTAGTTATGGGAGAAATATTAATTTTCCAAAAATAGGTAATTTTGTATGGGAGGTACCAGAAGGCGTGAACCGATATAGTCCATATTCATTCCTAACTTTTCATAAGCGAACAACATACGCAAAATTTGAGTGAATTCAGTTTACTAACAAAAAAGATATGTATGTAAGACTATGAGGGTCAATTCGGTCATTTGTATGGGTGGTACCAGCAGGGGTGTGGCAAAGTTTTCGGTTTTCTAAGAGTTTGTCTACTTTTGCAAGATAAATAAACTGACCAAATTCAAATATCCTCCAGTTTTCCGTTTGGAAGTTATGAAAGAAATATTAATTTCCCAAAAATAGGTAATTTTGTATGGGAGGTACCAGAAGGGGTGCGGCTATTCAGCACATTTACAATCCCATAAGTTCGTTTTGAAAAATATTAATACTGGTAAATTTTCATACCGATCCGTTTAGGATTACTCGAGTTATCCTGCTGACCAGCCATCCAGCCAGCCAGCCAGCCAGCCAGACAGACGGCCATAGCTCAATCGTCTTAAAAAGTCCTGCAACGAATTTGGTCTTAAGATACTTGGGGTCTAACTCGTCTCCTTTAATGCGTTACACTTTTTTTCGTATCAAATGATATATACCCTCATCCCTAAGGGTGATGGTATAATAAGCTATTTTAAACTTACAAGATTAATACTTATGTATAGTATTGGTTGTCCTGTTAACCCGAAATAGTTAGGGAACAACAATTGCAATAGGTTATTAAATATTGACAAAAAAAACCCAAGCTCTGTAATAGTAAGGAAATAGAAAATATTAACCAATTATGCATAAAGTTGTTTGTATACAGGCTGCTTATTTGTATTCGCCTTGTGGTGGGATTGCAAAGTTTTTTATTTACCATTGGAACAAGTATATGCTAAAGCTATTGGATATAGATTACCTGATTTTTGTGAAACACTCACATACATCCAAGATAATGGTCACATGAGATTTAAAATTCAACATACACATATAAATGCTAATGTTAACAAACAACATGAAACTTTTCCATGTTAATATTAGCAATCTGCATGTATCCGTAGAAGTTTTTGTATAAGTATATGTTGTCATTATTTTACACTGTTATTGTAATGTGTTTTTTTTTCTTAATATCACCGTACATTTATGCAAAAATATATGCTTTTTTCATAAGTTGCGGAAATATATAAAAGTTTATTAGAAAACACACTTTGTATCATAAAACTAGTAAAAAAATATTAAAGCCTTATATTCGTACATGTAATATTAACAAAAAAAAAAATTTTTTTCAACAATATTGTTTAGTTGATTGTATCAAGTATTTTATGAATGGTACCGGTGTTTTCCTGAACTATAGGTAATATTATTACAATATTTGTGTTATAACTATTTCCAAAGACTTGGTACCCTGTTGACATATCTATACTAATATTATAAAGATAAGATGTTTGTGAGTTTGTTAGTTTGCTTGTTTATAGGAGGTAATCATCTTAACTACACATCCGATTTTAAAAATGCTTTCACTAGTAGAATATAGCTCTAAGTAATATAGTCTAAATATTTTTTTTTAACAATAGGCATCCTCTTGTTAGTAAGTGTAAATTTCCGAAATTCTTAAGATAGATGTCTACTAAACAAAAATATACCTCCCTCTAATCAATCAGTACATACCAAAAATGTAGTAATGTGTTGTCATTTTCTGCAAATGGTTGTTGTTGTTGCCTTTGATTATATTTAACGAAAGTTTTCAACAATAGTGTATCTTACAATTAAGCTATTTTGCTAACTTGCCACTAAGAACTTGTAACCCCACAGGACATTTAAAACATGTGTTGGGGTATCATATGGAAATCAACACGAATAACAACACCATTAGTGTAGCTTCATGTTAGAATCATGTTAAGGAGTTCAAGTTTGAAAGATATTATGCTAATGTTAGTTAACCTCATAGAAAATTTAAAATATTTCTGCAATAGTATTAAACAACTGTTATGATAAGTACACGTTTCAAACACAAATATACATATGTAAATAAAGATTTCAAAATGATAGAACGTATCCTTGCAATGTTCTAATGTGCAATCGGGGGTAGGGACTGGCGGGCATCGAAAATTGGGGAGTTTGAGTGGGAGGTGTAAGTATTTTTTGTCAGATCTTGGTATACTTGATATAAGCTGGCTTATAAAATTTCAGCTAAATTTTTGCTAAGTCCATCCCCAAAATGTAGGATTTTGTATGGAGGTGAGATTAGTTTTTGTCCGACATTCCTTATCTTAGAAAGTAACCTCCGCTTAACTACGTCTGTAATCGAGAACTAACAGGAAAATCGTGTGGTATCATACCATTTAGTAAAGAAGCTACTTTCTCACACGTGCTGTTAAATAATGGTCCCTATTTCGTTTGAGGGTGTCGTCAACATTTATGGGGTTCCGTTTGTTAATTTTTCTTTGTCGTGTTTTCATAGCCAGTAGATGACCTGAAAGCGGGTGGCTAGCCCAAACATCAGAGTTCATCGCTCACTATCAGCTGCTATTCATGATAAAAAATATCACGAACACGTAAGTATGTTAAATGAAGGTAAATGATAAGTAGTAACTTAATAAATAAGATTGTATTCTAAACATTGTTATGTGTACTGCGTTAAGTAACATTGAATTCAATATCTTTGAGTACATCTCACGAAACTGACATATAAATTGTATCCACTTCGTAGCTTGTCGCTGATGTCACTACTTAAGAAAGTTTATTTTAGGTTTTAAGTATTCCTACATAAACTGACCTAAGCATAACACAACTTTTGGGCTAATGCAAAGAAAAAATTGATAAAAAGCTGAGTACAAATGACACTCGATTTCTTTGTACCCCAAGCACATATGTAAAGATTATGTCTTACACTGTCAAGAATCAAGAAGTTTTACTTTTTTTTGTTTCCACAGCCGAGTGTCATGCATTTCATTTTGGCACACTTTTGCAAATAATGATACATTAATACCATTATAAAATATAGTTTTAGTAAGCTGAAGAAACGGGATAGGAAAGGTATATTTAAATGAAAGAAAAAAATGTTAATGACCTAATCTTAAACCAAATGAAATTTTCTGTAGCCAAAACTCGAAGCCAAAACCTTTTGGAGTCGCAAATACAGTTAAACAAGTTTTATTGTCAGACGGCTTATGAAAGCATTACAAAATTTCCTTTTCCAGAATTTGCGTATTTTGTTTGTATTTAATTTAATTGCATAATGAAGTTCAAATACTCACAAAAATGGTAGTTAAATTTAATAATACCACATATCAAATATTAATTAGGAAATACAAATCTTGTTATTTGTATCCTGCAATTATATGTGGCTTAACGTTCGCACACAACTATAAATAGATATGTAGGTATGCACATACACGAACGCAGTATTCAATAAGTAAATACAGCACAGTTGATCACAGGAAGTAGTGCATCATCAAAATATGCATTTGTTCATTGTATTTGATGTTATTTTAAGTCAGCAATTTAATTGAATTAATTGATTAAATTAATTACAGTTAGATTTTCATATAGGCGTAATAATCTTACTCTGTATGGGTAATGCATGTTTAAATTAAACTAATTTTACAATGTTAAAGCTTTAAGTAAAGTGAAGCAAAATATATTGATAAAAATATTATACATCTTTTTACAAATAGTCATATGATAAATATAGGTTTGATTGAGGAAATTATTTTGCTTTATAGGGATGTTTCAATATTACGGAAAAATAGTGTTCGCCAAATGATGAAAACCATATTAGAATAATTTATAATATTCAAATAACACAAAAGATTTAAGGATTATATTGTCTACTTAAATTGCATTATGTTACATTTTATCAGACCCTCAATAAAATATGAGAAAATTTTAAACAAGCAGACGGTGTTGCTTTGTAGCTTGTTTGGGTTAGAATTGTATGCATTAGCAGCAATATAAAAAATATTTTTAATTCATTTTATTATTATTATTAATTATTTTGAAGAACGATTTTGTGTGAATTATGTTCCTCGAAACATTAAGAAAAATTTAGCAAGTTAATCTATATATATAAAAATGGTGGCAAAAATGTATAGTAATTCATCAATTGACAACGGCTGGACCGATTTTGCTGAAATTTTTTTTCAATTGTTCGTAATTGCCAGGAGAAGGTTTATGTAAAAGAAAATTTTGGGAAAATCCTCCGGAAAAGCCGGAAAATTGGAAAAACCGAAAATTGCTTTTTTGTATGTAATTTTGTGTGCAAGTGTTACGAATGATTTTTCGAATGGAAAAATAAAAAAATTTGTTGGAAAATTCGGAAAATTCCGGAAAAATTTTAATTGTATTTTTCGACGAAATTTGGTTTTTGTCGTATGATTTGATAGTTTTAAACGATGTAACTGCGAAAAATTTCGGATAATTTCCCGAAGTGACTTTCCGAATGGAAAAATAGATAAATTCTCGGTGGAAAACTCAGAAAATTCCGGAAAAACTTGGTTTTTTTCTACAAAATTTTGCATTGTATCGCTTGATTTGATAAAAATTTAATTTTTGTTTAAAATTTTGTGTGCAAATGTTTTGTGGTGACTTTTCGAAGGTATAAATAGAAAATTTTTGTTGAAAAATTACGGAAAACTGCCAAAAATTTTAATTTTTTACGACTAAATTTTGCATTTTACCGTATGTTTGAAAATTTTGAACGATTTTAATGTGAAAAATTTCGGATAATAGAAAAATTCTTGGTGTAAAACTCGGGAAATTTTGGAAAAACTCGAAAAAGTTGGATTTTTCGACGAAATTGTGCATTGTATCGCTTGATTTAATGATTTCAGTCGACTTTAAGGTGGAAAATTCGTAATGTTGCTTGAAAATTTCGGATTATTGTGAAATTTATTATGTTAAAATATGAGCATAACGCATTGGTCCGGTTGTTCAAATCCGCATTAAATGCAATGCGTTCTGACGACCACAAAATCATTATCAGAGCAGACAAAAGACCCTCTGGATGCCATACAAGATTATTCAATGCTTCCACTATAAATGAAGTCGCAGTGGTGATTGTTGGGAAAAATGAGGAATCACGCGATGTTGCTCTCAAGCGTCGGGAAGGTGGACAACTGAGGTACGTGTAAAAGACTTGATGTTCTGTCGTGGAGAGGATGGCTATCACCTCAATTTAAAGTTGGTCAATGGAATGAAAGGATTGTTTACAAGTCATCACTTCTTTTTCATTCTCCATTAAAGTTCGAAATCGTATTTGAGGAGAATAAACGAATAAAATGGTTAGCTCAATGAATTTTTATGCGTATCGATTGATGATTCGCCAAGATCTTGACAATAATCTGTTAAGATATCGTCGGTTATTTCAACAGTACTGCGTTGACATGTACATACGTCAAGGTCGAAACGAAGCGTCTCAATTTTATTTGTTTCATTCAGCCGCCACATTTCGAAAAGCTCGCCAACGTTTATTTATTTTTGAAAACGATACGCATTGCGACTCAACGCTCGACAAGGCAACTGTTTCTGCTCCAGCGAATCAAATTCGTACATTGTTTGCGATCATCATAGCCAGGTGTCATCTGCCGATCCTGATCACATTGTGGGACAAATACAAGGAAGAGATTGCTGACAACATTCTGCACAGAGTTAGCACGACAACATCGAATTTCGATCTTGAAATTAACTTCTGATCGAAGACATGGGCGGCAGTCTACTGTAGAAATTGGGAATACCAGCGCCAAATCGTTCGATGCATGATGCATACAATCGCGAATTGCAACGAGATCAAGAATTTGATTGAGATGAGATGACTAAAAGAACAAATGTGCCGCCGCTGAATGCCGAGCAAACGAACGTGTACGATTCGCTGTTGAAGGTTGTTGACAAGGGTATGTGAAGCATTTACATTCTCGATGCTACTGATGGGACAGGCAAGACATTCCTCATTTTTTTGATTCTGGCAACAATTCGGTCAAGATCGCAAATTGCGTTAGCTGTTGCATCCTCTGTTATTGCTTTGAAGCTGCCATTGAATCTTCTCACGGTTGACAAGCCAACATGCAGCGAAATTGTTGCGCGAATGCAAAAACATCATTTGGGATGAATGCACTATGGCGCATAAATGAGCTTTGGAGGCAGTTGACAGAACCATGAAGGATTGCTGTCCAGAGATTTTTTACAAACATCCCAAAATCTACTGCTGCTTATGAAATTAATGCATGCCTGAAATCGTCAGCTTTGTGGCGGCAGGTCAAGATGTTGAAATTGATTACGAACATGAGAGTCATGTTGCAAAACGACCCATCGGTTACTGAATTTTCAAGACAGCTACTGGCGCTTGGTAATGGCCAAATCCCTGTTGAGGTTTCAACTGGATTGAAGGCGTTCCCGGAATTTTTGTGAGTTTACATCATCGAGGGAGGAACTCATCATCAAAGTTTTTCCCGGCATTGCACAAAATATTAAAAATCCAGATTGGATTAGTGAACGGGCCATACCAGCAGCGAAGAATAAGTACGTCGACAGCTTGAATGTTATTATTTTAAGTAGAATCGACGGAGAACTGCATTCATAAAAATCTGTTGACAGCGTGACCAACGAGAATGAGGCGACCAACTATTCGACAGAATTTTTGAACTCGCTAGATGTGCCAGGAATTCCGACGCATAATTTACAGCTGAAGGTGGGATCGATCAAAAGCATGTTGCTAATTCATCCGAAATTGTGCATCGCGGTTGTCCATCAAGAAACTGATGATTAAAGTGACGTACATCAAGGACAAACTCAAAGCAGAGAAAGTCCTTATCCCACGAATTCCTATTATTCTTACCGATCTTCCCTTCCAAATTCGAGCGAATTCAACTCCCCATTCGATTGGCAATCTCGAATTTATCTGATTTTTATAAGGTCACCTGCACGACGCCTGTTTGCGTGTTGGGAAACCGTCTTCATTGTTTGTTTTTACGCCGGAAAACAAATCGAAAAACATTCACTAATTTCAATTAAATTCAAATAAAGCACATTAGAACTTCACCTTGGCAGAACAACGTTTGCCGGGTCAGCTAGTCCAATATAAAATGTGCTACGAACATATTAATTTTACGCATAACATAGCACGTTTTGTTACTTTATATACTTTGTGTATGAAAGTTGTCGCTCTTAAATACACTATGCCGTAAGATATTGTTTTAACAATGAATTATCCACCAATTATTTTTAATCGGAAACATTAACTTAAACCAAATGTGGTAGTAATATTACAGCAGATTCCTATTCCCTTTTATCTATCACCCTTCGGGATAATGGTATATAACATTTGAAACGAGAAAAAATGTATATCATCAAAGGAGACGTGCTAGACCCCAAGTA
Source organism: Muscina levida (assembly GCA_964034835.1). Lineage (NCBI taxonomy): Eukaryota > Metazoa > Arthropoda > Insecta > Diptera > Muscidae > Muscina > Muscina levida. The sequence goes on along the minus strand of OZ035881.1, from coordinate 110,167,730 downwards.
TCTTAAGACCAAATCCGTTTCATGACTTTTGAAGACGATTGAGCCATGCCTGTCTGCCTGGCGCACAGTGGTGCATTCGCCTGAATTAGCGTAACGAAATTAATAACATAAAAAATAATAAAATTTTCGTCAAATGGAAAAATTTTCTAGAATAATAAAACAAAAAGGAATAAAATTTTTTTATTTAAAACTTTTTTTTTTAATTTTTTTTTATTTATTTTTAATTTGTGGACTTATTAAATTATATTATTAAACTAGTGGGCCCGGCAATGCTTCGCTATTGCACATTAACTTGTAATATATTTCACATTTAGGTCTACAAAGTACTTTGAAAACGTTCATCAGCAAAGTCATATCTATAGTGCTTACATGGAGATTACGTTTTTTCTGTATGTAGGGCGAAAAGCCACTTCTTCCAAAAATCGGAAACAGACATTCCGCTGATTTAAATAATTTTTATTTTGATCTGTAGTAGCGGATACTAACTATCTTTTTGGGCATAAAAAACATTTTGTTATGCCTTCTCCGCCTATTGACCGCAAATGAAAATTCCGTCTGAAGCTTCATGCCTTTAGCCATAAAAACTTCTTTTGTCATGTCTTCTTATCACACGGATCAAGAATATTCCGGAATACTATTTTTGTATTGAACTCGTATTACCATTTTTTTTAGATAATTCGGTCACCAATGTTTGGCTTAACAAAGTGATGGTCTCACGCGCTGTATGGCATATTACACCGTCGTGTTGTAACCATTTCTCGTTCAAATAATGTGCAATGACATGATAAATAAAAAAAATCACTTGATCGTCCACTGGCTCAAATTCTTCCACCAGTTAGATCTTATATAGATGCAGGCCAAGACCTTTCTTCAGCATTTGTATAGACCGAGTTGCTGAGAATGGCGTCGGTTTGATAAATTCGAGTCCCCTGTCACACTTACGTCTAAAACGTCGATGGCTTCTATTAGCTGCTGAGATGGATCATTATATGCAACCTCAACTTCACAAAGGGCTCCATAAGTTTGGCGAACAGAACGTGCATTTTGAAAATAAATTTGCAAGATTTGCAAACGTTGTTCTTGTGTAGTTTTTACATGGTGATTTTCCAAAGTATACTAAAAGAAGTTCTATACGTCAAAAAAAATTACCCCATATATAGGTTATTTACAAATATTTGCTTATGTTATCTCTGACATACTTTAAAAATGTTAATTGTGCCCCAATAAAACAAAAGGTGTTTTCCAGTATAACTACAATGAATATTGCATTTTTTTCTGAAAAGTAACTGGTGTACGGACCATTATTTGATACAGTTTAAATATTTAACTATTGAAGTGCGTGGCAGCGCCTCGGCACTTTTTACTTATTAAGTTCCAAATAGCCTGTTCATTAGGGCGGAACAATTTGTTCGCGTCAAAAAAACGTGGTAATCGTATACCAGTATCGCAATGTACGAAGAATTCTTAGACAATTTCGCTTAGAAACTATATGTCTACAATCAATTCCTAGTTCGCGCTGAGAAGCATGAATATTTCAGGTTTAGGTATATTTTTAGCAATTTTTCAGTTACGTCAGACGTACCATCCCGATGTTTGGAGACCAAGACGAAGAGAATAGTATATTTTTGACATTGTTTTTTATCCCGCCCAATATTCTGAAAAATGATTTTTAGAAACTTAATTTCCGTATGCCAACTCTCAGAGGTCATAACTTTTTAACCAATACATAGATTTGCTTCTGTAATACCTCATTTACTTTGCTGGGAAATTAGTTTTACGCAGAAGGTCTCGAAAAATATATATCTGAAGTTTTCGGTTTGTGCTAATTTAAAAACCAAAAAAAATTACTTCTTGTAAGCGCGGAATACCTTGTGTTATCGAATATTGCCATTTTCACCCCCTAAATGTAGAAAAATCCAAACAATGTGTAGCCTATGTTACTCGCGGGGTTATTCGGAGGATTCCCTGAAAATTTCATCAAAATCGGTCCAGCCGTTTTCGAGTCCCTACGTTACATACATACACACATCCTCTTTTATATATATAGATTATTTCGAGTCAACACTCCACTCTGACTCGGACAGCCTTACTAAAAAAAAGCTTGCAATTGCAGCCCGACATGATGCCTAAAAATTCCAACATAGTGGGCAAAAGCAGCTGAAAGCAGCAAATGTTGGGCATTTCATAAAGTAGCCGAAATATATTAACATAAAAGAACAGTCTTCTCACCGGCCGATACCGGCTAACTAAGTTCTACTCTACAGAAGTTAAAATTCGGTCACAAAAAGGGTTAAACAAAAGTGTTGATTTATACCACAAATTTCTAGCACCTCATATATGGCACAGGTTACGATATACTTTTTTTGTAAACTACATACCTTTATCTTTTAAAAAAATCCAAAAAATATTTATGAGTTTTTCCAATTTTTCAGCACAATCTGCTCTATTGTAAAAACGCTCTAAAACGTTTTTGTTGCAGCTGTTTTGACATTTGTTGTGTTTGGAAGCCTACAGTTAATTAATTATATCACATTTGTAAATTTGGAAGTTATCGATTTGCTAAACGAACAGTTAGTTATCGTCGGGAAATAAAATTTTAGTAGATTTCGAATGTCGAAAATTTTAATTTCGTTACGCTAGATCATGGAAATGGACCACTGTGTGGCGGGATGACTGGCTGGTGGGTAGGATATCTCGAGTAATCCGTAACTGATCCTTATGAAAATATACCAGTGTTAATACTTTCAAAATTAATTAATGGGATTGTAATCGGGCAGAATTGCCCCACGCCCCCTTGAACCTCCCATACAAATTTACCTATTTTTGGGTAATTAATATACCTTTCATAACTTCCAAACGGAAAAATGGAAAATATTTAAATTTGGTCAGTTTAATTTTCTTGTAAAAAAAAAACTGAGAAACCTGAAACGTTTGACACACCCCTTGTGGTACCTTCCATACAAATTACCGAAAAGATCCTCATAGTTATACATACATTAGGTTGAACCCTTTCTATCACATACATACAAAATTACCTATTTCTCCCATAATTTCCAAACGTGCACCTTGGGGTAATGAAATCTGGTCACTTAATTTATCTTGTGATAGGACGTATAACCTGAAAAAAACTAGCTATTTGACGCACCCCTTCTGAAACCTCTCATATAAAAGACCGAATTCACCCTCTTAGCTTTACATACATATCTTTTTTGTAAGTCCACTGAATTAATGAAAATTTGACTCAGGAGTATTTCGATTGACCCCTTATGGTATCTCCATACAAAATTACCTATTTTGGAAAATAATTACAATAACAAATATGTGTGTGAAACAAAAATTTCATTCAGTAGCTTGTTAGCTACTGCTTTTCTGTGTCTCTCTTGAGGACCGATACTCTATATCGCTGGTATTATGACCGAAAGTCCTAACGATAAGCGTTTACACTCCACAAGCAGACAAAAGTAATTTTAATTAAAAATCGGTTAATTCTAATAACTTAAGACAGTATCTTATATTGGGTGATAGCATTTATCAGTCAGTTTACCTGACTGAATTTCTGTACTGGTTTTTATTGAATTCCTATATCTTCTCACCTTGTATATCTTGTTACCGCACTAATGATGTACTTATTCTTGTTTGATTTTTATAGATCATTTGTGTACACAATGACCAATGAAGACACTTTACAATCGATTGACAGGCAGTCAAAAGTTTATTACCTAACACTGTAGGTGCTATTAACGACACTCACATGAGATGTCGAATAATTTATAGTCCAACAAAACTTTTTTCTGTTTTTCTGTTCACTTAGTACTTTTTTTTATTACTAAGAATGACAATTTGGTCATAAATAGTAAAATACATATTTCATACTCCTCCTGATTGTGAAGGAATCATTTTAATTGTGAAACGTAATACAAATTGTGTCAACAAGGGTATAGTTTAAGTAAGTACATTTATTTTGTGTCAGCATAATCAAGGGTTTTATGGTATGAACGTACTTGCCAGTCAGTGTCTTTGAAAATAAGTAAGGAGATTTATTATATTGCAGTAAGACAAAAGTAGCAGCATGAAGCATGACCTCAATCTGTATCATGGGAATAACAAGGGCGATTAAAGTGATTACATTTTTACACAAGTTATGCTACCAATATGTGGGTCCAAAGCTTCGTCTTTTTAAGCCACTGCAAATCATAAATACTTTCAGTAACATTTTAAAATAAGAGCAGAAAAATGTCGCCTTTGAGTTTTGAAAGTCATTTCACCACAAATATAACGAAAAAGGTTAGGATCGTCAGGCCGTGGCATAGTGGTTAAAACACGCGACTACCATGTGGGAGATCCGTGGTTCAATTCCCGTCTCCAGTCATCTAAATTTTTCTTTTTATTTTATTGCCAGCCCCTTCGATGTTGTCGACTGCAACTTTGTAGTATAATAATCGACATGTTCTCAAACAGTGACGTTCGCATTTGTCGATAAACAAGTAGGTGCCGTATGTTGTGAATCTTAAATAGAAAGCGTGTTAATTTACAACAAAGCGAGAAGCTATCACATACCTCATTCATGGGGTGTAAAGGGAAATTAATTTCATTTTTTAAGTTAGGATCGTTAATGAGCTTTATCGTAATACTCGCACGAGAACAAAGGTCAATTTAAACCTAAAAAGTTTTAATAAATAGCAAAAACAAATATAAAGCATACTTTTTTCGGTCGTTTACTATTTCTGAGTATTTCTACAATACCGGATATAAACTTGACATCACAAAAAACCTGAACACGATTAAAATAAAATATGTGCGTTTTGGTAATGATGGTAAGTAACCAAACCACGATCTATTGAAATATGTTGATATGTGATATTCTCAAGGATTTAAAGGAAAAAGACAAAAGTAGTAGTCGGTGTAAAAGTTCATCTTAATTGTGTTTTCATATTGTATTAGTCATGTACCGCTAGAGTTGCAGTTATATTATTCGAATGCATCAGAAATATTTCCACCAAATTTTATCCTTTTTGTTGCTCTTGCTATTAGCGCAACTGCTTCCAGTTAGGTATTTTATCAATTATGGGGCAAGCAAATATCTCTTTGACTTGTTTTTAAGCAATTTCCCAACACTCAGATCTAACCAGCATTCCATTATTCCCAATGACTTTGCTCAATGGAATTTCGCTTGTTGATTGATTTTGTCGTCAAATTGTCAATTGTCCGAAGTAGCCTTGTCTGGTTTCGTTATCGATATCTTTGATGCAACGATTTTACAGCTCAATACTTTTAAGCGCTCTTACTATTTGCTTGTCCATGTAGACGTCGAACACTTTTTTCATTGTATTATTGAAAAGGACGTTGGTTGCAACAGCTCAGTATGTTGGCTGCACAGTCCGTATATGTACTCGTATATGCATCATTGTTATTTACTGTTGTCCACTATAGACAATAGATACCAAATGATGCGATGCCCTTAAGTACTCTCATGACATTTGGTTTGTGTGTAGACTGACGATAATACAGATATCTTGTTTTTTATCACTATAGTCCATGAAGCTGTCTCCGCTGTCTATGTAGTCGATGTCGCTGCAAGGTTATTCATGGGAAAGGTAATCAAATCAATTGACGCATTACAGATTTGTAGTCCACAATATCGGCTGGCTAATGGTGTGAGTGTGCGGTGTTACGAGTATCGTAAATTTGAATTTTATATCATGAAGGGATATTTATAAGTTTGTTTAGCTTAGATGGCTTATATTGTGAATATTGACATACTGGAGCTCAAGAGTATGATAGAATGATAATTTAAAAATTTAAAATTACAAAACATCATAATAAATTCAAACATTAGTACAAGCATGTTTAATTGCATTAAATTTTTCTACGTAGTGACAGATTGTCCATGGTTTTACGTGGATGCCTGCCCGTTAGGGCTTAATTCCACGGTGCTCTTCGCACACGGGTCCCTACGATGCGGAGACCAGCGCCCCTGGTAAACCAGGTACCAGATTTTGAAGTTATGCGTTTGGGCATAACTTCCCCCATTGGTATAGGGTCGGAGCCTATCTAAGGCTCCTGTCGTTCTATGGGTCACGACACTCGGGCCCAAGCCCTACCCGCGATTTGGGTACAAACCACAGCCACCACGATACTCCCCGAAGGGCCACCCAATCGGTCTGAAATAAATTCCAGACCGACCTTCCCGTGGTACCGGAATTAAGTCTCCGGTCAAACCTCGTGACAGAAGCCACTACCAGTTGAGCCCCAAACTGCTCCGGACTGGTCACCAATGAGAGGTAAAATCATCCATCATCATTCACACAGTTTTGACCATAGGCACACAAACTCCTTTACCACAACATCCCACACACACTACCTAAGCCGCCTTCGCCGAAATAGCTCCCGCGCATAGGTACCTATGCTCCTCACCCCATCAGGGGAGCGAAGCACACCACTCACATCAAACACACCATTTAGACATACAACACCCATGTCACCCAAATTGCGAATATCCGCGTACAGCGGACATTCACACAACACATGCATCCAATCCTCACTAATGGCACCACAATCACAACTGGCCCTGTCACACAAACTCCGTTTATGGAGGAATGCGTTCAGGGACCCATGCCCGGTTATTATGAAGCCCAGACATAGCCCAAAGCTAAAGTCGGGGTTTTCGATAACAAACCGGACATCACTCACAAAGCAGTAGGTAGTCCTACCGTTCACACTATTATCCCATCTAGATTACCAAATAGACATTCACTCAAGTACCTATTTCGCTCACTCACACTCATACCTACTGCATCCTCATACACAATTCAATCATTCTGCAGCATGATCCCCCTCTTTAGCCCGAAAATAATGCATCTACGCATTACCTCGAGGTCAAGAGGAGGAACCCCCACCAATACTCTACGTAGGGACAATAATATTAAATCTTAAATATTTCGAAATCAGGAAACAACCTAAAAAAAGTGACACTCAACATACTCGAATTAGATTTACCGCCAAGAATTGCGCTTATGATGCTTTTTCACTAGCGCCCCAGTAGGGACTAATACTAATTCGGAGCTGGTCCCATACTAGTTCCCCTTAGACATTGAACTAGATGGCCTTCGGTACAAACAACTGTCTCATTTAATAAAGATATGTCCTAGACTTACGGGGAAGTTTCCCCTCTGTTCTAGTATAGAACTAGCTTATAGTCATTTAAGTAATACCAACTAGCCTGTTTTAAACTAGTATGATAATACCCATCTGGGAAATTTTGATAACTGCATATTTTTAGAATATTGTAGATTTGCTAATATGTTTTTATCGTTGGGTTTAAGTTCTATTTTATTATTGCTAATAGAGTTTGTTTTACAAGCGATGCGTGGAATGGATTATGCGATAGCTGGCAGATAGGATAGCTATTGCAATGGTTGCCAAACTATCTCATCAGCATCATTTGCTGTGACTCATCCACTATCAACACAAACATTAGTTGTTAAAACCTTAATAAAATAAATGAAGATAACATCAACGAAGACCAGTCGTCAGCATAATTCACACAAACCCTTGTCAAGATATGAGCAAAGGTTTGCTCCTTTAACATAATTCGAGAATAATTCGCCCTAATTCATTAGTATAAATGTCAAAAATACGTTTTTGCCGGATCTTTTGCTTATTAGTCAAAGTGGTTGCGTGCATACATATCTTGATATACGATATGTATTAATAAATCATCATTATGCTTCCACTTTCATTATTTCCTTGACACATAAATTCAAGAATGTCTGTATCTAAATCAAATTTGTGGAATATTTACTAAATATTTGTAGCAATTTGTCCAATTGTCATATCAAATACGCTCGCACATGAACATTTTCCCATATTAGTGTCGGCACATTCATATGTTCGTTTGTGCAGAGACATACATATATTACAATTCTGTAATCTTGCTGTGTTAGTAATCTTGCGTGACTTTGCCAATAAAAACAACATCTGGCCTAGATTTTGCAGTGTACACGGTGGTTTTTCGTATCTTCAAGGCGAGAAATGTAGATCTGATGGTAAGCATATCTGCCAAATATATATGAATATGGAGAGTTAAGTATAAAAATTGCTGTGTAGAATTTTTTTTTGTATTCTTAAATTGTTGAATTCATTAAAAATAACTAGAGTTATTCATATAAAAGGTGGTTAATTTGTAAGGGTCGATGTTGGATGTGAGCCACACCTAAACGTCAAGTTCTTTTCTATATTTCATTTGACATTTCTCAATTTCAGACTAACTCAATTTGAACCATGGAAAGATACTCAATCGAACAACGCATTAAAGTTATTCAGGCTTATTATGAAAATAGGCGTCCAAATTAATATGCATATCGTGCACTTCGTGATTTGTTCGGTCAATTTAATCGTTCAAATGTCCATACAATCGGAAAAATCGTGCAAAAATGTAAGCAAACCGGGTCTGTAGGAGATGTAAAAATACCAGTGCATACGCGTACATCTCGTACTGCTGAAAATATTGCTGATGTTCGCGGTAGTGTGACCGAAGAGCCGTTCACCTTTACACGTCGTCGTGCTCAACAATTGCACCTCTCACGCTCGTCGTTGATAAACATTATGCATAAGGTCTTGCATTTACGAGCTTAAAAGGTGCAATTGACTAAATCCTCTTGACCATTTCGAACGTGGTCAGTGGTCAGAATGGTGGCAAGCAATGGCAGCAGTGAATTATAAATTTTCGAAGAAAATCATCTCCTCTGAAAATTTTAATGTATGTCTCCGAAGACATGAACTATCCCAAACCTATTTTTAATCACGATTTTTCATTTTCTTTTATTTGACTTTTGTCTAAAAAAAATCCAACTTTAACCCACTGTATACAAAAATTGTGACGTAGTGGATCATAATAGAGTTTAGGGTTATATTACTGAGGTCAAATGCTATCGTTTGATATTGGTTTAGTTCACTCCCAAAAAAGTGCGTTGCACTGTTTGCTCAAAAGTAGACTTTTTAACATTTCATTAACATTTCATTTTGATTTTATTTTGGAACATTTGACTCGTAGAGGTTATTTGTCTTCGGTGACTCTTAGTGACATTTTCCGGAGAATATTTCTATCGAAGATTCTAATCCTTGACCTCCGCCCAAAGTTGACTTTTAAACCGTTTTTCAAAATTGGGCCAAAAATGTCCCATGCGGGAGGGAGCTAGAGGGTTAAAATGTTCCGAGAAAATATTCCCCTGATTGTTTTAATATATGTCCCCGAAGACATGAAATACCCCAAACGTACTTTCACAGATGATTTTTCATATTCATTGGTTTAACTTTTGACCAAAAAAATTTAACTTCAAACCACTGTAAAAAAAATTTGTGACGTAGTGGGGCAAAATGGAGTTTAGGGTTTTGTTACTGAGGTCAAATGCTATCGTTTGATATTGGTTTGGTTCACCCCCGAGACAATGACCATCAAATTGTGTCATAATCAATTGTAAAAGTACATTTGGGATAGTTCATGTCTTCGGAGACATATGTACATTAAAATTTTCAGGGGAATATTTCATTAGAACATTTGAACCCTCTAGCTTCCACCTGTATGGGACATCTAAGATTGAATTTAAAAAACAGCTTAAAAGTCAAATTTCTTAATATGTTCAGTATGGGTGGAATATAGAGGTTTAAAATGTTCCGAGGAAATATTCCCCGAAAATTTTAATGTAGGTCTCTGAAGACATGAACTAACCCAAATCTATGATTTTTCATTTTCTTTTATTTAACTTTGGACCTAAAAAAATTAACTTTAAACCACTGTAAACAAAAATTGTTACGTAGTGGAGCGAAATGGAGCTTAGGGGTTTGTTTCCGAGGTTAAATGCTATAGTTTGATATTGTTTTGGTTCACTCCCGAAAAAATTTGTTGCACTGTTTTCTCATAAAGAGATTTTCTAACGTTCCATTGACATTTCATTTTGTTTTTATTTTGGAACCTTTGACTTATAGAGGCTATTTGTCTTCGTTGACTCTAAGTGAAATTTTCCGGAGAATATTTCTAACCTAACCTTAAAGTTATTTTTATTATTTTTCATATTCTTTGAATCGTCTTTTGACCAAACTTTAAACCATTGTAAAAAAAAATTGTGACGTAGTGGAGAAAATTGAGTATAGAGATTTGTTACTGAGGTCAAATGCTATCGTTTAATATTGGTTTGGTTCTCCCCTGAAAAAGTGTGTTGCATTGTGATATCAATCGATGGCTTTTTAAGTACGGGGTTTATGTAATTTTGTATTCAAAACGCAAAGTAGAAGGTTATTTAATTTTGTCAGCTTTAAAGTTTTTACAATAATAACATCATAATAATAAAGTAAAGCTTTAACTTACATTTTTTGTTTTGGTTTTTGCCATCGGCTTGTTAAACTTGCGAAAAAAAAAACGTATCACACGTCCTATTGCAACAGACAAACAACACTTCTCATTTTGAATGGTTGTCGACAATAACATAAAAGGCCATCTGTTTTATTCAAAGTATCTCATATGTCAGTGCCAATATAAATTGCTGCTAGTGAAGTGATATGTATACCCGCACGAATGTATTGGTGATACTCTCTTGATGATTAAGAGACCAATGATGCCTAACAATAAGTTATACATGAAACAGAGTCACATCTGTTTGCCAATACAGACAGCATTCAAACTCATATATCCCAGGTTTTCGGTTAAACTTGAAATGGGTATGGTGTCTTAACTTAAATTGACTAATATAATTTTTTCCCAGAGGAGCGATTACCATGCTTGAACAAACCTGTGTTACCAATAATAGCTTAAAATTAAAAGTATTGTATATTATTTCAATGCATTATGGTTTTTGGTAAACTTGCAGTTTTATTTAATAAATTGCCCTTAATTATCTAACTATATTATAAAATGGATGCGTGTAGACAATATTGTGCCTCATTGGATTGCAATTGATCTTTATATGTAACTAATAATATTTAGTGAAATAAGAATTTTTTGTATAAAACCTGATTTGCCTCTAAGTCACTTCTGTGACAAATTTTGATTATAGCCAGTATGATTTTCTAAAATTCGAGACATGAAATTAGTATAGAGAAGTATAGAGTATTTTGGTCTTGAATTATCATTTACGCATTCGAACTGTAAGTGGTATTGTTATTATATATGTTGTGCGTACCATGTATTGTTAGCGATGTAACGATGAGTGGTTGCTTTAAAACTCAATGCGTCAAAATGTTTAAGGGGCAACTTATTAACCTTCGCACGACCAAAGGTATTTATGTACGCTGTAGCCCAAAACCCACCTGGGTGGGTTTTATATTTTAGAGCATATTTTGTGTTAGAAGGGCCGTATTAACACGATAACTACATAGTTTTGTGAAGAAAATAATAAAAAATAATAAAAACAACAACAACCTCCACCCGCTCCAGCAAACCCCACCCTCCCACCATCAACACCATCCTTCGTCTATAATTATTTACAGATATTAAAAATCAAACTTACTCAATTTTTGCACGAAAAGAGGATAGCAAATAGGAGGACACAAAAAACAACAACAAAATAACCCCCAATATCCCCCCCCACCATCAACACCAAGCTACGCCTATAATTATTTACCGATATTATAAACCAAACTTACCCAATATTTGCACAAAAAGTGAATAGAAAATAGGAGGACACAAAAAACAAAACATCCTCACTCCCCCCTCCATCCCACACCAACTCTTTCAACGCCTATGTTAGTATATCTCCAAGTTTTCTATATCGAACACGTGTATGCAAAAAAAAATCTGTAAATTTTATATCTTGTGAAAAGTGAAAAGTGTGGCAAAATATAATAATGAATTCGGAAAAGCAATTTTCTTATCTTTCCGCTGGTGCTGTGAACAGGTGAGATAATTTTTTAAAATATTATTATCAAAACATTGAAAAAAATAAGTGGCAAGTTTCTAAATTCTGGTGTTTTTGCGAAATCAGATTGTCGCATGAGCAAAGGCAAGAGTATTATCGGAATTTGATTGAATTTGATTCTGAAGACGAACAATCGAATTTTGAAGCTGGCGACGAAAGCGAAGACGAATATTTGCCAACAGATTCAAGATTCTGACTGCGAAGATATAGGAGAAGACATACTTCCGGAGTTGAACGACAATAGTGACACTGATGGCGATGATGAGAGCGATAATGCCGACGACATTGATGGACCATTGAATAGTATGTTTTTTATAAGTAAAGATGGTTCAAAATGGTACAAGGATCCCCCACCAGTTCATCGTCGGAAAGCTCTCAATATTATTCGCAACCCATCCTCAATGGGCGGGGTATGATGTTTACCGATTCCAGAGCGTATGAGTTATGTGGAATTTTATTTATTACTTATATGTTACGTAACTCATACGTACAAAAGTAAGTGTAAAGGCGCGTTCAGGCACAAGGAATCTATAACGAATTGCTATGACATTCTAGTTGTCGCCAACCGTTCATTCACAAAATATTCGCGCACCGCCTAAGACATAACTTGCCGTATTTCATCTAGTTTTGTTCTTTCGAAAGAACTAAATCTCGCTTTTTTTCTTATAAAGGCAACACTAACTTTACTTATCAAAAAATAAGGTGATAATCTCAAACACAAAATAAAATATATTTGAGAGGACAACCTAAGCTCAAGTTCTCAAACCCATAGGTTAACCCTACGGTACCCGGGTACCCAAGCATACTTACATGGTGGTTTTATGTAAAATATTACACATTTACGTCAATTATATGCATGTTATAAAATACCAAAATGTAAATTTATTTAATTCCCATCAACAAAAGTTGATTTTCATGCCGGTATTTTTTGGAAGTTGCAGCCACTGCCGAAACTGGACTTCAGATAATTTTCCATAGGACTTAGCGATCTTTTGAAAATTTTTATTTTGCGTGCAACTTTTTCACTTACTAGTGCAACAGCAATCAAAACTAACTTGAAAATGTATGGTTTCTATTAACTATGTACCTCAAACTTGGAGTCCACATAATTTTCAATCAATATTCGTTTTGTCAGTTTCTCCCCCGAGAATCATAGAAACACTTTATATTTTGGTCTGATTTGCCTTACTTCTTTGTCAGTTTGCTACAACTGGTTTTGCAGATTTTAATAAAAGACATTTATTCCGGAATGTAGAAGAATGTTTTAAAAAATTATGAAAGAAAAGTTGGATTACATCGTAAAATTTTCGTTAAAGTTGTGGATTTATTATTTGTAGGATATTTACGACATAGATCCCAGTTGGTGATGCTTTTGTTGACGAATGTTGAGTATAATACTAAAATGAAAGTTCGGATAAAAGTCATGGGGAACTTGAACAACCAGTAACTAGAAGTAATACAGATAAAATGTATGTTTCCGCAATGGCACTGAATGGTATAAGAATCCCATTAAATAAGGAGCTACAATACTATATGACAAAGTTCTGGCTCAGCACGATAAAAAAAAAAATTATGTCGAAAGCTTAAAGTATTTAACATCATTTTAGAGTAGAAATATTAAGCATAATTTTGCACTACACAAGAAGTATGAGGATGTCACAGTACCTGATGTTTTCGCCTTCATTAGCATACTGTAAGAAAACTGATACTCATCGATTGTAAGATTCACACTTGGTTTGTATTAGGCTGGTATATTTGCATTCAGCACTGTAAATATACATCACAGATTGGTGTAGCCATGTTCGTAAGTGTTTTTTGGCTATTGGTGTTTGCATTGTCAAAAGGAATAAAACGCATCAATGATCAGAATCCCTTTGTGACTTCATGACAATCGATGAGTTAACGTCTGTCCTAAGTCATGAAGTCACAAACGGATTCTGATCATTGATGCGTTTTATTCCTTTTGACAATGCAAACACCAATAGCCAAAAAACACTTACGAACATGGCTACACCAATCTGTGATGTATATTTACAGTGCTGAATGCAAATATACCAGCCTAATACAAACCAAGTGTGAATCTTACAATCGATGAGTATCAGTTTTCTTACAGATGCAGTACAAAATTCGCTCAATACATCCCATTAAAACCTGCAAAAATAGAATTTAACTTTTTGATGTCAAAAACTTTTATCAACTTCAAGGTCAAATTTATACTGGAAACCTAACGACTGGTTGTGAAACTAAACAAGGAAAAGGGTAGTTAAGGATTTTCTAGGACTATTTCGTTCATAGAAGTAGACACAGTTCCAAAATGTAAAATTTTTTTCACCACACTTGCGTTGACAAAGCATCCGTTGTCTTAGGAATTGACAATTGTGAGAACGTTAAGAAAGGAAACCATATATAGGTAGGTAATGAATGCAGAAAATCAATACAATAACAAAATTTAGTAATCTACTACAAAAATAAACTGTACCAAATAAAGAATTTAGTTCTCATTTAGAAATAGTGGCTAAGAAACGTAACCTGTAGTGGAAAAATCATGTAAATTGTATGAGGGTACAGGGGTACCCGGTTATTGACTTATGTAGGTGTCAACTTTGAAGGCGTTGTAAACATAGACGCAGTTAATAATAGTAATTTTTTTTCTTCAAAAACATCTATAAACACCTTAATCGCGACGATTTGGAGTTTCATGGCCATATCTTTGTTATAAAAGAAATGACAGCAGTTTAAAGTTAAAAATAGTACCCAGGTATCCGGCTATTGACCGTAGGGTTAATGGTAAAAATGGTATCTTTTGCGATTTTTAAGGCATTGGATACATTTTTTCGGGTAGGTTTGTTTCGCATTTTTCTCTTATTCAATATCTACAACTTTGCTTTTGACACAAAAGAGATATTCCTTTCGGTATACCAAAATACAGCAGTGTTCAAATATAGAAAAAGTGTTGAAAAACCACCTTGACCAAAATAATTCGTATGGCTAGTAAATTATCAATGCTGCCAACGGATGCAAAAGTTCTTTTTTTTTTTGAGTTGAGTCCCAAATCAATGAGCTAAAAAATTTTGCACTATGTAATGTTCAACAAGTCTAAAGCAACCCGCACAAAATTTTAAAAAGGGAACCAGGACTGATCCAAGCATTAGTCATCTGTATTTCATTTAGAAGTGTTAGGCATTAAATGAAGTATTTTTACTTAAAAAAAGTACAAAGTGTTTCTTACATTGTCCTCGTATGTGATTTTAATAATGCCTACGAGTCCTACAATAAATGACTGTGCACGAATATGTAAATTTTTACTTTTAAATTACTTAAAACCCACATCACATACATAAATTGACAATGTGGGTTAAGTGACATAGATTAAAGCAAACATAACACAGAAAGTATATAACGTATAGGTTTAAAAAAAAGTGATTTCTGAGGTAGCGTTAATACCATAAGCTGTAAAGCAACTGACAAGTACGCATGCAGTTTATTTCTTTATATATAGAAGCTAATACAAGAACTATTGTATAGCTAAAATTGAATTGTTGAAGCAAAAACACACAAGTGTAAAAAATTTTCCAATTGTTTACATTCATTTGCTTGCGAATATATCGAAATGTCTTATATTTAGATATGTGTAAAGTTGGAGAGATTACTGATGTTTATATTGTTAGTGAATATGCGTTATCTTTTCGCATAAGACAAAAACAATTTAGAACATGGGTGCAAATGTTACTCTTGTTAATGTTTTTACTATCCTACAAGCTGTCAATTGTTACTGTCGGGTAGCAATAAAACGCCATATGGTTTTGGTCCTTAAAAAAAACTTAATTTTCCTTTACACCCCATGAATGACGTATGGGATAGCTTCTCGCGTTGTTGTGAATTAACACGCTTTCTATTTTTAGATTCACAACTAACGGCACCTACTTGTCTATCGACGAATGCGAACGTCACTGTTTAAGAAGTTTTTACTAGACATGCCGATTGACTCGACACTTATACTGCGAAGTTGCTGACGACAACATCGAGGGGGCCGGCAATGCAAGAAAAAATTCAGGATTTGAACGTGGGATCTTCCGCATGGTAATCGCGTGTTCTAACCATCATGCCACGGCCGGTCCCGTTTTAGTACATTTGTGTATAATAAGATAATACAATACAGTAAATTTATATACAGTTAAATATATACATACACATACATTATATACATTGTTAAAAAAAACATACAAATATTAGACAAAAATTTAATTTTTAAAGCGATAAGCTCTGTAACAGATTTGGCACATAAACATTATTAACACAAGTAATGTAAATTTCGCATTTTAAAATAAAACCCATACGTTTAAAACCCATTAGTTTAACTCACATTCGTAGTTTATATTTGACTAAAATTTACTTTTAATGCATTCTTATCCTATGAACTCTATAACAACAAAAAAAACAAAAGAATCATGTTATAAAATTCGCATTACCAAGGATGACCAAAAGTAGTATATATCTAGTACTGGTTTTTACTCTTCGTTTCAATATTTGTTGGTAAACATTGTACATCTTCATGTTGACAATTTTAGTTTTGTGTACATTTCCCAGGAGAAAAAATGGAGTAATTACAAATGCAGGACAAAACCAAACTAACTGTGGACAGAGAGGATTTACATGTAGAAATTGAAATAAAATATAAGAAAAACAAACTTTAGTCTAACGTGTGCAAATAATGTTAAAAACCAAATACATTTTGGTACGAACTTTATACAGCATTAGGTAGTGAGTGGTCAGAAAAATCATGTGATCAGCAAAACTTTTACATAGGTCTTAGAATAAAAAATAGCTATAGGTTGAATAAAATCAATAAAAAAAGGAAATATTTATTAAACAAATTTTGGGAAAATTGTTATTCAAAAGATTGTCTTGAGCACCCAAAGGATATGCCGCAATTAATTCTGGGCTACTTTCATTAGTTTTGGTTTACTACTCAAGCAAAAACGCCAGTACCATATAGTTAATCAAATATGAGGAAACAATTACGAATAAGGAAATTGTTAAACACTTGATTGTTGTGACAACATTCATTGCCTGGGGAACTAATGAAGTCTACTAAATTGAATGAACGAAACAACAAGATAAGACGACAGCTACATAGATCAATTGTTTGTTAGAAATACCATAGGAAGAAAGCAACCATACACCGCGGCTATAACAACAACAACATCGAACCACTATTCAACGTTTGCTTGTATGGAAGTTTAGATAAACGCAAACGAGAAAAACAAACAAAGTGTGCAATTTCTGGAAGCAAGATCCGTCTAAATCTATTATATAAAAATAAGTCGCTGAATGTGTTGCTAAGCGCAAAACTCGAGAACGCACGAACCGGTTTTCACGGTTTTGCATTCGTTGGAAAGGCCTCGGGCTCCGTGAGGTTTATATTTACAATTCGGTCCAATTGGACCAAGGGGCGTGGCACCGCCCATACAACTTGAAAATCAAAAGGGGTGCATCTCATGAACTATCAGAGGTATGAAGATGAGATTTGGTATATATGTTGTTGGAGCAGTATTAATTACAGCCAAGGTGGAAGTGGGCGGTGTCACTCCCCCTTTCCAAAAATCGCTCTAACGGCTTTCCCAATAGACAGATTGATACGAAAATTTTACCAAGTGGTACTGATGACCTGTATATATTTGGTTGTGATTGGGTAAAGGGGCGTGGCACTATAAGAGGTATGAAGATGAGATTTGTTACATATGTTGGTGTTGCAGTATAAATTACAGTAAGAGTGGAAGTGGGCTGTACCACACCCCTTTTAAAATAAACAGTTATAAATGTCAAAATTCCACAGTATATTGCAGTTCGCCTAGAGATATGAACAGTAAGGTGGGCCAGTTTTTTTATTCGCAAAAATTGTAACCAAATCTACGATGAATTGTTAGAAAATGTCACCAATAAACTTTGTGTGTAATATCAATTCCTAGCTCGCGCTGGGAAAGCTTAATTTAGTGCAGAAAACTTAAATTTTGATAGAAGTGTTTTAAAAGCTGAAGTCTGTACGCTTTCAATAATCATGGGGCAACGAACGTCACTTCTGAAAGAAGCGCAAAACGGAGTAAATAAACGAATAATCCTTTTATCTTAAAAAAAGTATCAGCTAGGATTTTGATTCATGTGGAGTTTTAATGTACAATTGACCCCCAACAAAACCCCATTTACCGTTTTTGTTGCCATTTTAGGTCAACCAATTCGTCATTCAGGCGAGGTGTGTGAAGTGTGATAGACTTTCATTGAGACTTTCTTTGAAAAATCACCATGTAAAGACTACACAAGAACAAATTTATTTTCAAAATGCGCGTTCTGGTTGCCCTTTGTGAAGTTTATGGTGCATATACTCATCCATCTGAGCAGCTAATAGAAGCCATCGACGCTGTAGATGCAAGTGTGACAGGGGACTCGAATTTATCGAACCGACGCCGTTCTCAGCAACTCGGTCTCTGCAAATGCTGAGGAAAGATCTTGGCCTATATTCATATATCCAACTGGTAGAAGAACTAAAACCAGTGGACGATCAATTGATTTTATTTATTTATCATGTCATTGCACATTATTTGAAGGAGAAATAGTTCCAACACGACGGTGTAAAATGCCATAAAGCGCGTGAGACCATCACTTTGTTAAGCCAAACATTGGTGACCGAATTATCTCATTAAATGGTAATACGAGTTCAATACAAAGATAGTATTCGGAAATATTCTTGATCCATGTGAGAAAAAGACATGGCAAAAGAGGTTTTTATGGTTAAAGGCATGAAGCTTCAAACGAAATTTTCATTTTCGGTCAATAGGCGGAGAGGGCATGTCAAAAGTGTTTTTTACGCCCAAAGAGATAGTTAGTATACAGACAGTTACCGCTACTACATTTTGATCTTTAACGGAATGTCTGTTTCCGATTTGTAAAAGATATGACGTTGCTGATGAATTTTTTACTATCGTCATAGAGCCTATAATATTTAGAATTTAAAACAACAACACTTAATTTCTTAACTTTCATGTTAAGGAGTTGCTTGAAATTAGTTACATAAGTTAATAAACTCAACATATCGTTATTGAGCTTAAGTACCGCTTTCAAAGTACTTTGTAGACCTAAATGTAAAATATATTACAAGTTAAAATGCAATAGCGAAGCATTGCCGTGCCCACTAGTATACTAATAAAAACGTAACCTCACCTCAAATATAATAGTAAATCAACCCAATAACCGAGCAATAGTCAAAGCAAGTAACCTACTAAAACAACTACAAATACTAAACATTATAAATCTATACAACTCAACACTGACCATCGAATTTCTTGAAGACAACATACATCTATAGAAAATCGATCACACACATCATACAATAATGAGAGCTGAAGAAAGATATGATACAATAATTTAAGAACAACTATGAAAGAAACACGTTAGAAGTACCAATGCCCACAATATAAAATATGATGCCCATGAGTATTGTAAACATTAGAAATATGTATACTAGACAAAAACAAATTGCAAAATATCTAAAAGAATCACAAAGAATAATAGATATTTTCTACATGTGGGTTGTGAGGTGGGTTTTAAGTAATTTAACCCAGATAGCACCGCAAATTTTTTTCCAAAATATCGATCTACCTTATCCTACCACTAGCAACTTACCCGAACATTCTGCAATGAACGTCCTATATACTTATTCAGAAGAATGTAGTAAAATATGCCACGGATCTGAGTGGTTCAACTTACCGTGAGTTAAAAAGTTATACTACTAAAGAGTTAGGAAATGGGTCCCGCAGTCCCGAAACCAGAAAGGAGTGTTCATAGATAAAATCGTCTTCACAGGCATTTTCCACTTAGCAATCTTTATTTATGAACTTGTCTCTATCGAGAGCTTTTCTTAATGATAATCTTTTTCCAAAACTTTATAAGCAAATAATTTTACCAACACATTATACACCAAAAAATTTCTTTATTAAAATATTAAATTTTGTCATAACAATTTTATTATTACGTCAATTCAGTAAGCTACTCGACTTTTCAGGCGAAAAAAACGAGAGCTGAAGGAGCGGAATAATGTGTGTATTGAAGAATACAGAAACAGAGGTGAAGCCAGAAAATTCTACCACAAAATAAATGGTAGGGTACATGGAACAGGTCTTCCCTCCTGTAAAGACAAGGATGGTCATCTCGTTACTGAATCCGACGCGTACCGAGAATATGGAAAGATCACTTCTGCAGACTATTGATGTCTGAAAACTCGGCAGATGAAAACTGTGTACCAATACGATAACATCGAGTTCCACCTCCGAGCCAAGCTGATGGTCTTCCAGGTGAGTTGTTTAAGGTGGGTGAAGATAAGCTTGTTTTAAGCATGCAACAGCTCATAGAGAATATTTGGCTTCAGGAAAGCATGCCAGAGGTTTGGAGTCTCAGTGGTCTATGTCCAATCTACAAAAAAGGTGACCGTAGTGAGTGTAAAAACTAACGTGGAATTAGCCTCTTACAGATTGCGTATAAGGTCCTGTCTGTGTGAACGTCCAAATCCAATTGTGGAAAACCTGATTAGACCTTATCAGTGCGGCTTAAGAGCAGGCAAATCCATGACGGATGTTTACCCTACGGCAGATTCTGGAGAAAACCCATGAGAAGCAAATCAACGCTTACCACCTCTTTGTCGATTACAAAGCTGCCTTCGATAGTCCCATCTGGCATCGACTATACGAAGCCATGTCTGAGTTCGGTATTCTTGCGAAGATGATCCGTCTCTGCCGGTAGATTGTCATGTATAGATTGTCATGTATACTGTTCAACATTGTGATGGAGAAGGTGTTAAGGAAAGCAGCGGTTAACATGCCTGGCACCATATTTAATAAGAGCCATATGCTTCTCGCATATGCCGATGATATCGATATTATCGGTCGAACGATACGATAGGTAACAGTTGGGTTTGGCAGTGAATGAGGACAAGACGAAGTTAATGGTACCATCGAACAAAGTGTGTACCCTTTGGGGACGCAGCGTGAACGTTGAAAACTATTGCTTTGAGTTAGAGGATGAATTTATCTACCTCGGATCCGCCTTGATCAAAAACAACAGTGTCAGCCTTGAAATAAAACGGAGAATAGTACTCGCCAAAAGTTGTTGCTTTGGACTACGCGAGCACTTCATAAACACCACCCTATCTCGAACCACCAAAGTCCAACTGTACCAGGTACTAATTTTACCGGTCCTATTGTATGCCTCCGAATCTTGGTGCTTACACAGGTAGATGCAGCTCATCTGGCGGTGTTTGAGAGAAAAATACTCCGCAAAATATATGGAGCCATTTGCTTAAACGGCGAGTTTAGGATTCAGATGAACCATGAGCTGTACGAGTTATACCACGACATTGATGTAGTCAAGCGAATCAATGTGCAACGATTATGTTGGCTAGGCCATGTCGTGAAAATGGATAAGAAAACTCCAGCGCGAAAGGTATTCTATCAACACCTCGAAGGACGACGCAAAAGAGGAAGACCGCGACTACTTTGGAAGGTCCAGGTGAAGGAATCACTGACGTTGCTTAGTAGGACTGACTGGAGACGGTGCGCACAAGCGAGAACTGCAGTCATACAAATCCGTTGACAGCATGGCCGACAAGAATAACGAACTATCCTACACAATTTTTGAACTCCATAGATGTGGCAGGAACTCCACCGCATTATTTACAGCTGAAGGTGGGAGCTATCATAACCATGTGTAGAATCTGAATCATCCGAAATTGTGCAACGGTACGCGGTTGTCCGTCAAGAAAATGATGTACAACGTGATTAAAAAGAGACGATCAGCAATGGCAAATTCAAAGAAGAGGAGGTCCTTAATCATTTCAGCCTCTGACTTAGGCACTAAGATATAAGTATATATGTTGTCCAGTTGTTTGAAATGCTAATTATAAAAATAATAAATTCAGTATGATGCTATATTTTCGAAAATAAAAGATAAAAAAAGTCCGTACATTTGTGGTGTGGAATATTTTGCATCTTAAAATTAAAAAATACCTCTTGCTTATGCAATTTCTGTAGACTGGACTTATAGTAATTCTCACAGGTTTCAATTTGAGTATATTGATAACCTTGTGCCATTTAAAGCAACATATTGCTTTAAAATTATGCAATTAAATGCATGTCTATAAATTTATTCCATGTCATAGTTTCAATTTAAAAGCTCAACAATGTATGCGAATGAACGTGACATTAAATACAATATATACACATGCGAGTGAGAGATTTAGACACATATACGTATAGTGTATACCCATTGACATATTTTTGTCACTTCACTATGCAATGTTTTCGCACTTTTATCACTTCGAATAAAATTATAACATGACCTTTATCAATGAACCGCCTCCATAAATTATATTGTTGCTATTAACAGTATTTTCGTATAAAAAGTTAATTACTCAGCCCAAAGTTTTAAATATTTTATGACATTTACCATGAAGTGCAAAAATAACATTATATTCGATGGAAGGCATCGATGGAAGGCATGTCTCAATCGTGAGATGCGTGGAGCAAACCATGACTTGGATCACCACCTGGTTGCAGCCAAGGTACGCACGCGATTATGTAGTGCTAAAAATGCTCTTAACCACACGCAAATGAAGTTAAAAATCACAAAACTGCATACCACCGAGGTAGCCAATGCCTACTACAATGCCTACCAACCATCTTTCTCAATGTAATCAAAAAAAAAAAAAATAATACTGGGTTATAAAAACCACGCATAAGCAAGCCCTGGTACGATAGTAAACGTCAAGAAATGTCTGTGGGACAGGATGCAGCATACAGCGTAAAACTGCAGCCTATATCAATACATGCAGTGATGGCTTAGCTTATTCAAATGGATTACAATCTGGGATGCCGAAAGATAGGATTTTAAATGAGGGCTGGAGTGAGGTTAATAGGCCAGAAAAAGGTGGTAATTATTCTGCCTTTCATTACCCGCCCATCCTGTCATCCTCGCACATTTCATTGGATGACCCACATACATTCCTAAACGGAAGTTCCCTTAACTTTTTGTGGACTAAAAACTAGTTAATGTTTCATCTTGAAATTTTATTCAACAAAATATCTTAGCATTGAGATTCATATTAATATTTCAAAGTGAACTAAATATTAAGTTTTAATATTGTGATTGATAAATTTAAATTCAAAATTGTTGGTAAATTGAATATCGTTTGTTAATTAAAATTATTTGTAAATTAAAAATTTTCTGTAAATTAAAACTATTTGCAAATTAACGAACTTAAGTTAAATATGACTAGTGTTTTGGTTTTAAAAGAACATATTCAACACACTTTAACCGCATATTATTTTAATTATTAGTAATACTCACAGTTTTATTTTCTGGATCCTTCGCCGACAAGCGCTTGTAGACAGGAACAATATGTTGAAAAAAGGTTATTATGGCAGTGGGGCAAAATGTGTTGTAGAGTTTTTGGTTTAAAGTATTTCCAAAATGTGTATCGATACATATATAGTTGAATATAAGATAAAAAAATTGATGGTTCTGGTCAATTCATAAAATTGCTGGAATGTTCAAATCGTAAAATTTCTTAAATAGTCATCTTAATAAATCTGCGATGTCGTGATAACATTTTTCAGAAGGACAAATATTCGAGAATTTGGTTATTAGACGCCCACAGAAGTAGCCATTATTGCCCCTTGCCGCTATTCGGGTTTGTCCCACTCAATTTAAAGGTACTTGGAATCTCCTTTTACGTTGGGTGTGCTTGAACTGTTTCGTAAAATATTGAAACCTTCCAGGAGACGCTCAGGCTCTTCACAAAATCGATTCGGCCGTGGAGTTGTTTCAATACGTCTTTTCAGGTCTTCCGCAGCTTTTCTTCCAACGAACTAAAGTCCCTTAGGTGCTTGTAAGCCAAAATTCACAAATCGTTGCCCATAACAAGGGAATTCCAAAAGATTTCAAAAACGATATTAGTGGAACTTTTCGAAATTCAGGCGGATACGTTTTCCCGTTTGTAAATTATTTTTAATTTTTCGTCTCTTCCAATTGAAATCCAAAAGCCAACTCTCTAGAACAAAATTTTTTGACAACCCCCAAAAACAAAATTTCCAGTTTACGTAGATACAACAATTTTATTCGTAGCAAGTGTTGTGCAGTAGCAAGTTTCAAGTCAGTAAATGTATACAAAAAATATCACCTCACAATGGAGCGTTATGATGAGAAGAGAAAGGAGATGAAACGCTATTCAGGCGGCAAAAGTGTCTATGTAAGAAAAGAGAATGCCAAGGAAAGAGAGAGTTCTACCAAAAGGTTAAAAGCCAAGGTTTTGGATCCGCACCTGTAAGGAGAGATGCGGAAATCTGGTCGCTAGCACTCAGAGTGTGCTGCAAATATGGAGCGAACACTTTCGTTCTCTTCTCGTACCCGACAAGTGACGAAATCACGCAAGTCATCGACGACGAATCAAATTGTCCACCACCGAGACAAAACGAAATCAGTACGGCAATAGCAGGGTTTTCAAGAAATAAAGGTGCGTATGCCGGTAGAAAGCCAGCAGAGTTGGCACCAGCCCATAAACACGATTTTGCTCAAGGAATTCATCCCCGATGATTGAACAATATTTTTCTACTTCAGTATTTAAGAAAGGCGATCCAAATGTGTATGTACCAACTATAACGGGAGTGTGTTATATGAAAGACTAAAGCACATCCTAGTTAACCTGATTTGGACCTTATCAGTGTGGATTTAGACCTGGTAAATCCACGACCGACCAGATATTTCCTACCAGCTTGAATAGTTTTTTACCACAAAATCAGATATCTTCTAGTGTCGCTTTAATCATTGATTAAAATAGCAATTTCTTGGAATACAAATTTATTTAAAAAACTTTAATTGACAGTTTCCCACACAACTCCTACAAATCTATTTTAATTATTTTCATTCCTTTAAAACTCTCTAACAATCCCTTAATTCTAAAGGAATCTTTCAAGACACTCCCAACTTCATTTACATCATTGTTTGCTGTTAATTAAAAACTATCAAAGTCGGTTGCAGAATGTGGCATATCAATCTTACAGCTTGTATGAAGCAACTGCTGGGAGTCTGCCTGGCTGGGCGGTGGGAAGCGGTTTGTTTGGCCAACAAAATTGTGTCGTTTCAAAATGCTTGTATGCTCATATACCACAATTTCTGTAACGAGAACAAGGTGCATAAAACAAAACGAACCTTGATTGGAAGCATAAAAACATAACAAACGACTCCTGGTGCTAAAGCTTATAGGAATAACTGTGTCAT
Organism: Muscina levida; assembly: GCA_964034835.1. NCBI lineage: Eukaryota > Metazoa > Arthropoda > Insecta > Diptera > Muscidae > Muscina > Muscina levida. Next base: position 110,142,501 of record OZ035881.1, on the reverse strand, counting down.
GTGCTAGCAACAAAAACGTATTCTTACATGAGTGAATTCATAGTTTGTGGTATTTGCTTCCCCTTACAAATGGACAAAGGCGAGACACAATGACATATAAATATATGCATAGCGAGTCATAATAAATATGGTGCCTGTAGTAGAAATAATGGGAGGAAAATATTCGGTTCTCAATATAATATTTTCTTTTGCAAAGTATTTGTTCTAAGTAATGCCACATAATTTTAAGGCTTAAAAGTTATTATCTGCCAGAATTTTTAGTTCTTCCTATGAAAATGCGAGGGATAAATATAAATTCATGCTGACTATTGACAATGGTGTCAGCACCTTTATTTGTCCTTAATCTCATGCGTATAGAAATATTACACTCAGCAGTCATTCGTGAATATGGGTGACTATTCCTGCGGATACATACGGAAATCTCAGTTTGAAGTGATACGAATGGATGTACACAGGTACGTATGTATCGGTGCAGCTGCACATATGGCACACCCACTGTTCCAGAAATAATGGAAACAATAAGCAACAAACAGATTCTCTACTGGAACAAGAACTCTACATCACAATAGTAAAGAAATACTCCAAGGTATTTTACGTAACTCATAAACTGATGAAAGATTTGACAAACATCATTAAAGAACAAACTAATTATATTTCGATAAAATAGGAAAAAAAATCTTCATTAATTTTATATATCTGTAAATAAAAAGAAATGTATACACATCTTCATTCTAAGTCGGTTCTCTGTCCCATAAACCTGCTCATAAGTATTAATAAGAGCTTAGTTTTTCCCACAAAAAAATGCACAACTTTACATAACGTATACACAAAACTATTATACTGACGGGTCGTTATTTTAAAACAATGTTATACTTAATTGACTGTGCTGGTTTTTGCTTCATAGTATAAATAGTATGCTTTGACATCCAGTATTATACCATTAAACATAATTACTGAAAGTTTTAGTTATAAAAGAATTAAATCAACTCAATATGGGTATTGACTTTATTACTCTATAATATAATTTAATCGAAATTTGCAACATGCTTAAGGAAACAGATTTTGGCACCGACATTAAATGCTCGTATATTTTGATTGACTTTTATCGGAATCAATGTTAACAATCTTGGAATAAACGCCACCAGCAATTCTCATTGAAATGCATTGAGTGCCAAAGATGTCAGTGATAACTACAATATTTGTAAACCCATCACAAACATATTTGGCAGTAAAATTTTATGACTTGTACCATGGCAAGTGTTTGCCCAATCATGGAATTTTTTGCGATTAAGGTTATATTAAAATGCATTTGAACCTGCTATTGCTAGCATATAAGAAAATAATTATTTTAAAAATAACATTATTATATACTTTAAAGCTGTATCAGAAAATGAACACCAATTCGTTTTAATATAGCGCTTGAAATTTTAGTACACTTTTTTGTTTGTAGAAAAGAAAATATAAACATAATTCAACCGAATTCTGGTAACTCAAATAAAAACATGTTCTAGACCCTTGAAATTTTTCATATTTTAACAGGTGTTAAATTTAGGAACATTTAGTTTTCACGCCTTATTACATATTTACATTCTTTCCTTGCATAGAGTGTCTAGAGCTTTTAAATTGTAGTACCATAGCGTAGACGTCTGCGACAGAGTTAATTTTTTTTATTAACAAATCACTTATGCAATTCAAAAATTTTCCCAGACAAACGACAGACATTTTGGAAATTTTATTTAGTTAACAACAGTTTTTGCCATTTACTTTGATATCAAATTTTTTTTTTGTTGCGGGTAATTCCAGATCAAATGGACCCAATAAACATACTATTGGCAGTAGATCCCCTTCGATTTCGATTAAATTTTACATATATATTATCTTCGTTGCTGCCATAAAAAATTTCGTTTCGAATCCCCATACGGTTTATATAGTTTAGAAATCTCAATTTGATCATCTGCAGCATTTTTGTGGATAAAAGATATCGTTATTTGGAAAATGCCCTTCGTCCTTGAATATGCCGGAAAAGTATCTTTTAATTTTCTTCATTTTAATTTTAAATTTGCACGTACTTTTCTTTACAAGATGTGTAAATTCCAAAATGGTTTATTTTGCCATGTTTGTTGTTATGGTTCCTATCGAAACAAAACACATATCATTAGTAATGTTTTGAACATGCTTAAATTTTTTTCTTTTCTCGCTTTAGCATCTGAAGTCAATTATGGCTGCTGATTTCTTGTATTTAGATTTCAAAATAGATGCTTATCAACTATCAAAATTATTTTCGAGTCAAAAGTAGACAAAGAGAAAAATTGAGCTATTGGTTAAACATTAACAGCGATATGCGTTTTGTTTCGATAGGTCACGAAATAACAAACATGGCACAAACCAGTACAGAAATTTCAGTCAAGTAAACTGACTGATAAATATCCCAATATAAGATACTGTTTAGACTTGAGTAATTTAAATTAACTGATTTTAAATTAAAATTACTTATTTGTTATAATGTGTCTGCTTGTGGAGCGTGAACGGCTGTAGATAGGACTTTCGGTCATAATTCTATCGGTCTAGGGCATACCTGTTAAATTTTGATTACGATTAGTAATCAATTACATTACATTTTGAAAGAATCGTAATGATTACATAATTGCTTATTTAGAATTTTTTAATTACTAATTGATTACGATTACAAATAATCTAAAAATAATCAAGATTACTGGAGATTACGAAAAAATAATCGAAAATAATCAAAAATAATCAAAAAATAATCCGACTACTTTCAACGATTACTTCGAAAATTTTTGATTACTTTCAAAAATTGGCCTTTACAACATGAAAAAAATCTTAACAAATAATTCAGATATAAACGTTAGCCTTTATAAACTAGAAAGAAAGTTTCAGTCGGTAACCCCGTATTACATATACCCTCACCCTCGATAAAACGTAACATTCTCTAATACATTACAGACGGACGTGGCTCAAACGACTTAAAAAACCACGAATCGAAAACCTAGGGTCTAAAGTGACTCCTTCTATGTGTTACACTTTTGGGACGTATCAAATGATATATACCCTCCTACCCGGGTTTACAAATTGAATAAACAAATCCACATCATTATTTTTAAAAACCGTTTATCAAAGGCCCTTGTGTTTTATTTACATCGTCAACAGAGGGTGTAAAAATATATATATGATGTACATTAGGCTGATCGAAAAAATCGATGATGGAAGTTTTTAAGCCCCTACAACCAAGTTTGGGGGGAATAACACAAGAAAGACTACTTCAATTTGCGTAATCTGTACGCATATAATTTTCCTATACAATAGGCAGTTTCGTAGTTATAAAAAAAAATTTGACTTCAAAATTAAAAAAAAAGCGAAACGCGACAAACGTTTTTTTCATGATCTCTCTCTCATGTTGGTCATAGGTTATGTGACATTACGTGAAAGTAGTAAGACTTGAAATTTTTTTCGTTTTAGATTTTTTTTATTACTTATTTAATGGAATTTCTTAAGCAAATTTTTAATTTTTTGTTTTTCATAAATTTATTTATAACTGCAAAACTGTTAATTACGCAGAGAAATCACTTCTGATGTTTCTTGGACTTAAAACTTGTGTTAAATCACCTAACATCAGCAAATCCTTATCTCTACGTTAAAATTTGATGATATCTCTATCGAAATGACCCAGGATAAAACGCCACTTTTTGCCATTTTTCCTTATTTTGCCCTTTGAATTTACGCTAAAAATTTTTAAAAATTTAATCCGAAAGTTTAGGAGACTTCGAATATGCATGAAACATAGCTTTAGGGGGTTTTTAATTTTTTTTTTTTACTTCGGATTCTAAATTAGCGACACCAAAAACCCTTTTTGGAAGTCTCCTTCATATTAATCCCAAAATTTTCACAGATCTGACCAATGTGCATATTCTCGAAAAAGTTGATATTTTCAACCCCCAGTCCTATAGTTTGTCCAAAAACAATTTTATCCGTGCACCCAAAAACCCCTGAAATAGTATTTTTTTTTTTAATGGTTGGTTCAATTTAAATAAGTACTTCATTATAAAAATGCTGTATTGTCATTTGGTCTCCCATCGAAACCAGGTGTATATCACTATTGATGGTTATTAAAGGGCTACATTTTGCCTCAGACTTCGACGTCAATTTTAGGTTTTGAGTTTCTTAAATCATTTGTTACACCCTAACGATGCATATTTCTGTTAAAATTCGTAAAGATCGCAAAAAATATTTGCTTTTAATTTTGCTTTTAAATTATGTTTTTTAATTCATAAACAAAAATGTCTAAAAACCAAAATGCAGCCCACGATTAACCATGAATAACGATTTACAACCCGTTTCGATCGAATATCAAATGACGAATCAACATAATAAATATCATTTGGGAGGGCGGTAAGGTGCACGGAATAACAAAGTCCTCAAATTGTATTCAAACAAACTTCAAAACTGGACGCATCGAGTGGTCCTATCTGATGAACAATGCTATATTTCACAAACATACTGCCAAATTTCCTAATCCATACAGAATCAAAGAGTTAAAGAAAATATTTTTTTTTGATGTTGCAGTTAATTTTCATCAACTGATTGATTTTACATGAATAGTTTAAATATTTTATCACAATTTTTTCCTATAAAATATGCGTTTTACACATGAAAAAATGTTTTTGAACTGTAAGTCAAGATTTTGAGGCTGTTAGGGATACTTTGGTAGTAGGGTCATGTTGCACTCGACCAAACCTACAACTACAACATGCAGTAGGTCACTCCCCAAGTTCCAAAAGACTGTGTTATAGTGTTATCTAACAAGAAAATGAAATAAAAATCTAAAAAATGTTCGTCAATCCATTGTATATTGACATTCAATAAGTATAAATGCAAGTTATTTTGAAAATAATCAAAAATTTTCAAAAGTAATCGTTGAAAGTAATCGAATTATTTTTTGATTACTTTTGATTATTTTTAATTATTTTTTCGTAATCCATGGTAATCCCGATTATTTTTAGATTATTTGTAATCGTAATCAATTAGTTATCGTTTAAAACCGAATATAATCGTATTTTAATCATTACTTTACTTTTCAAAAATTTGCAATCTAATTACTAATGATTATGATTACTAATCATTATTTAACAGCTATGGTCTAGGGACATGTAGAAAAACTGTACAAATTTTACTAATTCAAATTGGAGATATCTATAGCGACAGCACAACATGTCCGAATTTTTCGTAAATCAACGTTCAATAAAAGCTTACCTTGGCAAAATTTAACTAAATTCAGTGTTTATGCAAAAAGATATGCATGTAAAAGGGGAAGGAAACTTAATTTCCCTCTACACCACATGAATGAGGTATAGGATAGCTGCTTGTGTTGTTGTGAGTAAGTACTCTCTTTATTTTAGATTCACGTCTCCTACTTGTCGGGAGTGTGATGCAAGGTAAAGCTTCTGATCGGTTTAACTTGGCAAACCCACAGTGATCCTTGCCAATTGCACTTCAAGTCTACTCACAGAGCTCCGTATTCGTGGTACTACTGCGGACGGAGTACCTCCACGTGGTGACGCTTGGAAACGTGCCTTTGACACCCTGCTAACTGTGAGGGGCGAATCCTAAAACCCAGGCTGTAAGGAGAAAACTGCGACGTGATAAGTTGGGATTGCAACCTGCCACCGACGTTTGAACTATTGCAATGAAAACAAGTAAGAAAAGAATAAAATGGACCCCCCAAAATCTTGACGACCACCACAAACGAATTAAGGACCTTGATTTGAGGATATGCACGTGGAATGTTAGAACACTGTATAGACCAGGTGCCTCCATCCAACTGGCGGAAGTCCTCGAAGAATACGAGGCTGACATAACCGCTTTACAGGAAATCCGGTGGACCGGACACGGGTGCTCGCCCATGAAGACGTGCGACATCTACTATAGCGGCCATGCGGACAAGCACGAGTTTGGATGTGGATTTGTGGTTGGCAAGAGACTGCGACACCTAGTCTCAAGGTTCAACCGGGTGTATGAACGTATAGCCACCATAAGAGTAAAAACAAAGTTATTCCACATAACACTTATATGTGCCAATGCTCCGACAGAAGAGAAAAGGGTTGAGGACAAAGACGAGTTCTACGAGAGCCTAGAAAATGTATATGACCGTAGCCCCAGCCATGACATCAAAATTGTACTTATGCTAAAGTAGGCAGGGAGACCGCATTTGAGCCTACCATCGGAAAATTCCCAAGGCTAAGCATGGCGAAAAACGTACGTAATCAGGCACACAGAAAGGTGGACATCGGTAAATTGCCGACCACAGAGGTAGCGGACGCCTACTCCGACCATCTAACTCAACTGCTACGAAATGCTCCAACCCCTGATAATATAACCTCGCAGTGGCAATATATAGTCGACTCCATAGAACGGACTGCGAGAAGCGTACTTGGGTACTCAAAGCCGTCTCAAGAAGATGCCTGGTACGATGGTGAATGTCGCAATGCCACGAGAGAGACGGATGCTGCATACAGAGCGAAACTGCAGCCAATGGCAACGCGAGTTGTTCGTGAACGGCACAGGGAGAAAAGACGAGAGGCAACTCGTCTTTTTAGACGGGAAAAGAAGGAGCTGAAGAAGAGGCAAGATGAGTGCACAGAGTTGCTCCGAAGTAGAGGGGAAGCCCGAAAATTCTACAAGAGAGTTTAGGCGAGAATGCGTGGAACAGGGTTGCCCTTCTGCAAGATCAGCGATGGTCAGCTAGTGACGGACCTGGATAACGTTCTAAAAATATGGAGAAATCATATCAGAAATTTACTGGATACGGATACCACTCCAGAAGACCCCACTACAATCCATGACGATGGTATTAACTGTCCACCTCCGAGCCAGAGCGAGATACGTGTGGCAATCTCCCGCCTTAAAAACAACAAAGCTGCTGGAGCCGATGGTCTCCCTACTGAATTGTTTTAGGCTGGCGAGGAGGAGCTAATTAGGAGCATCCACCAGCTCATGGAGAACATCTTGCTAGAGGAGAGCATGCACGGGGATTGGAGTCTTAGTCTGTTATGTCCCATATACAAGAAAGGAGATCGCAGTTCTTTTTCTTTAGTACTTCAGACCTCAAATTTATCAACAACGTTCGTAAGTTGTAATGGGCCACTTAAGTAAGTAAGTAAGTAAGTCTCCTACTTGTTTATCGATGAATGCTAACGTCACTGTATGAGAAGCTTTTACTAGGCATTCCGATTGACTCGACACTTATACTGCGAAGTTGCCGTCGACAACATCGATGGGCGGCAATGAAAGAAAAAGGTAGATGACTGGAGCCAGTCATCGAACCACGGAACTCCCGCATGGTATTCCCGTGTTCTAACCACTATGCCACGGCCGTTCCCATAAGCGTACATCTTATGCAAAATTTGACTGAATTTAGTGTACTTACAAAAAAGATATATATGTAAAACTTTGATGGTCAGTTCGGTCATTTGTATAGGAGGTACCTGAAGGGGTGTGACACAGATTTCGGTTTTCTTACGGTTGGTCTACTATCTCAAGGTAATTAAACTGGCCAAATTCAAATATCCTACAGCTTTCCTTTTGGAAGTTTTGAATGAAATATTAACTATGCTAAAATGGGTAATTCTGCATGTGAGATCCCAGGAGAGTTTTGGTCAGTTTTGCACATTCACAATCCCATTAATTCCTTTTGAAAATATTAATTCTGATAAATTTTCATAAGAATCAGTTAAGGGTTTCTAAAGTTATCCTGCCAACCAGTCAGACAGACAGACGGGCAACCCTCAATAATTTTAAAATGTCCTGAAACTAATTTTGTCCTTTAAAGCATTACACTTTTTTTCATATATACCATCATCCCTAAAGGTGATGTTGATAAAAACATACAGCATTCTGAAACTGTTCGCCAAGCTATATTCAGATGTTTTCTTATACTCCTTACAAACTCAACGAAATAAAACTTAAATGCAAAACAGGCTTAGTTAACATGTAGTGTTAATGCATAAATTCAAGACATATGTCTTACGAAACAAATGCTTGATGACAGTATAGTCCGCGAGATATTCAAGCAGATCAATATCTTATTGCGGAATAAGTAACCTTTGACTGCTCCAGATAGGACCAAAATAGCGTTTTATAACCCAAGGTATTTAAGTCAAATTGAATCAAAGGGAACCATTTAACAACTTTACCACCTTAGTTGCGAACGATAGCGAATGAGTAACGACTGCATCGCTCATACGCACTATGTCGGTCGGTACAAAATATGGTGAACATAGGTCAAGAAAGAAAATGGCAAATCAGTAGTCTGCCATGCGACACATGAAAACCATTAACGACTCTAAAGTTACGTAAACTGACTCACACTTTCTATCACCCTAATTCACTTAACAGAAATCTGGGTAGTTTTAGTTTGAAGAGCCCCAATTAAATGTTAATTACACTTTTCAAAATTATTTAAGAAAGGGACTACATGGAAAGCTTTCTAGATATGAGAGAGAGGGTACGAATTCATGAGCATATTACTTTAAAGATAAAACAATCACAAGGAACAATATAAAAATTAACGCAAAATAAGTTTCCTATTAAACCCTTAGAAACGTACATGTTTGTCACTAGTAATGATATCATTTATCGTTGGTAAATTGGGTATTTCTCGCACTTCTTAAAATACAAATATCTTAATTTCTATTAATTTTCTTTTCTATTTTAAACATCATCTTTAAAATTTGTTCGCCATGACATATTCATAAGGACCTTCTTAGACCTTTTTTACAACACATATGTTTCGGTTCACACTTATAGCTCTTAAATCATTAAAACCATAAATTCGCCGACACTTTTATGTTTTATGTCCATGAATTTATTTCTTTTCTCTATATATTTTATTAATATATTGTAAGATTCCGAATCATACCCAAGTAGGGGTGGTCACACTGGTCACTAAGAAAAGTGGGAGGACAACGACAACATCGGTTGAAGTAATAAAATAACCCTTAGTGTGACAATGACTAAAAGAAAATTTATTGTTTTTGATAGAACAAAAGACTGACCAGTGGTTGGATATACCGAAAATGTGAGTATTTTATATGAACCTTTTCTGAAACATCACACAATTTAAAACGAGTTATATTAGTAAGCTTTAGTTAGTTTCTATTTTAGTTATTTAAAAAATATGTCTCACATAATATAAAACGACAATTCTTATAAAGCATTGTCATAGTAACCTATTTTATAAATTTGATCCTGTTTTTTTTCATTAAATAGCCAATAAGCGTTATCCATTGTTTTTCTACTATTGTGTGTTTCAATAATGGGGTCTTAATATTAAACTTTTGTATCCAACTGCATCCGCAGTCATGGAAGTACACCCCACAACATAAATTTTTCGCCACTATGAGTGACTGAGAACGAGCAAAATTATTAAAACTTGAAAGAACTATTAATGTTCTGAAATATGAACTGGTATTTCACATAGTTTTTCTAACTTCTACCATCTAAGTCCCTGCATTCAGCAACAGTTTCTATTCTCTAGTGCAGCAGAATGAACAACTTCGTATTTTTTTCTATTGTAGCTCATTGTTATTGTAAGAAACCTTCCGTAGTTTTAATGGTTGCACAATGTTTCTAAACTGCGATGTTTGTTCACAGAAGCGAATGCAATAAATGGAGCGACACACAATTTCCGCTACGTTGCCTGATATATAGATTGGCGAAATGAAGGAAACAGCAACCTGAGTTTTATGTTTAAATCAGTAGAAAATACAAAATTCACAAAATGCGAGATGACATGTTAAAATTCAGTTTAAATGATGGCTTCTATTGGCACTGCGAATCACAACGAAATTATAAAAGCAACATCATGTTTAGTTGTAAAGAAAATTTGCACGCCAAATTTTTACATTTCTTAAAGAAAAGCAAAATTTGTTGTTGTAAGATTGTGCGGATGATCGTAAGGCTTTTGTATATAGTGTATACCAATATATACCACTCATCCGATTAACAACAATATAATAATATTAATATATTTAATACTTCTGTATATGCATTTCTCACTGAACTCATTTTAACGACTTGATTGGTTTCGTTTTACATTTCTGTCTATGTTTTCATGCTCACTTTTTAGAAATACTGGAGTGTAAATTATGAATTGTTACCTAAATGTACTAAGAATTTTTAAAACCTTAGCTTTTTTTCTCGAAAGTCGATTATAAATTATAAGGCCTCTTGCGTCAAATGTTGCCATAACGGCATGCTGCGGCCCAATTCTATTTTCAAAATGTATAAATGGCAACTTGTTTGAGCTTTATTGTGTTGTAGTTTGTTAGACACTTAATCCGAAAACTTTAACTGTACCTCTCTGTGTTTAGTTGAAAAAAATATTAGCATTTTCTGTATAAGAGCAAAGCTCAAATATAGTTCTTCAAAATCACACAGCTTTGTTATTGAGGCATAAAATACAAGTTATGAAACACAAATATCTAGTCCAGAAAAAATATGAAAGAGACAAATTGTAACAGTTTTTCATATGCATTGTTCGACACAATTACAACGCTAATATTACATTTTTTATATCAATACTTTTTGTCAATTTGTACAGAATCTCCGTTTGACACAAAGCAATTTTATTATAACAATATTTTGGGTTCATTGGGAAAAATACTCCTTGACTGCATAGATTCAATATAAAAATTATGTATTTTTAGTTATTATTAAATTTCAGAATTAATATTCATGTATCAAAAGTCTTAATGCAATAGGCCAGCAGTACAATATTCACGCACCTTATATTGGTGCGTGGGCACCGTTACACTATAGGTATATTATTTTATTATTATTTTCATAAGAAATAAAAATGGTTTGTTTCCGGAGACTGCACAGTATTTTTGAAAAAAAAAATTTAAGTTTTTGGCTATTGGCTCGTTATTTATTTTTCATGAATCTTGCATCTTAATCAGACTCACAACCTCCATGTCGTGAGCAAGGAAGGTTCTTTAATGGCTATGAAAACACGAAAAAGAAAAAGTAACAAACGCGACTCCCAAACGAGTTTGGATGTAGATTTGTAATTGGCCAGAAACTCAGACATCTTGTCTAGTGGTTCAACCCTGTTAGTGATTGAATAGCCACATAGGCGGCTTGATGATTTGTGCTCATGCTCCGACGGAAGGTAAATACGATAAGATAAGACCTGCATACCGTCACGTCCGATAACGGGTTTAGGCTGATTAGCTTCGCAGTAGCATGGGACATGGTAGTGAGTGAAACCAGATTTCAGCATAAAGATATATACTTATATAAGGCTCTCTCCCGTGTGGTAATTGAAGGAAGGCATGCATCTAGCGTAATGGACGTGCGCGTGATCCGTGGTGCTAAGCTGCACACAAGATTGAGCAGAGCGAAAAACGCACGTGACCAAACACAAAGAAATCTGGACATCGCGAATCTGCAAACCCCAGAGATAGCCACTGCCTACTCCAACCAGCTCTCCCAATTACTACGACATAACGCCTCAGAAGGAATCAGCGAAATTGGGTCTTACGGTGAACGAGGATAAAACGAAGTTATTATTTTCAACGAACAAAGAATCTACTCGTTTGGGAAACTGCGTGAACGTTGACAACTATAATTTCGAGGTGGTAGATAATTTTATCTACCTAGTCTCCGTCATCAACAAAGCAAATGATGTCAGCCTAGAAATTCGGAGAAGTATCCTGCTTGCTAATAAATGCTACTACGGGCTAAGCAAGCAATTCAATGACAGAGCCCTCTCTCGACGAACAAAAATCCAGCTATACCAGATACCGGTTCTACCTGTCTTAATGTATGGTTCAGAATCCTGGGTTATGACACAAGCGGATGAATCGGTTCTTGCAGTATTCGAGAGAAAAATACTCCGTAAAGTATATGGCCTCATCATCGTTAACGGTGAGAATCGGCCTCGTATGAATCATGAGCTGTACACTGACATTGATGTGGTCAGACGCATTAAGGTGCAGCGGTTGCGTCTTCGACAATGAACTCGATGGACGGCGAAGAAGATGGCGACCAAAACTCCGTTGGAAAGACCAAGTTACTGAGAACCTTTCAGAACTTGGTTAGACTAACTGGAGAAGAAGCGCAGAAGATCGAGGCGCTTTTAATATTTTTCAAAGAAGTACCAGCTAAGTGAGTAAGTAATTTATATTGTTATAGGCGGCAAAACCTCAGAAACCCTAACTATTTGACACATTCCTTCTGGTATCTCCCATATAGATAAACGATATTTCCCCTTTTACATACATATCATTTTTGTATGTACACTGAATTCAGACAAATTTTTCCAAGGTAACGTTGTAATTGAACGTTGATTTACGAAAAAAAATAATCAAACACGTTGTGCAGCACCTTATTGTACAGGAGGTGTACAAATACACTTTTGTCAGAATTCTCAAACCATTAGAATTTCCCTTACCGTCATCCACGACATTCTTTGCTTCCATGTAAAGTTAGCACCATTTTTATCAAGGCAAGCTCCCGATTCATGTAGTACAGTCATCACTAATGTAAGGCATCGCATATGTAAATATGTAAAATTCTCAAATGAAAGTCAAAAGTCAATGCTTCATATATCATTGATTTGATGTTGAAGCTGAACCCTCTTATACGAGTATCCATGTGTGATACATTGTATGTACATATCGTATGCATATCATTTGATTTGCATACAAAATTATTAGAAATTGTAATGCCAATTGATATATGGATGGCAGGTACTAGCTAAAAAAATACATAAAGTTACATCTACGTTCTGTCAATTGCTTGTACAAATGTCGCATATACAAATTTGAAAAGAGGTGTCAATCAATTCCATTTATTTTCATTGAACACTCTTCCTTGTCATGTTTATTTCTTCTTTGAGTTGTTTCGAGAAGAAGTACGAGCTTATAAATGTAACCACTTATATTGATATACAGAAAAATAAATGAATTTTCTCCATTCAGACATCAAGTACACATCAAGTTTAAATTGACGAACGATATTTAATTTAATGTCTTTCTGTAAAGTACTGATATTGTAAATAGCATGAAATCTTTAATGTGAATTGTGTACATTGTTGACAATGAGGCGATGCCATGGAAGGAGTTTCGATAGATCTAGTATAGTAGTAATAGAGGAATTGTTTTATAATGATGTCTGGTGTACGACAATAATAAATGTGAGCTCTATTGGTAACACGCCCAATGATATCCAGTGAAAAAAATTAATAGTTTGAGGGACGAAAAGTGAATTCATTTGTATCAAAGAGAACAAAATTTATTTGAACTTTAACAATCGATGTTCTTACAAATTCTCTTGAACTTTCGAAATGAAATTGTCATAGAGTAATTCCATGTGAAACGATCATATTAATTTAGGGTCATCTCTCCGAATTTAGGGTCATCACTCCGTTTGCAAATTTTTCGGAGTTTTATTTAAAAATTCTTCTAACTTTGGTCTGAATTGACGAAATACAAATTTAAAATTCAAATACAAAACAAAATTTAATGGCTTGCTGAAGGTTCCTACTGTTCTCCATAAAATAGTAACATTTTTTATATTTAAAATTATTTTTAAGAATATATCCTCCTTGATTTTGAATTAATTTCAAGCGCATGACCAATGTTTTTGAAAGATGTTTGTAGCGGAATGATATGCTCATAATGCCAGGCAGTCTGTACAGCTGTTTCGGACTCAACCACGAATCCTCGTCAGCAGACTTTGATATAATGATTGCAAATTATTCACCAGAATCTCACAATAAAATGAGAATTCTTTCTTGATTGCATAGACTCAAAAAACTTCACAACCATTCGCTATGAGAAATCAACCAATCGCCGTCATCTTCATCGTTGTTTTTGTATTTATTCGGTCTGTTTATATGAACACTGATTTGGAATTTATTTCAAGCTCAAGACCAGTGTTTTTGAAAAAAATTTATAGCAGAATGATATTCTCATAATGCCAGGCAGTCTGTACAGTTGTCTCGGATTCAGCCAGGAATCCTCGTCAGCAGATTTTGGTATAGTGATTGCAAATTGTTCATCAAGTCGTATGCACCAGAATCTCACAACAAAATGAGAATTCTTTCTTGAGTGCATAGACGCGAAAAACTTCACAACCATTCACTATGAGAAATCATTTACTAAAGCACGACGAGCCGCAAAGCTGAAATAATGGTGTCCTGCTTTAGCTGGCGGAAAACACCTCATTTTTTTATCATGCCCTATAACTGGAAATCAATTTTAATGCCGATTTTATTTTTGGTTTTTGCCAAAACGCGTTTTTAATTCTGCATATCTGGCACATTTTCAGTAACACCGGCATATAATTTCTTGACAATTTTTTTTAAGGTAAATTCAGCAGCATTGCGAAAACTAATTAAAAAAAAGTAAAAAGTGCGTAAAAGGGAATTTATAACAAGTAAGAAATCGAAAATCAATCAAGGCCGGCTTTTTGGAATTAGGCCCACATTTGTATTTGCGGTTAGGTACACGTATCTTCCTACAATGTTCCACAGAGTGATATGTGGTATAAAAATGTGAATATATTTGTAACTCGACGCCAAATAGAAGGTCTCTAGAAGATTACGAAATTTCATCAGATGAAGGCTCGGTGATAGTGTGTGATTTTTTAACAGCTGACGCACGTTTCGTGTTTTGTTTCACTGTCAAACACCTTCAGTTTGGTCTATAATTTAACCATGAATCGTCTTACAAACGAACTACGCTTGCATATTATTGAATTTTATTATCAAAATGCGTGCTTTGTTAAGAAAGTCCAACGCGCGCTTCTTCCATTTAATGGTCAGTTTAATATACTATTGTGACTAAATTTCGCACCAAATTTACATTGTTGGACATTACCCACCAATACGCTTACGTAGAGTGCTAAGCATGGCGAAAAACGTACGTAACCAGGCACAACGAAAGCTGGACATCGGTAAACTGCGGACCACAGATGTAGCGGATGCCTACTCCAACCACCTAACTCAACTGTTGCGGAATGCTCCAACCCCTGATAATATAACCTCGCAGTGGCAAAATATAGCCGACTCCTTAGAACGGGCTGCGAGAAGCGTACTTGGGTACTCAAAGCCGTCTCAAGAAGATGCCTGGTACGATGATGAATGTCGCAATGCCACGAGAGAGACGTATGCTGCATTCAGGGCAAAACTGCAGCCAATGGCAACGCGAGCTGTTAGTGAACGGCACAGGGAGAAGAGACGATAGGCAACTCGTCTTTTTAGAAGAAAAAAGAAGGAGCTGAAGAAGAGGCAAGATGAGTGCACAGAGTTGCTCCGAAGTAGAGGGGAAGCCCGAAAATTCTACAAGAGAGTTAAAACGAGAATGCGTGGAACAGGGTTGCCCTCCTGCAAGGACAGCGATGGTCAGCTAGTGACGGACCCGGATAACGTTCTGAAGATATGGAGAGACCACTTTAGAAATTTACTGGATACTGACACCACTCCAGAAGACCCCGCTCCAATCCATGACGATGGTATTAACTGTCCACCTCCGAGCCAGAGCGAGATACGTATGGCCATCTCCCGCCTTAAAAACAACAAAGCTGCTGGAGCCGATGCTGAATTGTTTAAGGCTGGCGGGGAGGAGCTGATTAGGAGCATGCATCAGCTCATGGAGAACATCTGGCAAGAGTAGAGCATGCCCGGGGATTGGAGTCTCAGTCTGTTATGTCCCATATACAAGAAAGGAGATCGTAGTGAATGTAAGAACTATCGTGGAATAAGTCTATTACCAATTGCGTACAAGGTCCTTTCAAGCATATTGTGTGAACGTCTAAAGCCAATTGTAGAAAAACTAATTGGACCATGTCAGTGCGGCTTTAGACCTGGCAAATCTACGACGGATCAAATATTCACTTTACGACAGATCCTGGAAAAAACCCATGAAAAGCAGATCGACACCTACCACCTCTTTGTCGACTACAAAGCTGCCTTCGACTCTCCGATAAGGAATAGGCTTTATGAGACCATGTCTGAGTTTGGTATTCCTGCAAAGCTGATTCGACTTTGCAAATGTACCTTAGACAACACCAAATCCTCTGTTAAGATTGGTAAGGATCAGTCTGAACCATTTAACATAGAAAGAGGTCTCAGGCAGGGCGATAGCCTGTCCTGTTCACTATTTAATATAATTATGGAGAAGGTGATGAGAAAGGCTGGTGTCAACATGTCTGGCACCATATTCCACAAGAGCCACATGCCACTAGCCTATGCCGATGATAAAAACATCATTGGTCGAAATCTGCGAGATGTTACTGCAGTTTTCTCATCACTAGAAAAGGAGTCAGCAAAATTGGGTTTAGCGGTCAACGAGGACAAAACAAAAATAATGATTTCGACGAACAAAGAGTCCTCTCGTTGGGGACGCACCGTGAACGTTGACAATTATTGTTTTGAGGTAGTCGACGAGTTTACCTACCTCGGATCTTCCGTCAACAAGAAGAATAATGTCAGCCAAGAAATTAAACGGAGAATAGTGCTAGCCAATAGATGTTTCTACGGACTTCGGCAGCACTTTAGTAACACCACCTTATCTCGGAATACTAAGAAACAGCTTTACCAGGTGCTAATCTTACCCGTTCTTTTGTATGCTGCCGAATCATGGGTGCTTACGACAACGGACATACAAAACCTGGGAGTGTTCGAGAGAAAAGTACTCCGAAAAATTTATGGACCTATCTGTGTCGACGGCGAGTTTCGCCATCGGATGAACCATGAGCTGTATGAGCTTTACCACGACATCGACGTAGCTAAAAGAGTCAGAATGCAAAGACTACGATGGCTGGGTCATGTTGCCAGGATGGATGTAAATGCTCCAGCGAGAAAGGTATTTGAAGGCGAACCTGAAGGACGGCGCAGAGCAGGGAGAACCAAACTCCGTTGGAAGGACCAAGTGGTAGGCGACGTGCCACCATCTGGTAGGACTAACTGGAGAACACACGCACAAGACCAAAGCGTGTGGAATTCTTTAGTACTTCAGGCCTCAAACTTATGAACCATGTTCGTAAGTTGTAATGGGCCACTTAAGTAAAGTAAGTAAGTAGGGTACGTTAATAAGCAGAATTGTTGATTTTGGAGTGAAGATCAGCCAGAAGCATTGCAAGAGCTTCCAATGCATCCAGAAAAAGTCACAGTTTGGTGCGGTTTATGGGCTGGTGGCATCATTGGACCGTACTTCTTCAAAGATGATGCGAATCGTAACGTGACTATGAATGGTGAGCGCTATCGTGAGATGATATCCAACTTTTTTTTGCCCAAAATACAAGAGCTGGACTTGCATGACATGTGGTTTCAACAAGACGTTGCAACGCTTAACAATGGACTTATTGAGAGGCGAGTTCGGTGAACATTTTATTTCACGTTCGAGACCGGTCAATTGCCCGCCTAGATCGTGCGATTTAATGCCTTAAGACTATTTTTTGTGGAGCTATGTTAAAGCTCATGTCTATACACACATGCCCGTTTCAATTGAATCACTGCAAGGCATCAATTAAGTATTTATTCATGAGATACCGGCCTAAATGTTGGAAAGAGTTCGTCAAAATTGGACTAAGCGGATGGACCAGTTGAGGCGCAGTCACGGTCAACATTTGCATGAAACAATCTTCAAACATTAAATTATATGGACCGTACTATTGACTCAAATAAAGATTTCATGCATTTTTCTGAATTTTATGTGTTTTTTTTTTTAAACTTTCCTATAGCTCTTAAAAAATTACCCTTTATATATTGCCATCTCCGAGGGAGAAAGTATTTGCTTCGAAGCGCAGCAAAGTTCTGTTTCAGCCTTATAAGAAGACCCATCTTCTGCTTTTCTTTCTAAGGACATGAAAAAACAATTTGATCCGACAAATGTGGCAGCTCAATAATTAGTAGGAAATAGGATGAAAAAGTTATTACTGCTTCTCCAGGACCAACTCAATATGAGTGTTATTATTTATCGTTCTTGTAGTGAAGTAATGGAATGTTTATGGGACGAAGTGAAAGGTAGGCCCATATTGATAGTAAAAATGTCATTGCGTAGATTCCAAAACATTAGCAGAGTTCTTCAATTCGACGATAAAGCAGATAGGGCGGATCGAATTATAACCCTGTTCGGCATGAAAATGGACAGCGACACTATTCCTGCGGATTCCTACGAAAAATGACTTCCTAAACCTGAATATCACCCACATTTTCCCCTATCTCCAGTATTATTATTTTCCAAAATTAAGTAATGGGATTGCAAATGGGCAAAATATCCCCACCCATTCTGGAACCTCCCATACTCAATTACCTATTTTTGGAAAATAGATATTTCTGTCACATTTGGTTTATATTTGTTCCATATTATATTATTTACCTCAATTTCTGCCGTTCTGAACATAAAAATATGAAAATTTCGATATTTGTATAAAGTAATCGCTTACCTCAAATAGACATTTACATTCCTACTTCGGACCTTCCATGATTAGTGTGCGTTTAGTAAAAAGGAGATATTGACCCAATTGAATTATTTTCCTGCAAAATATAAATAGATTGAAAACAAAGTAAAATCCTACACATTTTTTGATTCTGTATACTTCCCTAATTCTGCATGGATTTTCGCTAATTTGGGCCTTTACATCTTGGTGGCGGCATTCATCAACAAGTAGGCTGTATCACGAATTTCCAGAATCCTGATGAAATAATATCCGGGAAAACACCGCAGATATACAGTATATGGGTAGGATGTGTAGGGAAACTGAAATGAGAAATAATAGGTTATAAGGTAAATCAAAGAAAGCATGGACAATTTAGGATAAAAGGGAATACGCAGCAAAAACTTAAGTTACAAATCGTCAGCGAGACGATTAGTATGTGTGTTGGTTGTTTTCCCTATTGCATTGTTGACGTATTCTCCTTCATCATATTTTTTTTGTAGTGCCAAACCAACACCTTAAAAAAGTACACACAACAAAGTGTAATTTTTTTGTTCTTGATTTTCGTTAAATACAGGGTGGCGCACGGATCGTGCTACGTGTAACAGTAACAGGGAATGGGGACTGTTATTTAAAGATGTTGAAGAAATTTTTTTCACCCATAAATGTGTCTAAGCCAGCATTTGGTTCTAGCAATATGGAGCAACTGCACAAATAACCACACCAGTTATGGCGGAGCTTCAACGAAAACTGCCAAACAAATTAATGTTAAAGAAACTACACTTCCAAACCAATAACTTCCAATACTTCCAAATAATTAAATACTTTAATTAAAAAAAAAATTAATTAAATTTTTTGTTTGGCACAATTGGTGCGCCACCCTGTACAAGGAAAATAACACAATCTGTTTTTCTTTTATTTATTTATAGAGAGAAAAATATAGACTGCACGCACTGCAAGAGATATACATAACGCTCGTATATTTTTTTTTGGTCAAAAACAGTACATTTCACCGAAATTTTTTAAAAAAGCAGTACATCGATTTGGAAAGACAGTACTTTTCGCAGTACATATTTCCATAGCAAATATTTTATTCAATATGTAAAAAAAATTAACAATCATTTCCAGAATCAACTTTTGTGGTTGTTTTGTATTTGTCGCTTGAAGCAATTTGAATAAGCAATGCTGGCTTCGTTTTGAGGTAATTGTAGAAATCAACGCATTTGTACTTCATATTACATTTGACGGTCAGAATCGCCTTCAATGTTTGCACATCTAATCGGGTTTTGTCTGAAGTGCAAGTTTTGTTCACTGCAGAGAAGATTCGCTCCACTGATGCTGAAGTTCCTGGCAAACATAAAATACGTTCAACGATCTCGGCCATTTCTTTAAATTCGCATTCAACATTATTGAGATGAATAAATATCTCCACCCACCGATCAACATTTGATATATCTAAATTGGGTGTGCAAATATACTGCATTTTCATTGGCATTGTACAAATTTTATTCGCTCAACTTGTTTATAACGGCTTCGACTTCATTCTATTAGTATAAACGCATTCAAATCAAAGCAGGCAAAATTACAGAAAAAATCAGTGCGTAAAGCAGCCATCTCAATCAAATTGTATCCATTGTCAATAAGTTTTTACTTTTCAGCTACTTCAGCTGGGGATAAAAAAATCATCCTCTTGACGCATTTTTAGTGTTTCTTTGAGGTTATTTTTGAAGTACACAATATTATTGCACGAATTCGCTGTTCGCCGTTTATATTTCTCTTATGTATCGAAAAACAGTACTTTGAGGGAGAAAAGCAGTACGCAGTTTTTGATGTCGAACAACAGTACAGTACTGCGAAAAACAGTACAGATACGAGCCTTAGATATACATGATACTAAGACTTTAGCTTTTCAAAGAGACCTTTTATATTGTGAATTGAATTGATCAAATATTGTCCTTTAATTGTGTATAATTCAATAGAAAATTGTTTGTTTTTTTTTTCAATAACATAGGGTGTTTCTTGTTGATGTTTATTGGACTTAAACTTATACTAAATCACCTTACATCAGAAAATCCTTATCATTACGTTAAAATTCGATGTTTCCTCTATCGAAATGTCCTAGGACAAACTGCCACTTACAAGCATTTTGCCTTATTTTGAACTATGAATTTACCCTTCCCTCGCTAAAAATTTTTAAAAAATTAAGGAGGCTTAAATTAAAGAGGCTTCGAGTGAATTCCATTATTTTTGAGAAATAATAGTTCGCCATCTTGTATCCACCATGTTGTTTTTTTTCAGAATTTGACTCCGTATTCGAAATCAGCGGCTCCAAAAACCCTTTAGTACCATGTTTTATGCCCATTGGAAGTCTTCTTCATATTAAGGCCAAATTTCTCACAGATCCGACCAATGTGCGATGGCCGCCATGTTTTTCGTTAATTTACGAGGGATGGTGAGATGGTGGTCGAAGGATAATTACACGATTACAGCTGTTGTTTAAGGGCAATCAAGCTTAAATTTTGTATGCAAGCTTCCCTACACTAAGTGGAGGTTGAGTAGTTAGATGAGACCGATCGGTCAAAAACTACTCCCACTTCCCATACAAAATCCTTTATTTTGGGAGTGTCCGTATGTCAGTCCCCGCGATTACATCAGTAATTTAAGAGCAATCAAGCTGAAATATTGTACGCAAGCTTTGCTGCCCTTAATGGTGGTTGAGTTCTAAGATGAGCTATCACCTCCCACGCAAACTCCTCCTTTTCGGGGTCTATCCCTACGATTACAGCTGTCATTTAAGGGCAATCAAGCTGAAATTTTGTATGCAAGCTTCCCTACACTAAGTGGAGGTTGCGCAATAAGATGAGACCGATCGGTCGAAAACTACTCCATTCTATGTTTAGATATTACTGGCTGCGATACATTAGTAAGCTTTAGTCAAGGCCTCTAACTGTCGTACTTAAGCCAAGCTTACGGTGGTGCTAACGGTGGTGCAGCGGATGAATGTTCGGCTAGGAAGCCCCGTTTCGAATCCTGAACCCGGCAGATACATTGAATTTAACCTTAGGGTTATTTCCCTGTAGAAAGTTCCGTCATACACGACTTTGTCGTCAACACTGTCCTCAAGAAAAAATGTGAAAAAATATGTACTTGTCGTCAAAACACTCGGTTGACGTCAAGCTGACCGACAAAATACTAATGTTGTCGTGAATCAACACACAGTCAACAAAATCAAAGGAAAAAAATTGAAACAATAAAATGGAATCCGACGTAAAAATGTTCTAGTTTATTGAACGGACGAGTAAACATCAAAAATGTTATAGTCTAAAATTTCGAATGAAGGTGAATGCCGTATATAAGTTTATATCCTACACTTCTCTCTTTGTCAGTAGTTTTCCAAAAGTATTAACAATTTGTCATACCAATAAAAAGCTAAAAACCAACTAAAAATCCATATTTAAAAGGGCACCAATGTATATACAAAGTCAAGCCATACATTACCGACATTTTACCCATCAGGTCATGCATGATTGTGTGGGAGACGTGTCGCTTATATAGGCATCATACCCATCCATCATATTAGTTATGAATTACCAGCAAAGGCAGCCAGCGGCGTTTCAAATTAGTTCAAGAAGTAAAAGAACGAAAAGGAAGATACACATTTTATGCGGAAAATATACACTGCGTGGAAGATCTTTTTGGGGAGAATCCACCCGCTTGGCGCCAGCATAAAACCCATAAATTATTCAACATTTCAAATCAAATTCGAAGTTTTCGAATTTTTCTCTAAGTTTTAGTTATCACAATTTAATTTATCACAATTTGGATAAGACGCATCAATTAGTGGATAAACTTCTGAATCCATATTTTTTTCTTTTTCTGCGTGCACCTGTATAGGACACCATTTAAAATATTACTACGGTATACGCCTGCGGTTTAAGTATGACCTAATTATTTTGTAATTTTTTAACACATGGTTTCGACAGTGTTACCAAACACTTACAACTTGTCTCCGCAGAAATTTAGAAGGAATAATCCGGCGGGATAATTGTTTAAAATTTAGTACCTCAATGTAATTACGGAAATTACCCCATTAACATAACCTTGGAACTACAAGATAAAAGTTTTAATTCATAAAATTACAACTAAGCAAAAGTAATCTAAACAATCAATCTGGTGAGTAACTTTTTCCTTCCTAATCAAAAATTTAGCATTGTAGTAGAACATAACATGATTTGTTTTTGAGCCTGCTCTTATTTTTATACCATCACCCTTAGGGATGAGGGTATATATCATTTGATACGAAAACTAGTAAGGCGGTTATCTTCGGCTATGCCGAAGCTCAGATACCCTTCACCATTTGTAAAAATGGTGGTAAAACTGGTTATATGCACTACGACTATATCTTATTAAACTTTGTACCACAAAACAGGGGAGTTGGTGAGAAGTGGACGTTACTTTTAGCTTCAAACATCCATTTTGTATGTAATTTTGTATAGATTTTATTCGATTTTATGAATTTTGTAACTCCCTAAATATGGGCAGTTGTGTGGGATGTGGGAGTAGTTTAAATCCGATCTTGCCTATCTTAGAACTTAACCTCTGCTTACATACCAAATTGCAAACCTAAAGCTCATAAACTATAGGGATATACAGACGGACACCCCCAAAAAGGGGGAAAATTGTATGGAAGGTGGGAGAAGTATTCGTCCGATATTGCTCATCTTACAAAGTAAACTACTATTATAGGATTAAAGCTTGCATATACAATTTCAGCTCAATATTTTCTAACCTACGGCTATAATCGAGAGGCAGTTAAGTAGCCACCCCAAAAAAATTTAGTTTGAATGGGAGGTGGGAGTAGTTTTTGACCGACATTGCTTATCTTCAAAAGTAGCCTCCGCTTTGATATTTAATCTTACACACACCCCCAAAAGAGGGATTTTGTATGGGAGTTGAGAGTAGTTTTTGACCGATCAGTCTCATTTTAATATTCAACCTCCGCTTAGAGTAGGGAAGCTTGCATACATTATTTCAGCTTTATTGCTCTTAAATTACTACTATAATCGCGGGACTGACATACAGACACCCCCAAAAAGAGGGATTGTGTATGGGAGGTGGGAGTAATTTTTGACCGATCGGTCTCATCTTACTACTCAGGCTACGCTTAGTGTAGGAAAGCTTGCATACAAAATTTCAGCTTGATTGCCCTTAAACTACAGCTGTAACCGCAGGGATATACCCAAAAAAGGGGGAGTTTGTATGGGAGGTGGGAGCAGTTTTTGACCGATCGGGCTCATCTTAGAACTTAACCTCCGCTTTGATGATAGAAGCTTGCATTCCAAATTTCAGCTCGATATAACATAAACTGCGGCTGTAATCGCGGGGACAGACAGACGGACAGACAGATTGTTATACCTACCACGCCTCCTTATGGGCGTTACAAATGGAAGAACAAAATGAATATACCCTTCACTCCGTTTATGCGCATGGTGAAGGGTATAAAAAGTGTAACACATTAAAGGAGACGAGTTAGACCCCAAGTATCTTAAGACCCAATTCGTTTCAGGACTTTTTAAGACTTTTGAGCTATGTCCGTCTGTCTGGCTGGCTGGCTGGCTGGATGGCTGGTCAGCAGGATAACTCAAGTAATCCTAAACGGATCGGTATGAAAATTTACCAGTATCAATATTTTTCAAAACGAACTTATGGGATTGTAAATGGGCTGAATAGCCCCACCCCTTCTGGTACCTCCCATACAAAATTACCTATTTTTGGAAAATTAATATTTCTTCCATAACTTCTAAACGGACAACCGGACGGTGTTTGAATTTGGT
Source organism: Muscina levida (assembly GCA_964034835.1). NCBI lineage: Eukaryota > Metazoa > Arthropoda > Insecta > Diptera > Muscidae > Muscina > Muscina levida. Next base: position 110,118,208 of record OZ035881.1, on the reverse strand, counting down.
CAGTTTATTTATCTTGCAAAAGTAAACAAACCCTAGGAAAACCGAAACCTTTGCCCCACCCATTCTTGTACCTCCCATACAAATGACCGAATTGACCCTCATACTTTTACATACATATCTTTTTTGTTAGTAAACTGAATTCACTACAATTTTGCGTGTGATGTTCGCTTATGAAAAGTTGAATTAGGAATGAATATGGACTATATCGGTTCACGCCTTCTGGTACCTCCCATAGAAAATTACCTATTTTTGGATAATTAATATTTCTCCCATAACTTCCCAACGGACACTTGGGGGGTAATTAATATTTTTCGATACATTCTTGTCGTGATAGGAGGCGAAACCTCAGAGAGCATAACTATTTGACACACCCCTTTTGGTACCTCCCATACAAAATTACCAATTTTTGGAAAATTAATATTTCTCCCATAACTTCCAAACGGACACTTGGGGGGTAATGAAAATTGATCGGTAAATTTATCTTCTGATAGAAGGCAAAACCTCAGAAAACCTTACTATTTGACACACCCCTGTTGATACCTCCCATACAAATGACCGAACCCACCACCCATAGTCTCACATACATATCTTTTTTGTAAGTTCACTGAATTTAGTAAAATTTTGTGTAAGGTGTACGGTTATGAAGATTTTAATCAGAAATGAATATTGACTATATCGGATCACCCCTTCTGGTACCTCCCACACAAAATGACTTTGTTTGGAAAATTAATATTTCTCCCATAACTTCTAAACCGGTACATGGGGATAATCAAATTTGGTCAGTTAATTTTTCTTGTAATAGGAAGCAAAGCCTCAGCAACCCAAACTATTTGGCATACCACTTCTGGTACCTCCTATATAAATATATGGGCTATTTCCCCTTTCACATACGAAAAAAGTCAGACACGTTGTGCTGCCACTAATTGTACCTTGTGTACAAATAGGAAAAATTTTGTATGTTTTTGCTCTACATGCAGATAAAAAATAATACATAAGTAATTTTATTTTAAAAATCTATTAATTTCAATAACTCAAGACTTAAACAATATCTTATATTGGGTGATGGTATTTATCAGTCAGTTTACCTGACTGAAATTTCTGTACTGGTTTTTGTTTCTTTCTTTTCACTTTGATTTTTTCTTATATGTTTAGAACTATTTAATGTCTTTTCAAATCTCTCGAATTGATGTCTTGCAACCGGTTGGTATATTTTCCAAGATTTCAAATATCATCTTATTATAGTTCCTACTATTTAAATTTTAAGATTGCAAGGTACCAATTCAGACTTTGCAAAGGTTCCTTAGCATAGTGGCTATATTGTAAATTAAAATAATGAATTAAATTTAAATAATTTTTAAGTATTTCATAAGTATGGATTTGTTGAGAATATTAATAACATTTGCATAATGCAACAGATGAATATGTAGGCTTAACATTCTTATGTTGGAGGTACAGGGTTATCCGGATTTTAGGGTTTTGGATATACTATTGGCCGCCAAAACTATGGTTGGGATATTTGGTATAGAGACCAGAATTCCAGAAGAACTTAGAAATTCAATTGAATGTAGAGCGATGTCTAAACAAATTGACGAGTTTTCAATATTTTAGCCACATTGGGGCATATTAACATCATTAATTTTTTTTTAATGGTTAGATTTCATTACACCCAGTTTTTGTATTGTATATATTTTAGGTTTTTTTTTATGTAAGGAGTTTATAATAAATATTTGTTTATGTAGATTGATTGAGCACGGTAGACCCGAACCCCCCACCCGACTGCTAGCTAGCGTACAAAGGCTTCCAGTCTTCTGTGCCCTAAAAGTACGAACTATAAAAAATTTCTCTGTATCGCACAATCACTCTATAAAATTAATATGAACCCCTTTATTCGCGTTTTTACCTTTATGCTTTTCGTTTAAGTGATAGTACCCCTAAAAGTGATTTACCCCTAAAAGCACATATTTCGAAATCCCCAATAACATTTCTTGCAATAATGAAACCACTATCCCTATTTATACATCGAACCGCAGCCCACCCTAGCGTCAACTAAAAATTGTATAAACTATGAAAAAATCTCGGCTTCTAAGCCCATCATCAATGAGGTCTGACTGAAATGTTGTTGGCGGTTACACGTTGCCTGCAAGCTCTCGTGTTTCATGTTCATTGTTTTTTGTTGCATAAGCAATTAATAGTATTTGCTGCCAACAATCAGGCCACAGAAAAAAACAATTGAAATTCTCTAAACTGCTATGGTGTTGTATATTTTATATTTTTTCGGGAAACCAAAAAACAAACACAACCGACACAGACACTTTAAATGGTTTTATATAGGATTTTACAAGGGATAACGTGGACCTTTGACTTACATACAAAAATGTGGTTTGCCATATTTTTATTTTCCAGTAAACAAATTTGCTGTGCTTATATATTTAACTGTTGTCATTGTACTCGTTGTTGTTGTTATCTAAATATGCTAAATATAATAAATATGTTTATATGGTTTTAGCATGCAACAACAGTACTAACAAGGATTTAGGCATATCCATTTTGGACCACAGTTGTGCAGCTCGACGGCAATAATTACTAATAACAATTTAACCAAAATTTAAAATCACATTTAAAATATTAAATTTGCGTTTAACTGTTCTAATGAAAGGGTCTTCGTATTGTATTATAATTCGTAACACAAAACCATTTTAAAAGCAAACTATTGTGTTGTTTTCCTTTTATCATTTTAAATCCCTTATTTGCAGCTTTAATATATTTTAGTTTGCATAAACTTCGCTTGAGCACTTTGCCCAGACAATCTCCCGGTTGTTGCAGTGTTGTTAAATGGTCAGAGCGAGTATTGCAAGTAAACATTTTATTTAGTTTAACTTTTTTTCTTGCTCTTTGCATGAAGTTTAATTTCCAAACTAACAAAATTTTATTTAACAAATTATTATTTTATTTTTGTGTTTGCTCTCGGTTTCGGACAAATTTTAAGTGTTAAAAACTTTTGCAGTAACCTTGGGAATTGTGTTGTTGTTGCTGCCAGTAGTTGACCATCTAAAACAATTGCCATGCAGAAGTCATGAGCGCATGCGAAGGGTCTGGCGACAGGACCACAGGTACCAGCATATAGCTCAAGAAAAAGTAGGAAAAACAATTTAACTTATTTTATCTCTTTAAACCTTAAATTATTCGAAAAACTACTTTTAGAGTTTCAAATAGTACTTTTAGTGTACCAAAATGTACTTTTATTGCTCCAAGCTGAAACTTTACTGTACCAAGAAGTACTTTTTATAAAAACACGTACATTTATTGTGCCAATTTAATAATATCAAATTTTTATTATTATTTTGGTACAAAAAAGTGCCAAAATTTACTTTTTGGTACTTTTCATTTACAAACATGTACTTTTATTTTCTAAAAATACATGTATTTTACCAAAAAGTACTTTTTATCAAAAAGAATAAGCGAAGTAAATGTATAACTCAAGCAATATTTAGTCATACATTTCAATTTTCATCTTACCAAAGTATCGCTGTCATTAATTTGCTTTTGTTAGACCCCACCACCAATACAACTGCGATAAAGGACATTTAGCAAAAAAAAGTCTATTAACTAAAGTAGTATTGCTGTTGGCCAAAATTTTACTCCAAAATGAGGTTTGTTGTATTGCTATGATATACAAGTTTAAGAACCCGGTTTTTGTTTATGTATGTGTGTGCTTGCGGATGCTATAAATGTTTGCTAGTGCTGGAGTGCTGGTGCTGGAGTAAAGTGGGACGACACTCTATGTTACGCTAATGTGGGTCAAGTATTGGCAATAATAGCGTTAACATTGCTAACGGTCGAAGGATAAATTTATGGTAACATCCAGCAAGAAATGCCATAATGTATATTACAAGCCAAAGAAAATAAAGAAATAGAAAAAAACAGCTACAACGAAATAAATAGGGTAACTACCCAGCAAACCAAAAGTTCCGACGTGTCGGACATCAGATATTTCTCTTACATTTCATCAGAAAATTTGCCGAAAACAACTAATATCGTCATAAATGCCTTCAGAAAAAAACCGAGTTTTTCTGCACACTCTTCCGAATTTTGTGCGCCAAGTCTGTACGCTCTCTAAATTTTTATACTCATTCAACGATTTTGTCTGCACATTCTCGAAAGGGAGTTTTTTGTTCTTCTTCTTCTTACAAGAGAAATCTGTCGCTATGGCATTCTTTTTTTCGTTTTCTCTTAAGGGAGCACATTGGAATGCGCAACGCACTTGACAAACAACAACAACAAAAGCAAACCAGTTTAGGAATTTCTAAAACGTGTTTTTTTTTTTGTTGTTTGTCAAGTGCGTTGCGCATTCCAAAGTGTGTTTTCATCCTTATTATCAGTTGAAATTGTGCAATCAATAGATGAAGACGTGACTTCGTGAAAAGTGTGAAAAAAAGGTAAAATAAGAAAAGAAATGCCGTCTCGACAGGCGATTAGAAAAAAAGTGAAGAAAGAAGCTACACACAATAACATTTCTGTGAAAGATATGAATTTTATACGCGTCGTAAGAGGTTTGTATTCAGTATTATCCAAATGTATTTGGAAATTAACATACATTTTTCTTTCAGATGTTGCCTTGGACACCATACCCCAAACAACATCTTCAACGATAGAGGCACACATTAAAAATTATTTTAATTGTGCCAAAGATCGTCTTAATAAGCGCAAAAAGAGAAAGACAGAAGCGGAATAAATGTAATGTAACATTGACAAAGTTAATAAATTTTTTGTTTAAAATGATTTTTTTTTATTTTACTCTAATAATATGTAATATGCTTCAATCTGTTTTAAAATGTGAAATTTGTTTTTTTATTGCAATTGAAAATAAAAATAGAAAAAAATTTTTTGTTGAATTTTTGTGTAAATGGGATTAGTACAAAAATCAGAATAATAACAGAAATCTCTGACGATTTTCCTATATTTATTCAGAATTCTGTCCGAAATTCTCACGAATTCTCGTAAAAAATTTCCGTATACAATCAGATATTTCTGCCCATTTTCGGATTATTTGCCAGAGTTACTTCAGAAAAATCCAAAAGTCCCTTCGAAATTTTTCGAAATTTCCCTCAGATATCTGACCGAAAAGTCTGCACAAGTTTCCGAATTTCCCAGACATTTCGGTCCGAATTCTTGTCAACCACCCATACAACTTTCGGACAGAATGCTGACAGAATTCGGCATCAGAATCGGCAACTTGTGCAGACTTTCTGTTAGACATCTGACCAAATTCGGAGAAAATGGTTTGCTGGGTAGTGTGAACATGCTGACAACAAGGGGGGAAATATGTATGTTAGGGTGTGCCAAAAAATAAAAATTATTTTTTTACAACGCATACCCTTTTATTTTATTATAGTGGTTTTAAAACATTTACAAAAAAAAGTTTCGTGTACTTATAACTACAACAACTTACAACGAAACATGCCAGTGCTTGCATACCAATACGCACGGTAGCTAACACGTGTATGCACTTGTTACTGTTGCTTTGTTTTGCCAGTCAATGCAGAGTTTCGTTCATTTAACAAGTCAATGGAGTTACGCAGCGCAAAAAAGTTAATATCTTTAATAGAGAACGTCAAACATCAAACAATAATGGGACAAGTACTAGCAGTTCTATTTCATAATATTCGTGAAGTGAAGTTAAATGTCAAAGAAAGTGCAAATCTTGCTATCAGCGAGTGCATTATTTATTGGAAAAAAACACTTATTCCGACTAAATCTTTACCCAATTGTGTTGAAAAGCTGGTCACCTTATACTAATGCTGGAGAGAGTTGCAAAAAAATGCAAACAAAACACAAAATGTGTTTAAACAGCAAGAGTTTGTTACAAACTTAGACAATTTATTTGACACTGCACATGCTGATGCCACACAATATATAAGAATAAATGAAGACAGGTCGACCAGGTCACTTAGGTGGCGTGAACAAAAAAATGAAAGAGAAAAAAGCACACCATAGAAGCATTGAGGAGGAAAAGCGGCGTGCTTAATACTTTTCATCCATAACTCCCTCGACCTCATCTTAAGAACTATTGCAAGAAAATATGTCTTCTGATTTTCAATTGATGGATTTACATGAAAATATGCCAATTCCAACCGTGATCATTTAGCCAACTTTTTCCGTTCAAAGAATTCGGACTGAAAAACGAAAAGAGGGAGCAGAACGTCTTCCTATAATTGTTTCTTTTGATAATAAAGAACAACTTATCTGTGTGCCAAAATTGGATGAATCTACAGATACACTCTTGTTGACTGGAATTTTGAAGATAAAGTGAAAATTTTCTTTTGTAACACTACTGCTTCAAATACAGGTCGTACAAATGGCGCCTGTGTACTTCTTGAACATGAACTAGATAGAGAATTAGTTTTCAATGGAGTGTTTAAGGCAAAAATCAGCGAAGTAACTACAGGTCATAATATTCCGTTGTTCAAAAAGTTCCGAGAAAACTAAAAAAATTTCGATCTCGAGAGAATGCAGAGTTGCACAAAAATTCTATCATGTCTAAATGCTGCAGATATTGACAAATTGATAGTATTCTATCGAAGTGAATTGACAAAAGAAATTATTAGAGATGACTATCGAGAATTAATATAGCTTTCGATAATATTTCTTGGTGGAGACACAGAGAAGAAATTTAAGATTCGACCGCCAGGTGCCATACGCCAGGCACGATGGATGGCGAGAGCAATTTTTTTTTTGTTAAAAATATTATTACTTTGCTCCCAAATCAGAATTTCAAACAAGGATAAGTCTGCTCTGTTGGACGTCTGTTTATTCATCGTTACATTCTATGTACATTTGAGGTAAAAGCACCTCACCAGGATGTTAACTTTTTGAAGAACCTAAAGGCTTCCGAAACAATCGACAAAAGCATTACAGAATTTCTGTCGGCATTTATGGTATTTGACAGATGAAGTGTCAATCTTGTCTCTATTCGATGATGATGTAGATCAGGAAAATAAAATAAAAATAGTTGCTAACTTGGCTGTAGACGTTCTAAGCGCAATAAGCGCTACATCCCATCGAAGGAGGAACTTCTTGGTCCACTCTTCGGTTAGTCTGACAAAGTTCTGCTTAATTTTGTATTATTTTATATGACAACATTTGTTCTGTTTTGTATATTTTCAGAGAAAAACATAGGCGACTTTGTTTCAAACAAAAGCAAGGCTTTGTTCTGTTAACGACAGACTTTCACTTACTCACTGTTAAAGAAGAACAAAAACAATTTTTACTACGTTGTGTACAGGAACACCGACAGATATATACTGACTGTAAAAAGCAAACATTGAAAAGAAAATTTAATAAATAATGTCCATTAACTGACATGTCATATATGTTATGGTTTGAAATGTTGAAGGAAGATGTAGATTAAAAGCTTGAAAAAGTTGAACTAAAGCAATTAGGCAATCGTATTTTCGACGAATGCAATACAAACAGACTTAGAACACGAGAGAGTTTAAACAAAACGCGTTTAAAAATTTCCAATGACATGTTTTCCTTATATATTCACAATTAACTCGAATAGAGTCAGTCAATAACCCGTAATTCTGTTAATGTAAAAAACACAACAAATTTCCCAACGATATCGAAAATTGCTAAGGTCAGCTAAAACCCTCATTTAGAATAACAAATCACATTTGGTTTGACTATCATGTCGTTTCGTCTTTCTTATTTACTTGACAACGTAAACGTTGATAGTCAAAAGATTTCCATTAACATGATCGGTAGACTTCGCGATAATTATGCGGGATACTTTATGCAGTCACCTACATTCTTTTGATGTTGTCGACAGTAGTCGAGTCATTGGCATAGCTTCTCAAATATGAAGCTAATATTCGGTTTTGTAGTTACACTGTAGTTAAGCTGTAGGTGGACCGGCCGTGGCATAGTGGTTAGAACACGCAACTACCATGCGGAAGATCACAAGCTCAACACCTGGCTAAAGTCATTTTAAAAAGAAAAACTTTTCTTTCCTTGTCGGCTCCCCTCGAATGTTGTTGACAGAAACTTCGCAGTATAAGTGTCGAGGCAACCGGCATGTCCAGTAAGAGCTTCTCAAACAGTGACGTTCGCATTTGTCGATAAACAAGTAGGTGCCATTAGTTGTGAATCTAAAAATAGAAAGCGTGTTAATTCACAACAACGCGAGAAGCTATCGCATACTTCATTCACGGGGTGTAAAGGGAAATTAAGTTTTTTTTTTTAAGTTAAACTGTAGGTCACATTGTGCGTGTATAAAATTGTATATGGCATAACTTATTTACGCAATGTATAGGATAATAAGCAAGTAAGGAAACATATTTGTGAAATGTATATTTTCAATGTTTTTGTTACCGCTTTTTGGAATAACTGAACTAACGCTTAAAATTTATATCCATTAAAATATTATATCCAAAAAAGTTCTTGTATTACAAACCCCTACCTTCGTCGCGTCCAAGCAAAACTCATTAGCTTTAACACCAATTACCATAGCGACATGGCATTTGTGAGAAATGATTCTTGCTTTCTTTTCTTCTCTGCTCACTGTAATTCATCCTGCTCTCTACTCTCTATTGTCTAAAGTAAACTAACTGGAAAAAATAATGTGTAAGGACTATAATGAGTTTGAGGCTAACGGCCAAGAGTCATAATAGGACCTTTTAAAAAACAATACATTTTGAATTTATTTATGTAACATATGAGTGAATGTCTCGGTGTTCAGTGTGTTGCCATAGAAATAATAAGAGTGCAATCCGTATATGAGTGCATATGTGTGTAGTATGGACGATAGTAGTCACATTGTTGAGTAAAAAGATTGTCACTGAATGAGTTGTGGTTTTTTGTGTGTGGTAATTGCACACATTTTAAGAAACATAGGACCAAAGTTTTAAATTGTTATTAAAATGAGTAACTAACTTGTTTACAGAACAACTTGTTAATAAAACTCAAGTACTTAGAGATAAGATGTTACAAATAGGACTTATAAAAATGAAAAAGTTAAACGAAGATCATACCCAGAGCATAAGTACAGGATTAATTTTTTAAATTAACAGTGATATAAATTTTGAATACAGGACACAAATGGGTTGTTGTTGAAATAGAACGTACATTACATTGCACACGTTTGCGTATTTGTATTGATGTCAAATTCCTATGTTGTTTAATGGTAAAAGTTTCGTCGGTTTTTGTCTTGGGCTGGTATTGGATTCAATATATTGTGAGGCATTATTTCAAAATACATAGAAATAATTAAGAAAATTAATTATTGTAGATAAATGTTTTTCACATTGAAATTTGAAAATGTTCCAAGCAACATTTAAGTTTCAAGGCTAGTATTGAGTTCAATATTTTATACGTAATGTTTTCAACCCTTTTCAAATTATACTAGAATTGAAAATATGTTGACAAATTAGAACTATGTTTTTTTACACGCCATTTTGAAAACGTTTCCAGCAACATTTACATTTTTATATTACTTCGACTGAAATGTAGTCACATTAAGTTACTGAGCAGAGGAAAATAGAACGTAGCGAACAAATGCAGGCTGCCGAATAATTTTGCTAACGAACTTTGTACCAACCTTTAATGTGAAACACTTAATGTTTCCATTATTTCAACGAATTGTAATACAGTTTTGTTATTGGATAAAGAAAAATATATGGAAAGGAGATGAGACATTAAACATTCATCAAGCATTTTCTAAATTTTTTAAATTTTTTTCTACGAAGTTAAGATCTTTGCATTCATGCCAGTGCGCATTTTGCGAATCAGATTTACTTCTTGTCTGGTTTTTTCAGCAAAATATATTAAATTGGACTTAGTTGTACGTTAACATTTTTTTCAGCCATTTGTAAACATAAAAACACTTTAAACTACTTTTGTTCCCTCGTACTACCCTCTTTCCTGCTTCCTTCTTCTGGAGAATCTGTTGTTGCAGATAGCTTCCGGTATATCCATTTCACATACATTCTTCGATGTTGTTTAATTCATGTATTCTGTATACAACAACATATGGTTCCAAATGGAAACATGGAATTTATTGTTCAGTATATTTTGTCTTAACTTTCAAGTAGTTTTTCCTGCCGCAACGTAAACACTAACTCACGTACACACATACGAAGCTGCCACAATTTATTATTGAAACAAGTGATGTTGTGTTTTTGTTGTTGCTGTTTTTTTTTTTTGTTATTCTGTTTTTAGCCAACTTTACATTTTACAGTTTCTCAAAGTAATATTTTTCTTAATTCACACAAAGTTTTTTCTTGTTTTGCATAGGAAGCATAATTATTTTTGCATTTTGTTTGCAATAGCTCAGAATGTGAAAATTATCTGTAAAAATGAGTTTTTCTACTAAAAGACTTTGTGCAATTTTTAATTGTTTTTGTGAAATCTTTATTTAGATCTTGTAATACATATGAACAATTATTTTACAAGGGAAATTTTTTTTTATAAATAAATTTCCATAGAAAAATGCATTGGTAAATTTTATAATAATTAAATCAAATACATGTCATCTCAGGTTCTATCAAATAACTAAATTTTTATTGTGTAGAAAAAATATTGTAAACTTTTTGAATTCTTAATTTATGTACTATTATGATACATATAAGAGACATTTTTCATGAACAGGATGATTTTAATAATGAAAAATTTTATTACTAGTATGAATCCTTTTCCGTATTTTACTTACTCTCTACAGAGAGTGTACGAAAAGTCGTAAAATATATCTTAGTGGTACATCAAGCTAAGATCATACTACGAAAACTTGCATAGAGTAACTGTAGTAATCAAAAATAATTTACAATATAAGAATACGCGTACCGAAATGTTCTATACTAAAAAAAGCCCTTGGTAGAACTATAATACTACTACACAAGGCAACCTAAATATCTCCTGTTTAAAATACATTGAAAGTGGATGAAAGGCATGTCTCAAGTTGGACGTGTCTTTTGTGGTAATGGACTGGGTCAATTTTTTTTTAGACCAAGCGGTTATCAGAAACGTGACCTACGATGAATTCAAAAAAAAAAAAAAAAAATCCTAGAAAATATGGGTCTAATATCAAAATCGAGCACCCGGCTTGTGAAGAGAAAATTTTCGTATTAATTTTTGTATGGTTGCCCCTTAGGGCATAAAGATGGGGGTTAGGTATGTTTGGGAAAAATGTAAGAAGGATAAATGTCGGGGTCGGTCTCACATTTGAACCCTTCTGGGGGGATTCCGGTGCAGTCGCCCCGCAAGCCCCGCATGTTGTGGTTTTTTTTTTCAATATGCAAAGTTTCTCGATAAAAACGGAGGGCTCGATTTCGACCCATGGTTTCGTAGGCAAATTTTCTTAGAGTTCATAGTAGATTACGCGACAGACAGGGAGAATGACTATCATGCGATCGTTTCCACATCCTGGTGTATAAAGACATATGGGACATTAAGATAAATATAACTGACAATCTCTTCATCAAACAACACAAACTACCAGCCTAAGCTAATGATATTGATATTATGGGTCGGACATAGCAAGTGGTAACTGCAACTTTTGAAAAAAAAAACGAAAAAGAAACAGCGAAAGTGGATCTGTCAATGCAACAACAACATCTGCCTAATACAAACACGGTGGCGGTTCACGACGAAAAAGGAGACTAACCATCAGTGGAAATACCAGAAAGATATTTCAAGCGCAGAATATCGAAGCGCTTTCGAAGCTATTCAATGTTCGGCTAGATAATCTAAAATTTTGTAATAGCCTATTGGAGTAAGTAAAATGACTCGTACAACACAGCTAGACATCTCAAAGCTGTATACCCCACAGATAGTCAACCAACTAACCAACTCCCTAAATTACTGCAAACAAACACCCCTAACATTACACCCCAAATTTTTCTGATACACAGTGGCTATTTGGTGACACGTAAAGTGTGCGATGTAGTTTCATACTTATTACTTTATATATCAATTTACGTTAGTGTATCAAATGATACATCAAATTCGGCTAACGATCAGAAAAGTATTTTTATTGTTTGATATATTTGGTTAAATTCTTTTTAAATGATGTATCATTTGATACACTAACGTAAATTGATATATATACAATCTTCTTCTTCTTCTTTACTGGCAGCAACAACAGAAATTCATCTATCAGTAGCCGCACGTAGAAAACCATTCCAAGCGCTTCGGTCTTTTGCGCACCGTAGATAGTTTGTCATACCAAGCTTACTTAACATTTCCGTCACCTGGTCTATCCATCGGAGTTTTGGTCGCCCCCTCCTGCGCCGCCCATCGAGTTTATTGCCGAAGACTTTTCGAGCCGGAGCGTTGTCGTCCATTCGTACAACGTGTCCAAGCCAGCGCATTCGGTCTATTTGAACGCGCTTGACCATGTCGTTGTCGTTGTACAGCTCATACAGCTCATGATTCATTCGACGACGGTACTCGCCGTTCACGATGATGGGTCCAAATATTTTGCGTAGTATTTTTCTCTCGAAGACTCCCAGAATAGATTGATCCGCTTGTGTCATTACCCACGATTCTGCGCTGTAGAGCAAGACAGGTAGGATCAGAGTCTGGTAGAGCTGGATCTTTGTTTTTCGAGAGAGCGCTTTGTCGTTAAATCGCTTGCTTAGCGCATAGTAGCAGCGGTTTGCGATCAATACTCGTCTTTTGATTTAGAGGCTGACATTATTATTTTTGTTTATGGCGAAGCCAAGGTAGACAAAATCATCTACCACTTCAAAATTATAGTTGTCAATGTTCACGCAGCGTCCCAGACGAGTGGACTCTTTGTTCGTTGAAACAAATAACTTAGTTTTGTCCTCGTTTATCACCAGACCCACTTCAGCCGACTGCTTTTCAATGCTCGAAAAAGCCGCAGTAACATCTCGCAATCCACGTCCAATAATATCGATATCATCAGCATACGCGAGCAACATGTGGCTTTTGTTAAATATGGTGCCATTCCTGTTTACTGCTGCTTTCCGCATGATCATCTCCATTACGATGTTAAAGAGATCGCAGGACAGACTATCGCCTAGTCTAAAGCCTCGCTTGGTAGAAAATGGCTCTGACAGATTTTTGCCAATTTTCATTGAAGACTTCGTGTCAGTCAGTGTCATCCCGCAGAGTCGAATTAGTTTTGCGGGGATACCAAACTCAGCCATAGCATCCAACAATTTCTGTCGTATCGGACTGTCAAATGCAGCTTTGTAATCGATGAACAGATGGTAGGTATCGATCTGCATTTCTTGGGTCTTCTCCAGGATTTGTCGTAGCGTGAATATCTGGTCGGTGGTGGATTTACCAGGTCTAAAGCCACACTGATAAGGTCCAATCAGGTTCGCCAGGAGGGGCTTTAGTCTTTCACATAACACACTAGACAGGACCTTGTATGCGATGGGTAAAAGGCTAATCCCGCGATAGTTGGTACACACACTAGGATCGCCTTTCTTAAGCACGGGACATAGGACACTCAGATTCCAATCATCGGGCATGCACTCCCTGAGCCAAATCGTGTTTATGAGCTGGTGCATGCATGTTACCAGGTCATCGCCGCCGGCTTTAAAAAGCTCAGCCGGCAGTCCATCGGCTCCCGCAGCTTTATTATTTTTAAGCCGGGCAATTGCCGTGCTGATCTCGTTTTGGCTCGGTGGTGGACAATCTACTCCATCGTCGATGATTGGTGCGATTCCGTTACTTATGCTGCCTTCGGGAACGAGAAGAGATTGAAAGTGTTCCCTCCATATTTGCAGCACACTCTGAGTGTCCGTGACCAGATTTCCGTCTCTGTCCTTACAGGTGGGGATCCCTGTTCCAAAACCTTTACTTTTAACCTTTTGGTAGAACTTTCGGGCCTCACCTCTATCCCTGTAGTTTTCGATATCCTGGCTCTCTCTTTTCTTCCACAGACGCTTTTTCCGTCTGAACAGGCGTTTCATCTCCCTCCTTTTCTCTTTATAACGCTCCGTCACCGCACGCGTCGCCATTGGCTGCAGTTTTGCCTTGTATGCAGCATCCATTTCCTCAGACATTTCGCGACATTCGTCATCGTACCAGGGCTTGTCTGAGCGTGGTTTTTCATAACCCAGTACGGTTGGTGCGGCAGTGGTCATAGAATTCGCAATATGCTGCCACTGCATGTCGGGAACATCAGAACTAGGGGGATTTGTATGGAGTAATTGAGAGAGTTGGTTGGAGTAGGCATTGGCTATCTCAGTGGTCTGCAGCTTTGTGATGTCTAGCTTCCTTTGCGTTTGATTAAGAGTGTTTTTAGCTCTACTTAATCGTGTGTGTACCTTGGCTGCAACTAGGTGGTGATCCGAGTCGATATTTGCACCGCGCATCACACGCACGTCCATAACGCTTGAGACATGCCTTCCATCAATTACCACGGGATCAATCTGATTTCTTGTATTTTGATCGGGAGATATCCAGGTTGCCTTGTGGATATCTTTATGCGGGAATCTGGTTCCACTCACAACCATGTTTCTTGCCGACGCGAAACTTACCAGTCTGAATCCGTTATCGGAGGTGTTGTTGTGTAGACTGAATTTTCCGACTGCTGAACCAAGAGCATCTTCCCTTCCTATTTTAGCATTAAAATCTCCCAGAACAATTTTAATGTCATGTGCAGGGCAGCGGTCATATATATCCTCCAGGCGCTCATAGAATGCATCTTTGATGTCATCGTCTTTGTCTTCCGTCGGGGCGTGTACACAAATCAGCGTAATGTTAAAATATTTCGCCCGGATGCGAATGGTGGCTATACGGTCATTTACAGGGTTAAACCGCGAGACCAGGTGTCGAAGTCTTTTGCCGACTATGAAACCACATCCAAATTCGTGTCTTTCTGCATGGCAGCTGTAAAAAATGTCACAGTTCTTCCGTCGTGTGCATCCCTGTCCCGTCCATCTCATTTCCTGTATGGCGGTGATGTCAGCCTTGTATTTGTCGAGGACATCCGCCAGTTGGATAGAGGCACCATCTCTGTATAGAGTTCGGACATTCCAGGTGCATATCCTTAAATCATGGTCCTTATATCGTTTGCGGGGGTCGTCATTGGGGCGGTTCTTGTTTTTCGTTTTCTTCGTGTTTTCATAATAAATTTTTGTTTAAGGAGAGTGGCTTATTAGGCCACCGCTCCCGATCTTAGTTTCTTGGGGCTGCCAAAGCCACTAAGAGAGCCTGTGTTGAGTTTCAGTAACTTCTGTTACCTAGTTCCTAAGACGCATCGGTGGTAGCATGCCGATTAGGTTACTCAACATTTCGCCTTCTAACTCTAGCTAACTTCAAAGCGGTTGCTTTAAAGTCATTGCCCAGGGAATACTTGGTCTAAGACCGGAAGTAGTTAGCTCCTTGGACAGTGCCACAAAGGAATCGATTCTGGTCACTCCCAAGTGAGTGACAATCAGTAACTTTCTACCTCTGGGCAAAGTCCCATATATACAATACGATAGACTGAAACTAACGAACAAACAGCTTATTACTTTACTTTTACTTATTACTAAAATACTTGTAAGGTGTGTTCTCTCTACTCTTTTGTATTGTTGAGTGACATTTATAAATTTTAAAGCTTTTCAGTTCTTTTCTCATGGATTTATTCAAGCACATCTGTTAACATGTCCGCCGTCCACGTACACAAATAAACACACAAACATATGTACTACATATAAATTTGACAAACAGCCAAACAAATCAACACAAGTTTTCAACATTCCACACTTAGCCATACAATTGTATATTGTTGTGTATGTATATGTATCATGCAAACATACACTCGCCCACACAAACATACACTCTTTTGTACGACATGAAACACTCGACATTTTGTTGTTGCCGTAGCATGTTTATGCAGATGTTAGTCACGAGTGTGAATGTACTTGTTTTGCCTCAATCCTTGTTGAAAGTGTTTTATGAAGCTTTGGGGTCCTAGTATTATGCAAACGTTAAAGACGATTATGATAGTGATGATGACGACAATGATGGAACTGAGAATACCAACCAACTAGCCTTAGGTTCCTCGTTTTGGCAGTTGGTCCCTTATTTGTTTAGATAGTTTGCAATTCTAATAAAGTCTTTGCTTGGCCAGAGACACGTTTTTTTATACTTTTGAACAACATTTGAACTTAATTTGGTATTTCGTTCGTTTCGTTTTCTTTAGAACTTTTTTGGCAGCTTCATTCTAAAATAAAATTCACAAGTACATAAATTAAACATTAGAAATGATAATTTGCTTCATGATAAATAAAAAAAATGGTTCACAAATGGCATAAAGCAAATGCAAATAAGGAGAACACACGAAATGCGTGGGCTTTAAAAAATATGCTTAAACAGTAACGAGAATTTGAATTTGTTTCCATAACGTTGGGTTGAAGTTGGCGATATTTGTAAGTTGTAGAAAGATTAGAGCTAAGAGTGACCCATTTTTATAGTGGGTTCTTTGTTTTGGGATCTTGTTTCCACAACTATTAACTTATATTGAGGAGCAATACTTTTTATGTTGACCTATTTTAGTCGAGTAGCCATCTTCTCTAGCAATCAGTACAAATCAGTACAGATTATTATTAACGCATCATCAGATTAATTTCATTTACATAGAATCTATATCGTTAGTACAAAAGTAAACAGTGCGTCGCCATTATACGCTTTCGGTTTAATTAATCGGCTTAATTCATTTGATGCAAGTCTCGCCGTGTCAACACACAGTTCCCACCACTCCTTCCATTATTGATTATCGCGTCAAAGCTTTATCAATTTTATCTCAGATTCTGCTGCTGCGAAAAGGAGCACCGTTCGCCCGCATCAATGCATTCTAATCACATTGTGTGATCCATAAATGTTTCAAAGGCAACACCAACCCTACAACAGTCGAATTGCAGAGAGACATAATTGCAACGGGGTGTGTGAAGGTGAAGGCAGCATCAAATTACTATGCGAATGGGAGATTTCATTGCTTTGAGAAATGGTGGCTATGTTTAGTTTATCACATGATATTGATACTTCACATGTGGTTTAATTAAACTTCTGTTTCTTGTTCGTATCATAGACTTATTAGCGACTGCATTCGGTGCAAAACTTATTTCATTTATTATTATTATTGTTATTGTTAAATAAAATAAATCAAACACAGCCTTTTTTTATACCATCACCCTTAGGGATGAGGGTATTTATCATTTGATACTACCCAAAAGTGTTACACATAGAAGAAGTCACTTTAGACCCTATTCATGATTTTTTAAGTCGTTTGAGCCTTGTCTGTCTGTCTGTCTGTACGCACAATAACTTTCGAAAGACGCAACCAATTGCTTTGAAATTTTGCACGAGTTAATATTTCGCCAAAACTAATTGCGGTATTGCAAATGAGCTACATGGCCCTCCCCTTCTGGTACCTCCCTTACAAATACACCATTCCGCCCACTTTAGAAATCAAGTAGTAATATTAATACACCAAACGGGATGGCACCCAAATTCTGTACTTAGTAAAGCTATAACAGGATAAAGTTTTGAAAAAAAAATTTGAAGTCTAGCCACGCCCCTTCTGGTACCTCTCATACAAATGTACCACTCCGCCCACTTTAGAAATCGAGTAATAATATCAATATAATAGACAATTTTTTGATTTACTGAGGATAAGGGTATATGTACGTCGGGTTGCTCGATTGAAACTTTCTTACTGGTCTGCAAGTACACTGAATTTATACAAATTTTGGGTAAGTTGTACGGTTATGGAAAATTGAATCAGGGCTGAATATTGATTACATCAGTACCTCCCATAGAAAATGACATATTTTTGAAAAATTAATATTCCTCCCAAAACTTCCAAACGGGTACCTGGGGGATAAAGAAATTTGGTCTGTTGATTTATATTGTGATAGGAGGCAAAACCTCAGAAAACCTAACTAATTGTCACACTCATTCTGCTACCTACCAAGACTTAACAGTATATAATATTATGTGATGGTATTTATCAGTCAGTTTATCTGACGGAAATTCCTGTTCTGGTTTTCTTTTCAACTAGAATGAATTTTCTAGTACTGGCGATAACTTTTTTGCATGACTTTAATAAATTACACTTAAAGTATATATCAATGATTTTTCTATCTTACGACCCAAAAATGTCGGTCTTGATTCATTGCTGCTATAGGAAGACTGCAAGGCATTGACAGTCATACGAGAATTTTGATCCAGTCTATTAGTTCGCTTTTGCAGTTGTTTTGTGCGATGATATTTTTGCGCTGCTATTGCACAAATATCCTACTCGCACCAATCAGCTCTAGGAACAACAAGTCTATACTAAATTTAGATGCACTGCGGCAGCGACAAAATGCCCGAGGCTTTTTTGCGTATGCGTTTGGATCACAGAGGCTGCATGCGTATCTGTGGTGGCATTAATTGTAGTCGGGATTTTAGTCACCGAAATGGCTATAGAATTTCGTTGTTACTGCAATTTGAATAAACAAAAGTAACAAACTTTATTAAGCTGCATTTCCATGCACACTCGCACACAAATTTCCAAACAGAAGGGTATACACACACTTGAACTCTAGTCTAAGCATCTATGTTTAGATGTACTTACATAATTATACTGTTACTAGAGGACCCGGCGAACTTCGTCACGCCCCAATTTAATGCCTTCAGTAAACTCTGTAGAGAGTGATATGATTAACAATATTTTTCAATTAATTTTCCGCCGCGAAAACAAACAACGAAGCCGGTTCTCCAAATCGCGAAAAGGCAACGTACAGCTGTCGCACGAAAAACAGGAAAATTCGAATTTAATCCCACATACTTCCCACGATTGCCCTTGCGATTTATTGATTGTCATTGCCAAATCCAACCGAACGGGGAATGACTTCCTCTTCTTTGAATTTGCCCTTGATGATCGTCGGTTAAATCACACTGTTTATCAATTTCTTGACGGACAACCGCGTACCGTTGCACAATTTCGGTCAGATTCCGCACCTTCACCTGTAAATTAGGCAGCACATCAAGCGAGTTTAAAAATTCGATCGCATTGTTGCTATCGATGTCTCTATTCTTTGCTGCTAGTATTGCCCAATCATTAATCCAATAGAGATTTTTATAATTTTGTGCAATGCCGTGGAAAACTTTAGTGATGAGTTCTCATTCGAAATGCGACACACATCACTGCATCCACAATACGCAGGGAATTGAAGTATAGCTAAGATAGAAGCAAATAGCTTGGCGTGAATGATCTGTGTATAGTCTAACTAATTATTGCACGACGTTTACGTCACCTAAGGTTTGATCGTCTAATAGGAGGAATTAGTCAAGCAATTAGCTCTCCCTAAAAATACTAAAAAGCCGTTACGGAATAAATACCCGCAATTCAATTAGATAACCTAATTTTTTACACATTAACTTATTGATAAATATGCATAGGATATCAATATATACTTTTTTATCTAAATGCTAATTATCTCGTTTAATTCTCCAATCAAAATTTATCCAAAATTGTCCACCTTAACATCATTCAAAATTATCAAATTTTTGCGAAGTGTAAAATTTCGTCGATAAAAATATCACATTTTTTGCGTTTTTCGGGAATTTTCCGAGTTCTTCGCGAATAATTTTCTATTTTTCCATTCAAAAAGCCAATTCGTAACAATTACACATAAATTTCCCGACTTTTCCGAAGGATTTTTCTCAAAATTTTCTTGGATAAAAAACTCTGCCATTTACGAACAATGGAAAAATTTTTTTATCAAATTGGGTCAGCGTTATCACTTGATTAATTACCATACATTTTTCACACCATTTTTAAATATATAGATTTGACAATAATCCGAAATTTTCTAGGCAACACAAAGAATTTTCCACCTTTACGTCGTCTGAAATCATCAAATCAAGTGTCACAATGGAAGATTTTGTCAAAAACATCCAAATCTTTGGTTTTTTATCTGGAATTTTCCGAGTTTCCACCAAGAATTTTTCTATTTTCCATTCGAAAAGTCATTTCTTAATAATTATTCGAAATTTTTCACATTTATATCGCTCCAAAATATCAAAACATAAGATAACATGCTTAATTTTGTCGAAAAAACTTAGCAAAATTTTTGACATTTTTAATAATTTTCCAATCAAAATCTTTTATTTTTCATTCCAAAAGCGACAAAAATTTAATTTGCGATTTTCGTCAAATCAAGCGATACAATGCGAAATTTTGCTACAAAAATTCAAATTTTTAATTTTTTTCGGAATTTTCCGAGTTTTCCGCCGAGAATTTTATTTTTCCATTTGGAAAGTCATTTACGAATTATTATCCGAAATTTTTCGCAGTTATATCGTCAAAAACTATAAAAATAACAATCCAGAAAGCAAAATTTTGTTGAAAAAAAAATTTTAATTTTTCGAATTTTTCCGGAATTTTCCGGAATTTTCCGAATTTTCCAACAAAATTTTTCTATTTTTCTATTCGAAAAGTCATTTGTAACAATTGTACACAAAATTCTATACAAAAAAGCAATTTTAGATTTTTCAAATTTTCCGACTTTTCCGGAGGATTTTCCCAAAATTTTCTTTCGTAAAAACCTACTCCTGGCAATTACGAATAACTGAAAAAAAAATTGAGCCAAATCGGTCCAACCGTTCTCGAGTTTTGCGCTTAGCAACACATTCAGCGACTTATTTTTATATTATAGATTTGCACTCATTCACTCAAGCTCACACACACACTCGCACTCATACACGCGTAACAGTGTACTTTTGTGTAATTTTAAACCCCAAAGTACTTTGTAAGAGTAAACTTGCGTTAAATTTCGAACGAACTAACCTAAAAGTAACCACAAAATGTTAAACAAAGTCCGCGGGAACTACATGTGAGTATATGTATGTTTGTAAATAATTGATATAGTTTGTATGTGATCTAATTGCATAAACCCATTAGTAGTGCAGGAAAGGATTTGACAAGGCTGGCAGGGAGTGTAACCAAGACATGGGCAACTAAAGAAAAATTTTCAGCATATTGGATTGAAAATAAAGTTTCTTGAAGTAATTACACTGAGTAGAAACCATTTTTTGGGAACGCGATGATATTACTTATGTGGATGCATGTTTGAAGCCTTATAGTTGTTACAGCTACAATTGAAAGTGCACAGAGGAATGTAGGTAAAATTGAAAACTCGTGGAAGTTTTTACACACCATAACTGGGAGGCCATGTGATAGATGCACTATAGTTATACAATGGATATCATGTAATCGACTAAATATTTCCTAGTTTTTACGTATAACGTTCTGGTTATTTATCTTCCACTATTATTTTTTGTTGTAGTGTTGCTGTTTTAAAGTAAAAACTTATTTATATTACTCTTAATTCATATTAAATTAAATCGTTCTAATTCTGTAACGCAAAGTTATTCAGTCTGTTATGTCCCATATAAAAGAAAGGAGATCGTAGTGAATGTAAGAACTATCGTGGAATAAGCCTATTGCCAATTGCGTACAAGGTCCTTTCAAGCATATTGTGTGAACGTCTAAAGCCAATTGTAGAAAAACTAATTGGACCATATCAGTGCGGCTTTAGACCTGGCAAATCCACGACGGTTTAAATATTCACCTTACGACAAATCCTGGAAAAACCCATGAAAAGCAGATCGACACCTACCACCTCTTTGTCGACTACAAAGCTGCCTTCGACTCTCCGATAAGGTATTCCTGCAAAGCTGATTCGACTTTGCAAATGTACCTTAGACAAAACCAAATCCTCGGTTAAGATTGGTAAGGATCGGTCTGAACCATTCAACACGGAAAGAGGTCTCAGGCAGGGCGATAGCCTGTCCTGTACACTATTTAATATAGTTATGGAGAAGGTGATGAGAAAGGCTGGTGTCAACATGTCTGGCACCATATTCCACAAGAGCCACATGCCACTAGCCTATGCCGATGATATAGAAATCATTGGCCGAAATCTGCGGGATGTTACTGCAGTTTTCTTATCACTAGAAAAGTAGTCAGAAAATAGGTTTAACGGTCAACGAGGACAAAACAAAAATAATGATTTCGTCGAACAAAGAGTCCTCTCGTTGGGGATGCACAGTGAACGTTGACAATTATTGTTTTGAGGTAGTCGACGAGTTTACCTACCTCGGATCTTCCGTCAACAAGAAAAATAATGTCAGCCAAGAAATAGTGCTAGCCAATAGATGTTTCTACGGACTTCGGCAGCACTTTAGTAACACCACCTTATCTCGGAATACTAAGAAACAGCTATACCAGGTGCTTATCTTACCTGTTCTGTTGTATGCTGCCGAATCATGGGTGCTTACTACAACGAACATACAAAACCTGGGAGTATTCGAGAGAAAAGTACTCCGAAAAATATATGGACCTATCTGTGTCGACGGCGAGTTTCGCCATCGGATGAACCATGAGCTGTATGAGCTTTACCACGACATCGACGTAGCTAAAAGAGTCAGAATCCAACGAATTCGATGGCTGGGACATGTTGCCAGGATAGATGTAAATGCTCCAGCGAGAAAGGTGTTTGAAGGCGAACCTGAAGGACGGCGCAGAGCAGGGATACCCAAACTCCCTTGGAAGGACCAAGTGGTAGGCGATGTGCCATCATCTGGTAGGACTAACTGGAGAACACACGCAGAAGACAGAAGCGTGTGGAATTCTTTGTTACTTCAGGCCTCAAATTTATGAACTACGTTTCGTAAATTGTAATTGGCCACTTAAGTAAGTAAGTAAGTAAAGTTATTCATTAACTAATAATATTCGCATGCATGTTCTAGTTATAAGCGTAAGTCCTTAGAGATCAAGATCAATGGTTTAGCTTAATTTCAACTACAAATCTCCAAAATAGTAAACATTAATTTGCATTGATTTGTCTTATGTTCAAAAACGACACCAAAAGGACCACAATAATTCATTATAGAATTCCAGTGACGGTGATATATGCCACATACGAGAGGTCTACCACCACTACTACATACTCAAGTGGGGATAATCATACAAATGTTGTAATTATGATCTAAAGTGGTAGAGACATATAATACAAGTAGAGCAACTGCGTCAACACAAAGGACTCAGGCGCCACTGCAATAGATAAAATAACAATTGTGTTGAGTTTTACAAAATAATGTACTTGTGTTTGAGCTGGACCTTTGAATACATCGATGGTGGCGGACGAGGCATTGACGCAAGTGTTTTTACATCAGTGATGAGAGCTGTAATAGCCATTGAGTTGTAATTGTTGTAGTTTTTTGTGTTGCCGGTACAACGAAATACATTCTTAGTTAGTGGTTTTTGGATTACAGGACTTTATTCAAATCAGCGGAATAGTAACACCCTCAAGATTTAAAGTATGAATCAGGTTGGGCCTTCTTGTATTATTAGAAAGGGGAATTAAAGGTGGATACACAATGAACATGGGGTTTCGTAGACAAAACTTTAAATTAGTGTGAGTGAATATTTGATTAATTAAATTTTTTATTGTTTATTTGAATTTGAAACAGATTTTCGCATAAAAATATCTACAACGCAACCTAAATGTCCCCTAGTCAAAAGACAAAAAACCATATTGATCCCGTGGTAATCGATTGAAGGCAAGTACAAGCGTCATGACGAAAGTGTAACGCGTGGTGCAATTGTAAATTCGGATTAAGTTGTATTAAAAACGCGCACAACCAAACGCAAAGCTGCATACCACCGACATAGCTAATACCTACGACCGCGCTGGTTTTTGAAAAACCACACTTAGACAAGTCCTGGTTCGAAGATGAATGTCGCGTATTGTCCGAGGGAACAAAGACTGCACACAAGCCACATTTGCATCCAATGCCAGCCAACTTTGAATCTTACTTTAAATGTCCTGTGCTTACGTCAGGCACTAACTATCGCGGGATCAGCCTTTTACCTATCACATACAAAGTCCTGTCGAATGTGTTATATGAAAGACCAAAGTCCATCTTAGCGAACCTGATAGGAATTTATCAGTGTGGCTTTAGAATTGTTAAACTCACGACCGACCATATATGCAGATCGAAACATTTCATCTGTTTATCGGTTACAAAGATGAATTCGAAAGTCTGTTACGAAAATACTAATATATGCTATGGCTGCATTTAGAACGCTACGAATTTGAGACGCCTTTTCGGGGTGACACTGACCGACACAAAGTATTTAGTGAAAATAGGCAAAAATCTGTCAGAGCCAACTTCTACCACAAGAGACTTTGGACAAGGCGGTAGTCTGTCATGCGATCTCTTTAACATCAAAATGGAGATGATCACTCGGAAGGGTCCAGTAAACACGATTGGTACCATCATTAAAAGAAAGTCGCATACTGCTCGCATATCGAACCTGCGCCGACCAAATCAGATATGTGTAATTTTTCGTTGTTCTATTCCAATTTTTTAAAGCTTTTGGGGCCATCCAGCGACTCTTAAATCCTTTCCGCAATATCTTGATTGTTTTGGAAGTTAGCAAGATCAGTAATGTGTAGAATATATGACTGTTTTGGTCGGCGTAGCGACAATATGCCGATGATATATATATCATTGGTCGAGGACTCCGTTATGTCACTGCGGTCTTTGCAAGCTTTAAGAACCAGTATACTCAACTGGGTCTGGTGATAAATGAGGTCAAAGCCAAGTTATTTGTTTCGACGAACAAAAATTTACTCTTTTGGGATGTTGAATGCCATTGCCAGGTTTAACTTTGAAGTGGAAGATGATTTAGTCTCCCTTGGCTTCGCCGTAAACAAAAATAATAAATTCAGCCCAAAGACAGTACTGATTGCAAACCGCTGCTACTATGCGCTAAGCAAGTAATTTGATAACAAAGCCCTCTCTCGACGAACAACGATTCAACTTTACCAGACAATCATGCTATATATTTTTCTCAAAAGCATAAAGACACAAGCGGATTGAACTATTCTGGGAGTCTACGAAAGAAAATATTCGGACCCATCAGCGTTAGCGGTAAGTACCGTCGTCGTATAACCCATGCGCTGTATGAGCTGTACAACATCATCGATAGTAGACGTTGTACGAATGGATCAATACACTCTAGCGTGCAACAGACTCACATATATCCTCACCCTTTATAAAACATAAAATTTTCTGGTATATTGATATTATTACTCGATTTTTAATGTGGCGGAATGGTAAATTTGTATGGAAGGTACAGGAAGGGGCGTGGCCAGCCTTCCAATTTTTACTCCAAACTTTATCCTATTATAGCTTTACTAAATACAGAATTTGGGTACGATCCCAATGAAGTTTGTTTTAAAGGAAATTATGGCCTTAAGTGACTCCCTCTATGAATTACACTTTTGGGTCGTATCATATGATTTATACCCTCCTACCCGTAGGCTGAGGTTATAAAGAAGTGTTTCAGTATCTGAATATTTGTTCGAACTTACTATGTATTTACATGTACAAACTTAAAAAAGACTTAATTTCCCTTTACACCCAATGAATGAGGTATGTGATAGCTTCTCGCGTTGTTGTGAATTAACACGCTTTCTATTTTTAGATTCACAACTAACGGCATCTACTTGTTCATCGACGAAAGCGAACGTCACTGTTTGAGAAGCTCTTACTAGACATGCCGATTGACTCGATACTAATACTGCGAAGTTGCTGTCGACAACATTCGAGGGAGCCGACAATGAAAGACAATTTTTCTTTTACATGGCAGGAGCCAGGAGTTGAACCTGTGATCTCCCGCATTGTAGTCGCGTGTTCTAACCTCTATGCCACGGCCGGTACCATATTTAACAACTTATAATTATGTGTGACATTTTTGGAGGCAATTCTTTGTTATTAATCGCTTGATTGCTTTTTACTCGATTTCCCATCACTGTCACTGAAACAGAATACTCATCAGGATTACGTCACGCCACGCAATGAGTTGATTTTAATGGAGCTTTTACTTCACAGTTATAAAGCAAAATGATATTGGAACGAACAAACAAAATCACAAAAACAGGTCATTTATGGCTAGCTATTGTTTTGATTATGTCAGCGCTTGCCACAGACATTTTTTATCTACAGAATCATCGCCGTCTACTTTTAATTAATCCTAATGAAACAAACTTTAAGCAAGGGCGATCTTTATTGCAACTTCACCAGCAAATCTATTCCATTTTCACTTAAGTTTCTTTTCTTGTTTAGAAACATTTTAAGAAACTGTTTTTGTCGTCTCTTTAGTTGATTTTTGATTTTGACCTGACTATTTATTAGTCACTTTCGTCTCCCTGCAGGGTTTCTTTTTAAATGCATTTCAAATTCTTAATTAAATTTTTAATTTGGTCTAAATTCTGCAAAGAAATTGTGAGTTTTGTTAAAGTTTTCGCAACAAGCGACTAACGAAACTACTATGACTAAAAGTGGTTTCATCCTTATTTTCTCAGCGAAAAGTTTTAAAGCTCTACTGCATTAATTTATACGCAGAATGCTGAGAATAAGAGTGTGCAAAGGCAAACGTTGATAATGTCTTTGTTTTTCCTTTGGGAAATTCTTCAGAAATGTTAACGAGGTAAATCGGTCATTGTGTGCGTCCTGTGACAGTGCTTGCATTACTACACATGGTGCTGGCAATAGAAAGGGTGTGGAAGAGGGGGAAAGGGAGCTTGGAGTTTATATCTATTTGTGAAAAGTTAAAGTCAATTGGATACCGTTTACATTTTAATAGTTAACACATACCCAAAGTTCATGGGTACGAGACTAATATGACAGTTATTAAAAATGTTAAAAAGATATAGATATAAATACACAAATTTTCTACATACTCAAATAATAAACTGTTATACCGATAACCAAACTAAGCTCAAACAAATATCTTACTGAATGATTTCTCAAAATTTTAGAAAAAAAATTATCTTGCTTATAATTTCAGTCGCCTGCAGTCCAGAGAATATCATTGTTCCGCCCCACTGTAACACCAGTACCACTGGTGGAAATACTCCCGACTATGTCGCCACCTCTCTAATAGCTACTACAACGGCAGAAGCCAAAGCTTTTGTAAGACTGACTCAGCCAGCATTTAACTGCAATGCTATAGAAAGTCTATTTGAAGTTGTGTGTCTTGACCGTGCCCCTATGCATCTATTGTTGGTTATACTCTTAATGTTTAACGCAAAGTTGAATTAGTAAACGAGGCATCAACACACTAAGCCTACTTTGGAATTGTGCGTATATGTATAATCGCACCCATGTATGTTATGAGTATTTGCAGTGGTATGCGTTTGTTTTATGAAAGTATTACTACAAAAGAACATCATCGCCAACACCATCGTCATCACCATCTTTCTTGGTGTTAGTAAGCTAAATACCATTCAGGGAAAATGAGTGCAAATTGTTGCAGTTTAAACAAAAGGACTCCATGAACTTCAGATTTCTCTGGCTTGTGCATGTGTGCGTGTTTCTATAAGAATGAAGGCAGCGACATAACTAAGAGGTATGTTTGTTTCTGTTCCCATAAATAGAGGAAAAAATAGTTGCCGCCGCTCTTACTGCGCGCTGTTAAGAGAGAACACATGACTTTTACTTTAGTTTAGTGAGCGGAAATAAAATCTTTAATATCTGCATTGTTTGGCAAAAGCAAAAGAAAACGGTTTGAAATGATTGGAAAAAAGAAAACTCGGCACAAACAAAATGTTTTAATAGGGAGGAGACTTCGTGTGTGTATCGGCGTCTCTTTATGTCGTATGTGTCTTGGAAGAGTTGTTTTTGAGGGTTTGGTTTTATTTGTATTATAGGTGTTGCCCGAGTCCACATAGGTGTTGCCCGAGTCTCAGCACACTTGTTTCAATGTAGTATGTATGGTGAGGCCTGCGTGATATGTGTGGATGAGGAAGTATCTAAATAAGATCGGTTAAACTTAAGTACTTTACATATTTGTTCTTTAGTTTGTTTGATATCAACACAATATAGGAAGAAAACCAGTACAGAAATTTCTGTCAGGTAAACGACTGATAAATACCATCACCCAATATAAGATATTGTTGAAGTCTTGAGTTATTGAAATTAACAGTTTTTAAATTAAAATAAAATTACTTATGTATAATTGTTCACCTGCTTGTGGTGCAAAATCGTCCAATATTTGACTTATTTGTCTAGGAGGTATAGGTGCCGGTTTGGAATTTATGTGAGAAATATTAATTTTTCAAAAAATTTTAATTTTGATAGGGGGTACCAAAAGGGGTGAACCGATACAGTCCTTCTTCATTCCTGACACAAATTTTCATATCTACACCTTACGAAAAATTTGACTGAATTCAGTGAACTTACAAAAAAAGATATGTATGTAAGATTATGTAGATGAGTTCGGTCCTTTGAAAGGGAGGTACCTGAAGGGGTGGGTCAAATAGTTAGGATTTTTGAGTTTTCGCCTTCTATCACAATATAAATTAACCGACTAATTTTCATTACCCCTCAAATGCCCGTTTGAAAGTTATGGAAGTAATATTAATTTTCCAAAAATAGGTCATTTTGTATGGGAAGTACCAGAAGGGGTGACCCGATATAGTCCATATACACTGCTGATTCATATTTTCATAAGCGTACAAATAACGCATAATTTGACCGAATTCAGTGTACTTACAAAAAAGATATGTTTGTAAGACTAAGGGGTTGAGTTCGGTCATTTGTATGGGAGGTACCAGAAGGGGAGTGTCAAATAGTAAGGATTTCTGTGGTTTTGCCTCCTATAATAACATAAATTACTTTTTTTTTCGTATCAAATGATATATACCCTCATGCCTAAGGGTGATGGTATAACTAATTGCAAACATTTAAGTTAAGTATGGCGGTAAGCGTGAGAATTACAATCATTAGGTGGAGACATGGTGCGATTTATGTGCCACTTGTTAAATTTTCTGTTGGTTTTAACATTTTACTTTTGTGTTTTACTTTTCTCGTTCCTTATACATTATGATTTATTTTCAGAACCGGATTTTACGCACGTGTTTTGTAGCTAAGGGTCAAAAATACTAGTTTGATCCTGGCTACATTATTATTATTGTTTTTGCCCTTAAAAAGAATTCCACATCAAATTTATATATTAGGGTTTATGTCAGAGGCCAAAATGATATGAAATTTCTATTCGCTCCGATATTGTGTGGACTACCCCCAGTCAGTCCTATCAAGCAGCGTCAAAGATTTCTCCACCTGGTCCTTCCAACATAATCGGGGTCTCCCTGTTTTGCACCCTCCTTCGAGCCCTTGTTAGAATTATAAGGAAAGTGGGTGCATAAAACCACTCCCGCCACCCCTTTTTAGGGTTGTCCGTCTATCAGTCTACATTCTCACTGCCGTAGTTTAAGAGCCATCGATCTAAATTTTGGTGTACAAGCTTCTATCCCTCAAGTAAAGATTAAGTTCTTATATGAGCAAGATCGGACAAAACTACTCCCACCTCCCATACCAAATCCCTCTTTTTGGGAGTGTCCGCCTGTCTCTGCGATTACAAACAAAAATCTGACAACAACTACTCCTACACCTCCTATACAAAACAATAAAATTAATTAACAATTGCATAATTGTTTCACTATGTGTACAAAGCCGCTTAACCCTGATGTGAGTGACAGGGTAGCCGGCTACTTTTTCATTTTCAAGTGAAAATATTTTATAGATGCAGATGGTTTACAAAGCTCAAATATTTTGACAACTCTTAACTTTTAATTGTTTTTATATTTTCATTGGAGTGGGTTTATTCCTCGTACCGGAATTAGAGTGAAACATTCCTCAACTGAAACAGTGTAATCAGACATTGCAATTTCTAAAATTGTCATTCATCGATGCGGCGATTGGACCCATTGTGGCTGTTTGTTTTAAATGTTTATGCAGCAGTTTTTTTTACATACTTGTGAAGTTTTAAAACTTCATTGTTTTATTTGTTAATGCAGGCAATTTTTTACATACTTGTGAAGATTTTAAACTTTGACAACTGCTGTTGCAGCCTTGCTTTCAAATTGCCTTTGTCATGTGATCGATGTAAACTTTACACCATACTTATGCTCATTATTTTTAAAAATATCTTTACAGTATCAAAATATCATTGTTAAATTCCTTGTAATTATCCTTGCACTTACCAATATATACAAGTGGAGGCTACTTGATGTAGCAATATCGCCCCCAGCAACTCCTTTGGCATGGACTCTCAGAAATGGAACCACAATTTCATGCCTGATGACATCATCCTGTATGTGGTGTTCTTACACAGCATTAACATTTCTCCTCATATTTAAAATGCAATAAATTCTGTCCCATGTATTCTGATTTTAGTATAGGATATGAAAGTTGCGTCCCTCTGAAAACATGAATAACTTAACTATTTGTTAACCGATTTTTACAAACACATATGCGTAAAACTCATGATAGCGTGCACTTTCTGAATTAGGTAGTAAACATTAGGGTGTTCTTATAAAATAGGGGCTACAAACTTTATCAAACTTAAAAATAGTGAAAAAATTACAAAAGTTTGAAATTTCGAGGCAAAAAACAAACGGATATGACAAGTTACCAATATAACTATATATATATGGTTGGAAAGGCCGCAGTCTCTTCTTTCTAAATCCACTGAGAAATTTAAAATCGGTTGATATTCAACCACGTTACTGGCTTATAAGTGCGTAAAGGTTCGAAAAACCGGTATCAACGTGGCGTTTATGAGCTATTTAGGTTGCCTAGACACGTTCAGATTGGATTGATATGTTTACGAAAGTTGTTTATCTTTACTAGGGCTACAATTTTGGCGAACAGAGTTAGAGAAAAATTTGGACTCCCTCAAAGTAATGCTCAAAAAA
Organism: Muscina levida; assembly: GCA_964034835.1. Taxonomy (NCBI): domain Eukaryota; kingdom Metazoa; phylum Arthropoda; class Insecta; order Diptera; family Muscidae; genus Muscina; species Muscina levida. The sequence continues at coordinate 110,087,429 of OZ035881.1, read as the reverse complement.
GTGAAAAAATAATAAATTCTTCTTCAATTTTTTTTGAAAAAGGGCAGGAATAACCAACATTTTTGACAAAATTTGTTAATAAAGTTAGTGCGCAACACTCCCAGCTACATTTATGCCGAATACAGTTTAGCGCTATCACGAAGTGTGAGTTAGCTGTTGGACAAAAACTGATGACACCTTTTTTCATGGGGCTCACTGATTTTGAGAATCTTTAGGGGCCCATAAAAAAAAAATTGGTCACCAATCTGGCCAAACTGAGTATAGGGTTTAATTACCCTTCGATAGTAGAATCGAACCTATACTATCCCGTTTTTGTATTTTACAAAAAGTCGTCATTTGTTGCATAGTGAATATCAAGAGAAACTAATACACCCCGAAGACTTATTCCACACAAAGAAGTTACATTTAAGTCAACACGAAGTCTGCCCGGTCTGCTAGTATCCAATAAAACTATGTAACAGTTGGGACCGGTCGTGGCATAGTGCTTAGAACACGCGACTACTATGCGGTAGGTCCGTGGTTCGATTCTTTTATTGTCGACCCCCTCTACGTTGTCGACAGCAACTTCACAGTATAAGTGTCGAGTCAATCGGCATGTCTTCTCAAACAGTGATGCTCGCATTTGTCGATAAACAAGTAGGATCCATACTTATTATTTGATTTAAAATTTTATTTCTAACGTAGTGGGCATTGCTTAAGAAAACATAATGAATCTAGGTTTACTGACTAGGGTAATTATTTATTGATATTAAATTTGATGTATTTAAAGCAAAATCTATTCTATTCAATGATTATATTATATTAAGGAGTAGTAATACGTTTTCTTACTGCAATTAACTGAGATTTTTAGAAATGCCTACATTCATTGGAATCCTTGTAACTACAGCCGCCTCACAGCCAGTCGATCTGTCGAAAGAGCAAATCATTTGAATATAAACTAATTTAATACCCTTATGAATGAAAACTTTTACAGTTATTACTTTAATTGTACACATTCTTAACTACTAATTGATTTTTACAGACACGCACATTTACCTACACGACCCTGCTGGAATGTTTATCACATAACAAATATCAAGACGATGTTAGTCGATGTTTCCAAAATTTGTAACCGCAAGACTAATGATTATTGCATTTGCATTCATTAAAACTGGAATTTAAAACCAAAATTAATTACCAGAACATAATTATCTGTCAAACAACCAGCCAACCAATGTAAATCACAACAATGTAATGCAATTGTAGTAGTATGGCCAAGGACATGCATGTCCTGCAAGTGTAAAAGTATTTAATGCATGAGTAATGAAAGCAGCTGAATGTGTATGCGAAAGATTTTCATTTGCCGGTATTGTATGCTTATATGTTTATGTCAGTTAATCTGTCGTTGCACTGTTGTCAACCGTAAGAGGAATGTGGCAATGAAAGCAGTCATGTCTAATGAACTGCATGTCCTGGTGGATTTAAGAACTATACAAAGCTAATCACGAACAACTCGTTCATGTATTATAAATTGACAGACAATTCCTTATTTACCCATTATGAACGGTGTCAAACACTTTTCATTCGTCATATAATTTTCATGGCAATCTAGTTGATATTCGGACATACTTGTCAGTTGGTGTCAAATTAATCACAATTGAATTTTAATATATCGATTTTTTCATATTTCTTAGCCAGGCCACCCAAACACCAATTACCATTCATAAATTTGTTTTTTTTCTGTTCAAATTCTATGAACAAAAAATAGCAACAGCAGCATGTAAAAATAACAATGTGGCCACTTGTACAATCAAAATACAAGTCTCAAGCGTTATGGACGTGCGTGTGATGCGCGGTGCAAATATCGTCTCGGATCACCACCTAGTTGCAGCCAAGGTACGCACACGATTAAGTAGAGCTAAAAACACTCGTAATCAAACGCAAAGGAAGCTAGACATCACAAAGCTGCATACCACTGAGATAGCCAATGCCTACTCCAACCAACTCTCTCAATTACTCCATACAAATCCCCCTAGTTCTGATGTTCCCGACATGCAGTGGCAGCATATTGCGAATTCTATGACCACTGCCGCAACAGCCATACTGGGCTATGAAAAACCACGCTCAAACAAGCCCTGTACGATGATGAATGTCGCGAAATGTCTGAGGAAATGGATGCTGCATACAAGGCAAAACTGCAGCCAATGGCGACGCGTGCGGTGACTGAGCGTTATAAAGAGAAAAGGAGGGAGATGAAACAGCTGTTCAGACGGAAAAAGCGTCTGTGGAAGAAAAGAGAGAGCCAGGATATCGAAAACTACAGGGATAGAGGTGAGGCCAGAAAGTTCTACCAAAAGGTAAAAAGTAAAGGTTTTGGAAAAGGGATCCCCACCTGTAAGGACAGAGACGAAAATCTGGTCACGGACACTCAGAGTGTGCTGCAAATATGGAGGGAACACTTTCAGTCTCTTCTCGTTCCCGAAGGCAGCATAAGTGACGAAATCGCACCAATCATCGACGATGGAGTAGACTGTCCACCACCGAGCCAAAACGAGATCAGCACGGCAATTGCGCGGCTTAAAAATAATAAAGCTGCGGGAGCCGATGGACTGCTGGCAGAGCTTTTTTAAAGCCGGCGGCGATGACCTGGTAACATGCATGCACCAGCTCATAAACGCGATTTGGCTCAGGGAGTGCATGCCCGATGATTTGAATCTGAGTGTCCTATGTCCCGTGCTTAAGAAAGGCGATCCTAGTGTATGTACCAACTATCGCGGGATTAGCCTTTTAGCCATCGCATACAAGGTCCTGTCTAGTGTGTTATGTGAAAGACTAAAGCCCCTTCTGGCGAACCTGATTGGACCTTATCAGTGTGGCTTTAGACCTGGTAAATCCACCACCGACCAGATATTCACGCTACGACAAATCCTGGAGAAGAACATAAACATTGTTGGATGCTATGGCTGAGTTTGGTATCCCCGCAAAACTAATTCGACTCTGCGGGATGACACTGACTGACCCGAAGTCTTCAGTGAAAAAGTAAAATTTTTGTACAACGACATCGACGTGGTCAAGCGCGTTCAAATAGACCGAATACGCTGGCTTGGACACGTTGTACGAATGGACGAAAACGCTCCGGCTCGAAAAGTCTTCGGTAATAAACTCGATGGGCGGCGCAGGAGGGGGCGACCAAAACTCCGATGGATGAACCAGGTGACGGAAATGTTAAGTCAGCTTGGTATGACGAACTATGACGAAGTAAAAACGGTAACAGTAAAAGAATGAAAGGAAAACCTCAACAAAACCATAACTTAAATATTGCCAAGAAATCATTGGGTAGTGAAGGCGTGAAACATCTAAATAAATCAGAAATTATTTTACGGTATAAATGGTGGTAACTCATCTGCTTATACAGGCACTGCTGTTTCACAAACCATGAAATAGTTACAAATCCGCAGTCATTGCATTTTTTTTAATAAAGTGAATAAATTTAACTCTTGTGTATCAAATTGTAAAGAGTTGAGTGATAAACGAGCTTGGTATTAGTAAATATAATATGAAGATTTGTGGAAAGCAAATATACGTTTATGCTATTGCAAATTTGTTTTGATACCTTTGAACTTTGTAACACATTAACTCTTCCCTATTAATATTGTAAATGTTATTGTTTGCCTGCTATGTGAGTTTTAGACCCTCAGAGAAACAATTGTATACACAGAAAGAACTTGACATTGAATCCTATGGAGTTTTCTAAATGTTATTTATCAAAATGAAATCAATCACTGATTTTAAATTAAAGTTTATAAAAATCAAAAAGTTTACTTTTTCGGTTTGGCAAGTAAAGCATTCATATATCGCTTATTTTATTCGTAATAATATCTTTTATACGCTCCGTATGAGAGCTATTTTATTTCCTCTATTCTTTGCAAGGTGGGAGTTAATTTAAAACTTGGAATGGATTTATCTCGGTTTCTTTGTATAAGACCGGTATCAAACCAAATGAGCGATCTGTTTTAGGCTGTAAAATAATACAGTACAACACATGATTTTGATACTCAATTCTGAGAATTTTACTTGAAAGTTGCCCAAAAAGTTGGCTGCATTAATAATTTAATGACCATACGCATTTGTTTTCTCAAGGTGGATTTTTTGGCCCTAGTAATTGTGGGTTTAACGTTATTATATCGCAGTAGTCTATTTATTAACGACATAGCATATTATGTGATGATATGAAGTTTATCCATTCCAGAGCGTATGAGTTATGTAGAATTATATTTATTGCTCATACGTAAGTCCGTATATAGGTTTTTACTCTCAAATTCACTGTTTTTGGAAGAAAAACTAAAATATGACCAGACTCCGGAATTTTATCCTTCACTGCCTGCGTTTTGTGTATCTGAACATTATCTAGTATAAGCCACGCACCTGTGATAATGGATTCAGCTAATTTGTCGAAAAGTTCATCAAGAAAAGTTAGAAAAATATTAATATTAACTGCGGAGTTTGCATCCGAGAATTTAATATGATATTAAAAAAAAATGAATTTTAAATTAAAAAGAATGAATAAATCTATATAAATAAAAATGAAATGGTCCACGTATGTCATACCATCACTTGAGAACGGCTGGAGAGATTTGGCTGATTTTTTTTTTATTCGATTCGAAATTTTCCGTAGATTGTTTGTGTTGAAGAAAATCAAATCCAGGTGGCGCTAGATTGGATTTATATCGAAAATTTGAATGCATGTACCAATTCAACTGAAATTTAGAATGGATATTCGTTTGATCATGAGAAAACATTTTATGTACAAATGGACCCGGTAGGTGGCACTGGGGTCGGTTTACAATCAAAATTTTAACGAAAGGGCCAATTTAACTGAAATTCAGAATCTATGTTCGTTTGATCATCAGAAAAAATTGTATGTACAAATGGACACGGTAGATGGCGCTAGGGTGGATTTATATCGAAAATTTGAATGCATGTACTAATTTAACTGAAATTTAGTATTTATGTTTGTGGAACCTTGAGAAAAAATTGTTTGTATAAATTGACCCGGTAGGTGTCGCTTGGGTGGAATTATAATGCAAATTTTTACGAATTGAACAATTTGACTGAAATTTTGAATGTATATTTGTTTTATTGAGAATTTTTTTTTTTTTATATATGGACTATGGATGATTTGGCTGGGGTTGAATTATTTCGAAAATTTATATCGATTGTCCGATTTTAAACTTAAACTTAAAATATATGATTTTTTTGACATGGGAAAATTTTGAATGTATGTTTGGAACCAGTTGCCGGTGTTTAGCTTATGATTCACTTAATTTTTGGAATGTCGTTTAGTCACTTTTTTTTAACATCATAGTTATTCAGAAGTCTATATATATAAAACAGATGTACATTTTGATGTCACCATTATTGTGAAAACGGTTGACCCCATTTGTCCCAAAATTTCAGTGAAAGTTGAGGATTGGCTATAGATGGTCACCCAGACCGCAAAAAGGCTAAAAGAAGAATGACTACTTTTTTAATGGCGCACTTCCTACAAAATTAGAGAGTTTTACAAAGTGGTTTTTCCCATTTCGAAATTATAGGGGACAATAACGAAATAGGAATAACTGTTGATATCACCCAGGCCATACAGTTAATGGGGTTGCTGAGCCTAATGAAGGCATTTTTGGAAATTCGTACTCCTTAGGATAAAAAGGTACAATCACCCAGTACACCAACGCAGAAAGTTCTATGTCAGTCAATCGGCTTCAAAATTTAATTTTAGAATATATGCCTATCAATAAGTAAGTTTTCATCACATCATGGACGACACTGCTGATCCGTTTTAGCAATTCTTATAATAATAAATAATAATCTTTAAGATATATGAAGAACAGAATTTGTCCGGGAAACCTCGCCCTTTAAATTGAAATATTTTAGAGTTCAAAGAAATAAACCAATCGGTATTAGATTTCAACTACACTCAACATATTTTACAAAAATTTATGTATAAATGGACCCGGTAGGTGACGCTGGGGTGGAATTATAATGAAAATTGTAAGGAATGGACACGGTGATGTGAATTTAGTAAATATTGTTGTTAAAACTTTTCGATTATAATATAGTTTAATAGTCAAGTGTGAATCTCCAAAACGTGTGTACGCGCACAAATCCGAACGACTGCACCAAATTTTCGAAATTGATGGAACATACGAAAAGGTTTATTAAACCCCTTACTATGGAAAATATATGAGTAAGTGAGGCAAACGAAAGAAGTCCTTCTGTAAGGTGCCGGCGTCAAATGTAGTTGTTTGGCCCATAGAAATGAGACGGATGCATAGAAAAGATTTACCACTGCATTTATGAATATTCCGGCTCAAATTTTATTTTTGAGTAGTGGATGGAATACGCGTTGCAAAATGGTGAGGTTTATCTACAGAGCAGACAAATTCAAGATGAAGATGCTAATATAGAAACGATATGTTTATTTTGATCAGTAGGGGAGGGAAGGTAGTGTGATACAAATGTATTTTGGTGAAAGAAATTTTGATACATAGGTAGTACTTACCAATACTCGATCTGAGGACAAAGAGATCATAGCAAAAGTTTTGTTTTGTTTTCCCTATCTTTCTTAATATTTATATTTATTTCTGTGTATGTCACTAAACTTATCTTTTACGGCCTGAAGGATGTTGATACAACTTTTTCTGATAAAAAGAGTTCGTATTATTAGATCTGAACTTCTTTAGTCTTCACTACCATCTACTTCGTGTAAACTTTTAAAAAGGTTTAACATTTGAGATTCAGATATAAAATATGGCAAGTGTGTATGAGGCTTCAGTTCTTAGACCACTTTCCCTTAGGACATATTTTATTTGTGTCCATAGAGCTTGGCACAACTCTTTCTTATGCCAATAACTTTGCTGGCAGGACGAAGTTTGCCGGGTCAGCTATAATGAAATAAATTGTATTAGACATGAAATATATTGAATTTACAATGTAAATAGTTTAATTTGTTTTGAAAAAAAAAATTGTGTTTGATTTATAAATAATTTAATTTGATCCGAAAAACAGTGAATTTGAGAGTGTGAAGGCGCGTTCAGACACAAGGGCATATTTGCGATTTTTAAAGCACTGGATGTACTTTGTTCGGGTAGGTTTGTTCCGTATTTTGTTCTCCTATTCAATATCTAAAACTTTGCTTCAGAGACAAAAGAGAAATTTTGTACGGTATACCGAGATATAACCGTGTTAAACTATAGAAAAAGTTCTAAAAATCCACCTTGAGCAAAAAAATTCTTATCGCCATAACGTTATTAATGCAGACAACTTGAAAAAGCAAATGATGCAGAAGTTCTTATTTTTGGCGCTACTTCCACGTGCAATTGTCAGTGAGCTAAAAATGTTTTACTGTGTAAATAATAATAAGAATTATAAAATGGTAATTTTTTCTGAGTACAGTGTAATTTTGAAAAACGAAATTTTGAAATGGGTAAGGGTATTCGGAAGTCTGTTTAACCGATTTAAATTTTCTTAACTGTTTTATGTTTAAAACCATAACATACAGCAAATATGACTGTGTGTTCTTCAAGGACAGAGAAATTTTATATTAAATAACAATTCAACTGAAGGTAACACGCGACCTCAATTAAGACATATACTAAAGGCATTTATACGCTTTTTCATCTGCTGATTTGTGTGTAGTAATATCTATGTTTTGTTTATATATTTTTGTTAACATAAAATAATAATATATAGTCAATATCAGATGCTTAACAACACATTTATGGCTCGAAAATAACGTCCTAATGTAATTCCACTTTTGTATCGTTGAAAGTCAAATTGCAAATTCAAGTATTTCACCATGACAACGTTATATTCATGTATATAATACAATATACAATATCCTTGTAAATTTGCCACGTTTTCGATGTGAAGAGCATGCACAAAAATAATATTTCGTATATGTATTTTTGTAAGCTTTACATTTTTTTCGGCTCACAGCGCGAGGATGACAGCTAAAGTTGGTACAAATTGTTGTCATTGTGCAAGTAACGTGTTTTTTTCATAATCAGTCTGTTGATTTTAGATCTGTTCTCGTTATTTTAGTGAAGCGATATGTATTGTAATCAGTGAAATGTGAATTACAAAAATAAAGGCAAAAAAATCGGCGATTTGCAAATTGTACTTTCAACTTAATATTTATTAATTTAATTGGCTGTGAGTAGAAAAAAATATTGCTACGAATATAAATTGTGTTGTTGGAAAAGTTTTAAATATTTCGCTGGAAAAAAAGAGCTTTTGTTAAAGTTTTAAGTAATAATTTTTTACAGTATGGTGTACGAATTACTTGTGCTTATACGCTACATCACACAGTGATACAAATTATAGTAAGTTAGCGTTGATGTTTGTTATACCAATTAGCATTGCAATAATTTGACCATACAAAAAATAGGGTAGGGTTCACCTATAGAAACCAGTACAGAAATTTCAGTCAGTTAAACTGACTGATAAATACCATCACCCAATATAAGATATTGTTTGAGTCTTGAGTTATTGACATTAACCGATTTGTAATTAAAACCAGTTAGAAAGTTTCAGTCGGGCAACCCAACTTACATTTACCCTTACCCTCAGCAAAACAAACCAGTACAGAAATTTCAGTCAGTTAAACTGACTGATAAATACCATCACCCAATATAAGATATTGTTTAAGTCTTGTGTTATTGAAATTAATCGATTTGTAATTAAAATCAGTTAGAAAGTTTCAGTCCGGCAGCCCGACTTACATTTACCCTTACCCTCAGTAAAATAAATAATTTTCTATTATATTGATATTATTACTCGATTTCGAAAGTGGGCGGAGTGGTACATTTGTATGGGAGGTACGAGAAGGGGTGTGGTTAGGCTCCAGATTTATTCTCCATAACTTTATCCTGTTATAGCTTAACTAATTACAGAATTTGAGCACGATTGCGTTGGCTGTACTGATATTATTACTACATCCCTAAAGTGGGCGGAAAGGTACATTTGTATGGGAGGTACTATAAGGGGCGACGCTAGACTTCCAATTTTTTCTCCAAAACTTTGTCCTGTTATAACATAACAAAATACAGAATTTGAGCACGATCGTGTCGAGTGTATTGATATTATTACCTTATTTCTAAAGTGGGCGCAGTGGAACATTTGTATGGGAGGTACCAGATGGGTCGTGGACAGACTTCCAATTTTTTTCTCCAAAACTTTATCCTGTTATAGCTTTACTAAAAAGAGAATTTGGTTCCGATCACGTTTAATTTATTGATATTTTTTCACCATCTCTATAGTGGGCGGAAAGGTAGATTTGTATGGGAGGTACCAGAATGGGCGTGGCTAGGCTTTCAAAATTTTTTCCAAAACTTTATCCTGTTATAGCTTTACTAAATACAGAATTTGCGGACGATCCCGTAGGGTGTATTGATATTATTACTCGATTTCTAAAGTGGGCGGAATGATGTATTTGTATGGGAGGTACCAGAAGGGGCGGGGCCATGTAGCCCATTTGCAATACCGTAAGTAGTTTTGAGAAAATAATAACTCGTGCAAAATTTCAAAACATTTGGTTGCGTCTTTCGAAAGTTATCGTGCGAACCAGCCGGACAGCCACCGGACAGACAGACAGACAGACAGACAGACGGACATGGCTCAAACGACTTAAAAAGTCATGAATCGAGTTTGGTTCAAAGAAACCTATTGTCTAAAGTCACTCCTTCTATGTGTTACACTTTTGGCTCGTATCAAATGATATATACCTTCATCCCTAAGGGTGATGGTATAATAATTTTCTATTATATTGATATTATTACTCGATTTCTAAAGTGGGTGGAGTGGTACATTTGTATGGGAGGTACGAGAAGGGGTGTGGTTAGGCTTCCAGATTTATTCTCCATTACTTTATCCTGTTATAGCTTTACTAATTACAGAATTTGGGCACGATTGCCTTGGGTGTACTGATATTATTAGTACATCCCAAAAGTGGGCGGTAAGGTACATTTGTATGGGAGGTACCATAAGGGGTGTCGCTAGACTTCCAATTTTTTCTCCAACACTTTGTCCTGTTATAATATAACAAAATACAGAATTTGAGCACGATCGTGTCGAGTGTATTGATATTATTACCTTATTTCTAAAGTGGGCGCAGTGGAACATTTGTATGGGAGGTACCAGAAGGGGCGTGTCTAGACTTCCAGATTTTTTCTCAAAAACTTTATCCTGCTTAAACTTTACCAAATACAGAATTTGGTCACGATAGCGTTAGGTCTTTTAATAATATTAATCGATTTCTAAAGTGGGCGGTACCAGATGTGTATGGGAGGTACCAGATGGGGCGTGGACAGACTTCCAATTTTTTTCTCCAAAACTTTATCCTGTTATAGCTTTACTAAAAAGAGAATTTGGTTCCGATCACGTTTAATTTATTGATATTTTTTCACCATCTCTATAGTGGGCGGAAAGGTAGATTTGTATGGGAGGTACCAGAATGGGCGTGGCTAGGCTTTCAAAATTTTTTCCAAAACTTTATCCTGTTATAGCTTTACTAAATACAGAATTTGGGGACGATCCCGTAGGGTGTATTAATATTATTACTCGATTTCTAAAGTGGGCGGAATGATGTATTTGTATGGGAGATACCAGAAGGGGCGGGGCCATGTAGCCCATTTGCAATACCGTAAGTAGTTTTGAAAAAATAATAACTCGTGCAAAAAACATTTGGTTGCGTCTTTCGAAAGTTATCGTGCGAACCAGCCGGACAGACAGACAGACGGACATGGCTCAAACGACTTAAAAAGTCATGAATCGAATTTGGTTCAAAGAAACCTAGGGTCTAAAGTCACTCCTTCTATGTGTTACACTTTTGGGTCGTATCAAATGATATATACCCTCATCCCTAAGGGTGATGGCATAAAAAGTGTAACTGCATAGCAGTCTATATGTTAGTGCTATAACTACAATCACATCATGATTATAAAAGCATATATCAATTTTCCTTGTCCGTTACCTTAATGCATGTATTATAAGGATTGTCCAAAAAACAAATATACCAATTGAAAAACATCTTCTAAAATGGTATTTAAAGCTATATCTATATATATAAAAATGGTGGCAAAAATGTATAGTAATTCATCAATTGAGAACGGCTGGGCCGATTTTGCTCAAACTTTTTTTCAGTTGTTAGTTATGTAAAAGAAAATTTTGGGAAAATCTTTCGGAAAAGTCGGAAAATTGGAAAAATCGAAAATTGCCTTTTTGTATGGAATTTTGTGTGCAATTGTTACAGAATGGCTTTTCGAATAGAAAAATGGAAAATTTTTGTTGAAAAATTAGGAAAATTCCGGAAAAATTCAAAAAGTTTGAATTTGTTGTTCGACGAAATTTTTTACGATAATATGTATGATTTGATAATTTTGGACGATGTAACAGTAAACAATTTTGGATAATTATTCCGAAATGACTTTCCGAATGGAAACATAGAAAAATTCTCGGTGGAAAACTCGGAAAATTCCGGAAAAACTCGAAAAATTTGGATTTTTTCAGAAACATTTTGCACCGCAAATTGATTTTTTGTATAACTTTTTGTGTGCAATTGTTCCGTAGTGGCTTTTCGGTTGAAGAAATAGAAAATTTTGGTTGGAAAATTATGGAAAAATTGCAAAAAAAATTGAAATTTTTTCGCGAAATTTTACATTTTATTGTGTTTTGATAATTTTGAATGATGTAATGTGAAAATTTCGGATAATCATTCCGAAATGACTTTTTGAATGGAAAAATAGAAAAATTCTTGGTGGAAAACTCGGAAAATTCTGGTAAAAACTCGCTTGATTTGATGATTTTAGACGACATAAAGGTGGAAAATTCGTTGCGCTGCTTGGAAAAATTCGGTTTATTGTGAAATCTATATGTATAAAAACGGTGTAAACAGTGTGTAGGAATTCATCAAGAGAGAACGTCTGGCCCGTTTTTCTCAATTTTTAATTATTAAAAATATAATTTGTATGAGGGTTTTATGCAAGATAATTTTGGGAAAATCCTTCGAAAAAGTCGGGAAATTCGAAAAATCGAAAATTGGGTTTTTGTATGGAATTTTGTGTGCAGTTGTTACGGAATGGCTTTTCGAATGGAAAAATAGAAAATTCTAAGGGAAAAACTCGGAAAATTCCGGAAAAGTCCAAAAAATTTGTTTTTTTTTTTTAATTGACAAAATTTTGCAATTTCGCATGATTTCATAGTTTTGAACGATGTCTAGGTGGAAAATTTCGGTTAAATGTTGGTTGGCAATGAGAACAATAATATTTAAATAAAAAATCCGTCGAACCCGACGGGATGTGCGGCAATCTGCTGTCGACATTGGGAATGCCAGCGTCAAATCGTTCGATGCAAGATGTATTCGATCGCAAATTTTAACGGGAGCAAGCCTATAATCTAGATGAGCTGACCGGAAGAGTTCGAACAAATGTGCGTCTGTTAAATACCGAGCACAAGAACGTGTACGATTCACGATGAAACGGGACGCTTTTACTTTCTCGATGCTCCGAGTGGGACAGCCAAGACATTTTTTGTTGATTCCGGCAACAATTTGGTCAAGATCTCAAATAACGTTAGCCGCTGCATCCTCTGGCATAGCTGCCACATTTTTGGAAGGCATTCGAACTGCAAATTCCGCTTGAAAACTTTCGATGAATATTATCACGGTTGAAAAGCCAAAGTTCACAATGACCAAGAATTTCGCAACGGCGATGTAGATGAATGCGCGATAACGACTAAACTAGCTTTGGAAGTAGTTGATTTAAAACGATTTGGTGGGGCTATGATTTTGCTCAAAATGTCTAATGCTGCTGATTTATTAAAACCATGCTTGAAAACGTCGTCAATGTCAAGAAGTTGTAATTGACCAATAAATTAGGGGCTCATTCCAGAACCTCCCATCTTCTGGTGAATTCCCGAAACAACTGCTAGCGCTTGGAAATGGCCAAATTCGGGTTGATATTTCGACTGAATTGATATCGTTCCCTGCAAATTTTTGCCAGTTCACATCGTTGGAAAAGTAACTCATGACATTGCACAAAATTATAAAAATCTCGATTGGATTAATTTACGGGCAGCAGAGAAGAATAAAGACATCAATAGCTAGAATTTGAATTAGAAAGTTAAATCGCTTGAGAACTGCATTGGTACAAATCTGTTTACAGCGTGACCGTAGAGGATGAAGCGACCAACAATCCGACCGAATTTTCCACTCGCTTAATATGCCGCATAATTTAGAGATAAAGGTGGGATCGATCATAATCATATTGCGGAATCTGAATCAACCGAAATTGTGCAACTGTACGCGGTTGTCCATCAAGAATCTGATAAAAAATGTGATTTCAGACGATCATTAAGAACAAATGCAAAAAAGAGGAAGTCCTTATCTTACGAAGTAGATAATTCCAACTGATCATCAATTCCAATTCCCCGACGACAATCAATAAATCGCAAGGCCAATCGTTGAAAGTATGTGAGAGTAATCTCGAATTTCCCTGTTTTACGTGCGGTCAGCTGAACGTTGCCTTTTCGAGTTTTGGAGAACCGACTTCGTTATTTGTTTTTGCGGCTGAAAACTAATCAAACATTCTCTACTGAGTTTATCTGAAGGCATAAAATTGGGGCGAGACGAAGTTTGCCGGGTCGGCTAGTCTATATATATAAAAATGGTGGCAAAAATGTTTAGTAATTCATCAATTGAGAACGGCTGGGCCGATTTTGCTCAAACTTTTTTTCAGTTGTTCGTTATTATCAGGAGAAGGTTTATGTGAAAGAAAATTTTGGAAAAACTTCCGGAAAAGTCGGAAAATTGGAAAAATCGAAAATTGCCTTTTTGTATGAAATTTTGTGTGCAATTGTTACAGAATGGCTTTTCAAATAGAAAAATGGAAAATTTTTGTTGAAAAATGCGGAAAATTCCGGAAAAATTCAAAAACTTTGAAATTGTTTTTTCGATGAAATTCTGCATTTTATAGTATGATTGAACATATTTGGACGATGGAACTGTGAAAAATTTCGGATAATTATTCCAAAATGACTTTTCGAATAGAAAAATAGAAAAATTTTTTGTGGAAAACTCGGAAAAGTCCGGAAAAACTTTGATTTTTTCTGCAAAATTTTGTATTGTATCGCTTGATAAAAATTGAATTTTTGTTTAAAATTTTGTGTGCAATTGTTCCGTAGTGGCTTTACGAATGAAAAAATAGAATTTTTATCGAAAAATTACGAAAAAATGCCAACAAATTTTTTTTTTTTTTCGGCTTAATTTTGAATGTTATCGTATGATTAATAATTTTGGACGATGTTATTCCGTAATATTTCGGATAATAGAAAAATTCTTGGTGGAAAACTTTAAATATTCCGTAAAAATTCGAAAAATGTAAATTTTTCGACGAAATTTTGCACTGTATCGCTTGATTTAGTGATTTTTTGTCGACGTAAAGGTGGAAAATACGTTATGATGCTTGGAAAATTTGGGATCATAATGTTAAAAGATTAAACACGAAATGGTCGAACAATTTCAAAATCTTCTGCATGAGAATAACGCATTGGTCCGATTGTTCAAAACCGCATTGAATACAATGCATTCCGACCACCACAAAATCATTATCAGAGCAGACAAAAGACCCTCTGGTTGCCATGCAGACCCACTATAAATGAAGTGATTGTTGGGAAAAATGTGGAATCACGCGATATTGTTTTCGAGCGTCGAGATGGTAGACAACTGAGGCATGATGCACTTCAATACCCGTTGATGTTCTATCATGGAGAGGATGGCTATCACCTCAATTTAAAAATGGTCAATGGAACAAAGTTTGTTTACAAGTCAACACTTCTTTTTCATTTTCCATTTAAATTCGAATTTCGATCTTGAAATTAACTTCTGATCCAAGACATGTGTGTGCTCATGTTCGATGCACGATGCATTCAATCGCAAATTGCAACGAAATCAAGCATTGATCGAGATGAGCTGACTGAAAGAGTCCGAAAAAATGTGCCGCCATTGAATGACGAGCAAACGAACGTGTACGATTCGCTGATGGAGGTTGTTGAAGATGGAACGGGAGGCATTTACTTTCTCGATGCTCTCCCAGGCAAGACATTCGTTATTTCTTTGATTATGGCAACATTTGGTCAAGATCGCAAATTCCGTTAGCTGCTGCATCCGCTGTTATTTCTGCCACATTGTTGAAACGCTTTCGACCTGTACTTTCCGCTTTGAAGCTGCTGATGAATCTTCTCACGGTTGACAAGCCAACGTGCAGCGAATTGTTGCGAGAATGCAAAATCATCATTTGGGATGAATTCACAATGGCACATAAACGTGTTTTGGAGGCAGTTGACCGAACGATTAAGGATTTTCGAGGTGATTCGAGATGATTTGGTGTGGCTATGGTATTTTCGTTAAACGCTTCACGTCATCCCCAAAACTACTGCTGCTTATGAAATTACGGCATGCCTGAAATCGTCATCTTTGTGTCACTGAATTTTCAAGACAGCTACTGGCACTTGGTAAAGGCCAAATTCCTGTTGATGTTTGAACTGGGTTGATGACGTTCCCGGAAAATTTTTATGAGTGTACATCGTGAAAGGAGGAACTCATCACAAAAGTTTTCCCCGGCATTGCAAAAATTAAAAAAATCTAGATTGGATAAGTGAACGGGCCGTACTAGCAGCGAAGACTAAGGTCGTCGATAGCTTGAATGTTATTATTTAAAGTCGAATCGATGGAGAACTGCATTTATACAAATCCGTTGACAGTGTGACCAACGAGAATGAGGCGACCAACTATCCGACAGAATTTTTTGGATGTGCCAGGAACTCCGCCGTATAATTTACAGCTGACGGTGGGATCGATCATAAGCATGTTGCGGAATCTGAATCATATTAAATTGTGCAACGGAACGCGTTTGTCGGTCAAGAAAGTGATCATCAATTTGATTGAAGCGACGTTCATCAAGGGCAAATTCCAAGGAGAGGAAATCCTTATCCCACAAATTCCTATTATTCTAACCAATCTTCCCTTCCAAATTCAAGCAAATTCAACTCCCCATTCTATTAGCTTTTGCGATGACAATCAATAAATCGCAAAAATAATCAATAAAAGTTTGTGGGATCAATCTCGAATTTCCCTGCTTTTCACAAGATCAGCCGTACGTTGTCTGTTCGCGTATAGGCAAACCGTCTTCATTGTTTGTTTTTACGCCGGAAAACAAATCGAAAAACATTGTGAATCACATCGCTCTTCACTAATTTCGATTAAATTCAAATAAATCACATTAAAACTTGAACTAACTGTGTTTTACTAAACCCCTTGAGCTTATATGAATTCGTTACCTTAGGAGCGAGATAAAGTTTGCCGGGTTCGAAGTCGTATGGCAGAACAACGTTTGCCGGGTCAGCTAGTTTGAACTTATTAATAAGGATCTAAGTTATTATTAGTACCCAACAATATTGCTCAGCAGGCCGTAAAATAAAAATTTTGGGTTAATTGGACTAATTGAGTACATATTTTACATTATTTTTAACATGCCATTATAGGGTACACTTAGCATTGTTGCTTATAGCTAAATCAGTCCAAAATAAAAATGCTCCAACAACAATGATTTTCTAATTACATCGCCTTATGTAAATCGCTTAACAGCTGTAAGCTTAATTTAAATCATTCAAAAACTAATTCCGTTTTTTACCTTAAAAGAGCTTTAATATTCCCAACTAGTTGATATACCAACTTGTTGGCTGCCATAAAATATCTCATGATAACCACGGCCACTAGGTTTTCTAAAACTCTAATAATTCATTTGGTTGGCGCATTAATTCTATATGAATAACATTGCTGGCAACTTTTGCTCCATATTATATCTATATACACATACAAACGTTGATGCACATGGCGAAAATAAACCCCACGAGTACATTTTCGCGCATTTTAAATTAGATTACTCACTCTAGTGCACAGGGTCTATGTGCTTCGTCTATGGATTGGTGTACGACAAGTGCTATGAAAACTATTGCAATCGTGCCGACGTGTAGCTGCTACATGATTTGTTGTAACATCTGCAACGGTTGCTTAGTACACATAGTGGTTCTTTTAATTCATTCGCGTTTTTTTTTATTTGTATTTAAAATATTTCCCATTATGTTGTTTCTTGTTTAGACTTTATGATATGTATGTAGTTGTTGCTGTTTTTTAAATTTTTGTTCTTAATCAAAAACATATTCTCTATCATCTAAAAACAGTGGGGTCTAAAGACCGAAATGGTTGTAAACTAGTGTTATTATTGAAAAGAAAAAATTATTTTTAAATAACCAAAAAACTATGCTTGAGAGCAAAATTCTGATTTCGTATTTAAATTTCCAATGTCAAAAACCCTTAGAAACACTTAATACAACACAAATACCCTTGTCACTCAGTGGTATTAATAGGCGGTACGAAATTTCTTCACAACAAACATTCACAAATATAATTGGGAATCTCCAGATGGTGGCAATTTCGCTATACCAACTTCATTCAACATAAAACGTCCTTGTCTAAGTTTACAACAAGAGAGCAAAGAATGTTCTCGCCCATGGACTACCAGCACAGAGGTCATCGATAACTGAAAATACGTGAAATAAAATACGCAATTAAAAGCGTGTAATAAAATCTCATGAAGAGCATTGCAGATGACGCGGAGTAAGGCAGTAAAAGTGAAAACATGCGGGGTGTACATAAAATAAACGACCAGATGAGCACTATTTAACTTCATCAGAAGGCAGGCCCAGACTATATATTTGCCGAATCTTAACACCAATGTTAAGTACCAGACGATTGGAAGAAAGGAATTTAAATAAAAATTCTAAACGCAGTTTAGCGCTCCTTATTATAATTCTACAAAAGAAACAGACTTGACTTGGATCAAATCGCTCCTGTTTACCCATACAATGATGCTGCGATTCGAGAGACCCACTATGGGTTGTACTATATTGCAAAGGGTTTCCGGAAAAATGCTACCTGTAATTCAAGTTTTAACGGCAATGAGTGACTTTCCTGAGACAGGCTCTTTCTTTCTTGGTAGAGGCTCTTTTTTATTCCATTAGATTCGATAATTCAACATACACATGTCGATAGCGTCTCTGGTATACGTTGGAACTTATCTAAGAGACTAAATGATATTGACTACGTGGATGACATTTGTCAGATCACACACAACTATCTTGCTCGCAACGCTACGAACGCATGCCTTAATAAATACATACAAAACGAAGCCATTATACGTCCAATCGATGTTGGTGAAGTCATAACAGAAGAACTAATTTCACTTTGCTAAAGGGCTCGATTCTCTAATTAATTTTTTTATCGAAATATGTAATGAACCTACCGAGTTTTGGAAAATATACCAATGTCGGCGAAAAGGTAAATTTTGTTGTTATTTTTTTATACTTTGGACAGATGATTACTTTTTTTTGATAGAATACAAATCAAGCTATTGATTAGCATGAAAATTTGCGTACAAAGCTTGGGTTTTGGACCAATTAGGGCTTAAAGTAATCAACCGCAAATAAATGGTGACGTTACTGACAAATTTTTATAAAATCAATGCTTAAATGAAGCATTATTAGCACATAGCAGGGTATTTTTGCAAAAACAGATTGTGTGACGTTACTGACGTAATATTTGAATTTTATTTTTTTTACTTTTTTGCTTAACAATTTGGTATTTAATTGCTCGACTTCGATTCCTGGTGCACAAAAAGACAAGCGTTATGTTAAAAAGCTAAAAGAAAGCAACAAATACGACGAGTACAAAAGGAAAAAGCTCGTCAGTGCATAGTAAACAGTGCACGGGAATTCGTTGAGGCGTTCAAACTTACAAAATCGCGAATACTAGTTGCGGAAGTTGCTGAAGAAGAGTTTAACAAAATTAACACCGTTTTGAATACCGCCACAATTTTTGCAAACGCAAAAAAACATTCGTGACATTTCGTCTGCGCACCAAATTCGTATCATTGGGGACGAAATAGCAGCCTATGCTACATCTCAGCAGGGATACAATTTAAATTTCTTCTCTATTTTGTGATATTTTATGTTTATTTATTTTAAAAAATAACTTCAACTGAATTGATGCCTTAATTTTGCAAAAATTAACAAGACTGAATTAATAAAGACTTTTGTTTTTTCCAATAATAATGTGTTTATACCATCACCCTTAGGGATGAGGGTATATATCATTTGATACGAAAAAAAGTGTAACGCATTAAAGGAGACGAGTTAGACCCCAAGTATCTTAAGACCAAATTCGTTTCAGAACTTTTTAAGAAGAATGAGCTATGTCCGTCTGTCTGGCTGGCTGGCTGGCTGGCTGGCTGGCTGGATGGCTGGTCAGCAGGATAACTCGAGTAAACCTTAACGGATCGGTATGAAAATTTGCCAGTATCAATATTTTTCAAAACGAACTTATGGGATTGTAAATGGGCTGAATTGCCCCACCCCTTCTGGTACCTCCCATACAAAATTACCTATTTTTGGAAAATTAATATTTCTTCCATAACTTCCAAACGGACAACCGGAAGATGTTTGAATTTGGTCAGTTTATTTATCTTGCAAAAGTAGACAAACCCTAAGAATACCGAAATCTTTGCCCCACCCATTCTGGTACCTCCCATACAAATGACCGAAATGACCCTTATAGTTTTACATACATATCTTTTTTGCAAGTAAACTGAGATCACTCAAATTTTGCGTATGATGTTTGCTTATAAATATTAGACTCAGGTATGAATATGGACTATATCGGTTCACGCCTTCTGGTACCTCCCATACAAAATGACCTATTTTTGGAAATAATATATTTCTCCACTAACTTCAAAACAGTCACTTGGGGGGTTATGAACATTGTTGGATAAATTAATGTTGTGATAGGAGGCGAAACCTCAGAGAGCCTAACTATTTGGCACACCCCTTCTGGTACCTCACATACAAATGACCGAATTGACCCTTATAGTTTTACATACATATCTTTTTTGTATCTAAACTGAGATCACTCAAATTTTGCGTATGATGTTTGCTTAAGAAAATTAGACTCAGGTATGAATATGGACTATATCAGTTCACGCCTTCTGGTACCTCCCATACAAAATTACCTATTTTTCGAATATTAATATTTCTCCAATAACTTCCAAACGGACTCTTGGGGGGTAATGAAAATTGGTCGATTAATTCATGTTATTATAGGAGGCAAAGCCCTAGAAAACCTAACTATTTGACGCACCCCTTCTGGTACCTCCCATACAAATGACCGAACTCACCCCCATAGTATTACAAACATATCTTTTTTCTAAGTACACTGAATTCAGTCAAATTATGAGTAATTTATACGCTTATGAAAATATGAATCAGGAGGGAATATGGACTGTATCGGGTCACCCCTTCTGGTACCTCCCATACAAAATTACCTATTTTTGGAAAATTAATAATTCACCCATAACTTCCAAACGGACATTTGAGGGGTAATGAAAATTAGTCGGTTAATTTATATTGTGATAGGAGGCGAAACCTCAGAAAACCTAACTATTTGACACACCCCTTTTGGTACCTCCCACACAAAGGACCGAACTCACCCCTTCAGTCTTACATACATATCTTTTTTTGTAAGTGCACTGAATTCAGTCAAATTATTCGTAAGTTGTACCTATGAAAATTTGAATTAGAAATGAATAAGGTTCAACCCTTTTGGTACCCCCTATCAAAATTAAATTTTTTTGAAAAATTTATATTTCTCACATAAATTCCAAACCGGCACCTGTACCCCCTACACAAATAAGTAAAGTTTTGGACGATTTTGCACCACAAGCAGGGGAAAAATTATACATAAGTAATTTTATTTTAATTAAAAATCTATTCATTTCAATAACTCAAGACTTTAACAATATCTTATATTGGGTGATGGTATTTATCAGTCAGTTTACCTGACTGAAATTTCTGTACTGGTTTTATTTTACAGAGTGTCCTGGCGTTAGTTTAAAATACCCACACAAAATTTTTATCACAAAAAAAAAAAAAAAAAAACAGAAATTAATTCGACATTTTTTCGTACTAAATAGCCGCTAAAACTGAAAAGTAGGGAGAAATTACAAATTTTAATTTTATTGATGCAAAACTGATCAAAAACCAATTTCAACCCTCAAGCTATACACATTATTGAAGAGATAATTTTATTAACAAACACTCTATCATACAAAAATCAGCCCTAAAGGTCGAGCCCGATTTACTACAATTTTTTTATGAAACTGGTTTGGTCTTAATATCTCCCCAGGTTGCATCTTAAAACTCCTCTACGATGATTTTTTGGTCGCTTAGGGTCCCTCTATTAACCCAAGAGAAAAGTCCCGAAAATCCTACCGAAATTCGTACGTGTGACGTTGCTGACATTTTTGTGTGACGTTACTGACACAGCTTTTATGGCGATTACGTGATTAAAACATGAAATTTAAGCCCACCTTTTGGATAAAAATCATCTTTCAGCCTTCCTTTTTTAAATACTGGTCATTATAAACATAAACTCTTTTCAATTCGCTAATTTTTACACAAACGTTCAGTAACCTCAAAACACACTTCCAAAATCCGGTGACGTTACTGACGGCTTAAAATGGTCATAACTTCACAACAAAACGAGATACAGCAAAATTGTCTACGTATGAAACAAAAGTTATGATGAGAACTTTCATATGCCGCTCTCAAGTTGGGAGAAATAATAGTATTTAGTAAAGATATTGACCAAAATATGTATACGAACGTGACGTTACTGACGGTGGCCTTGCCCTAAGTAGGTAAGTAAGAAATAATCGTTTAGACAAAATGGCGGTAAACTAGTAAAACTTGAAATTTCTTACAAATAAATTATATGCCCCTATATAACCCCTCATAGATTTTTGAGTGTCCATAGCATTATTATTTGTACATTAAAATTGATGACCTACACTCTTAAATCGCCAATATTAACCGATTAATGCACATTTAAAATTTCTAAATCTGTAACATTGGCCAAGGTCATTTATTTATTTAATACTTAAAACTTAATTTCCCTTTGCACCCCATGAATGAGGTATGGGATAGCGTCTCGCGTTGTTGTGAATTAACACGCTTTCTATTTTTAGATTCACAACTAACGGCACCTACTTGTTTATCGACGAATGCGAACGTCACTGTTTGAGAAGCTTTTACTAGACACGACGATTGAATCGACGCTTAATACTGCGAAGGTGCTGCCAAACAACATTCGAGGGGAGCCGACAATGAAAGAAAATTTTATTTATTTTTTTTCTTTTAAGATGACTGGAGCCAGGTTTGAACCTGCGATCTCCCGCATGGTAGTCGCGTGTTCTAACCACTATGCCACGGCCGGTCCCTTATTTAATAGCTTCATAAATTAGCATCACGTCCACATTCAGAATCATTATCACTTCAAAATTTATCACATCACATTTAGCCCTAATGTGGATAAGTTCATATAAATATTGCACAGTTGCCTTCATAATAAGTTCACTGTGACTTAATTAATTTAGTTTAAATATGTATATTAATGCCATAACATACAAACCGCAAGCCATTCAATTTTAAAGCTCTCATTCCTAAATCAAAACCAGTAAGAAGCACTATAATTTCTGACTAAAATAATTTTGTTGTTTTGTTGGAAACGTTTTGCTCTTAAGAGAGAAAACAAAACAAACAAAAACAAAGGCAACATAAACAATAAGAAAATTGTAGCGTAAAAAGAAAGCCGCTGATAGCGTTGACGTTGTGCAACAAATTAACAGTGTTGCTACGTAGTGTCAAGTTAGTGGCGGCTGTAACGCAGGCAAAGTGAGAGGCCGACGTTGTTGCTGTTGTTGTTGGATAAACCGTGTTTTTAATATTAGTGAAAGTAAACTTGTTTTAAGCCATTACAATAAACTACAGACACTTTAATGTTACTTTATTTTATTATGACAGCACGACATCTCTGCTTCACTTGTTGTTTCCTCGGTATTTCCGATTTAGAACTTTCTGCAACTACCATCATTTTCCTCTGCGGTATTTCACGACAAAATTGCAAGACTGACACCTCAGTTCTTCACAACCTATCTGTACTAACTTCCCTTTCCAGGTTGTTATAAAGAGATGGCTTAACTGTAATTCCCTGCCGTTAAAGTCTACTCAGCGGCCTTACCAGCCCAGCTTAGTTGTGTGTGTGTTGTCGTTAAAGTTATGTTGTTGGCTGTTGTTTTCCGTTGTGTTTTTACGACGTTAGTATAGGGTGTATTTAGTATTATATTTATTTTAATGATGTCTTACTTAACAATTTAGGTTGTTGTTTTTGTTTTGCTTTACATTCTTTTTTCGAGAGCGTCGTTGGTACTTGTATCCTTCCAAGCTAAGTAAGTTATATCTGCTTTTATTTCCACAATGCTTTGTTGTTTCGTTATAATTTGTTTGCTTCCCTATAAAGGACTGTTGGTATTATTGCATTATCATTGTCTTTTATGACTGCCAGCCATTGTTGTCATTATAGTAGTCCACCTCTTGCCAGACTCTATTCATATATTATATACAAATGTATATGAGTTTTACCTGTTCCAACGAAGACAAAGGTACGGCGCATAGGCGTAAAGTGAAGGTTATATTAATAAAAATAATCGTCATCATTATTAACTGCTCAGACCAGTGTTGTCATCATAAACTAGTCCAAAGTAATAAAGAGATAATAAAAAAATCAATTAACACGTAAATTGTTATAAACTTTATTCAAAAGGCTAAACAAATGTAAGTCACTCCTACTGATGAGAGTTTTTTTAAGTGTCTTCATCCTCGCAGTTATATCAGTTTTGCAGTTGTTTTTTTTAGCACATTCATCGCTCGTTGGCCTGCGGTGAGGGGCACGCTTACATTTTTGACTTACATTATTTATAACTATTATGTAATTTTGCTGCAATTCGTTGGAAAATGCCCTCATCATCATTATCATCATCAACCATCATCATAACAGCGTGAAGTTGAAATAAATGTTAAGTAAATAAAACTCTGTGGGCAATTATCAGAACAAACTGTCTCCATTGGTTGTCTCTTATATATTGACAATTTAGGCCAGACATTTTCTCTGTGCCCCCTTTATAAACCGCTGAAATAACTTAATGCCTGGATAAATTCATTTGTATGCTGCTTCCCAATGCTTTTTTTTACTTTTTGCAAATACAAAAAAAAATTACCAATGTTAAAACAACAGACAAAATAACGCACTGTAAGTCCGCATAATATAAGAAAAACAATAAAGTTTTTATATAGAGTATCGGCATGACTATTATTTATGTGCAGTAGGAGCTATGTAAGCATTATTTTTGTAATATGAAGCGTGTATTTAAATATAGGACTTTTCCCCATTTTTGTGAACTGTATATTAAGCCGGGTCGAAAAAAAAAGTTGTCAATGTTACCGCCTTATATGAAAAATTAAGTAAAAACAAATTCGGGGGAGCGAAAAATTTTTTTCTGTGGTCGCGACAAAAACGCCGGATTCGGGGTTTTCACCATAACATGGTTATTTGTATACCGATTGTCAAGATCTATGCATCCTTGAAAAGGTATTAGCCACAGCTTTGTTAGTGTGTTACAGACTTTTAACTACGACGCCATCTTCCAGCGGTTCTCATCATTGTATTCTTAAAAACCCCCCTAAGCATATAATTTTTTGATGTAGATTTGAAGGCCTTGAAAAACTATTAACGATTTTAGATAAAACCGTTAACTTTTATTCATAAACAAAAAAGTTATATTGATTTAAAAAGTCAGTACATGTGATAATGCGAAATATACATTTGTTTATTTTTATTACATTCGTTTGTTATAAAACGTGTACAATTGAACAATAAATAAATAAAGTTCAAACAAATAAAAATCAATATTCGAAAATACGAAATAATCGGAATACAATCTAACTGAAGAACTTCCAAAGATTTTTTAGCGACCAATGTAAATTAAGTATGATTACGCTTAATGCCATATCGGATCATGAGGAAATCTTTGGTTGAGCAAATAAAACTTTTTATACAAATCTACTTCGAACTATCATCTATATATATAAAAAATTGTTGCAAGTGTGTTGTGACTTCATAACTCACGAACGGCTGCATAAATTTTTTTGTATGCGTTTGGGTGGCGCCCCGGTTGGTTTATATTTACAATTCGGTCCAATTGGACAAAGGGGCGTGGCACCGCCCATACAACTTGAAAATCAAAAGGGATGTATCTCATGAACTATCAGAGGTATGAAGATGAGATTTGGTATATATGTTGTTGGAGCAGTATTAATTACAGCCAAGGTGGAAGTGGGCGGTGCCACGCCCCCTTTTCAAAAATCGCTCTAACGGCTTTCCCAATAGACAGATTAATACGAAAATTTTACCAAGTGGTACTGATGACCTGTAGATAGTCCCTGGCTATATTTGGTTGTGATTGGATAAAGCCACGCCCCTTTATCCAATCACATACCTGCCCACCAACATAAAAATAAAATGGGCTATATCTCATGAACTATAAGAGGTATGAAGATGAGATTTGTTACATATGTTGTTATTGCAGTATAAATTACAGTAAGAGTGGAAGTGGGCTGTACCACACCCCTTTTAAAATAAACAGTTATAACTGCCAAAATTCCACAGTATATTGCAGTTCGCCTAGAGATATGAACAGTAATGTGGGCCAGTTTTTTTATTCGCAAAAATTTTAACCAAATCTACGATGAATTGTTAGAAAATGTCACCAATAAACTTTAAATATCAATTTCTAGCTTGCGCTGGGAAAACTTAATTTAGTGCAGAAAACTTAATTTTTGATAAAAGTGTCTTACTTCTAAAAGAAGCGCAAAACGGAGTAAATAAACGAAAAATCCTTTTATCTTAAAAAAAGTATCAGCTAGGATTTTGATTCATGTGGATTTTTAATGTACAATTGACCCCCAACCCATTTACCGTTTTTGTTGCCATTTTAGGTCAACCAATTCGTCATTCAGGCGAGGTGTGTGAAGTGTGATAGACTTTCATTGAGACTTTCTTTGAAAAATCACCATGTAAAGACTACACAAGAACAACGTTTACAAATCTTGCAAATTTATTTTCAAAATGCGCATTCTGTTTGCCCATTGTGAAGTTTATGGTGCATATACTCATCCATCTGAGCAGCTAATAGAAGCCATCGACGCTGTAGACGTAAGTGTGACAAGGGACTCGAATTTATCGAACCGACGCCGTTCTCAGCAACTCGGTCTCCGCAAATGCTGAGGAAAGATCTTGGCCTATATTCATATATCCAACTGGTAGAAGAACTAAAACCAGTGGACGATCAATTGATTTTTTTTATTTATCATGTCATTGCGCATTATTTGAAGGAGAAATGGTTCCAACACGACGGCGAAAAATGCCATACAGCGCGTTAAATCATCACTTTGTGAAGCCAAACTTTGTTGACCGAATTATCTCATAGAATGGTAATATGAGTTCAATACAAAGATAGTATTCGGAAATATTCTTGATCCATGTCAGAAGAAGACATGGCAAAAGAGGGTTTTATGGCTAAAGGCATGAAGCTTCAAACGAAATTTTCATTTTCGGTCAATAGGCGGAGAAGGCATGTCAAAAGTGTTTTTTACGCCCAAAGAGATAGTTAGTATACAGACGGTTACCGCAACTACATTGAATTTTGATCTTTAACGAAATGTCTGTTACCGATTTGTAAAAGATATGACTTTGCTGATGAACTTTTTACTATCGTCATAGAGCCTATGATATTTAGAATTTAAAACAACAACTCTTAATTAGTTAACTTTCATGTTAAGGAGTTGCTTGAAATTAGTTACATAAGTTAATAAACTCAACATATCATTATCGAGCTTAAGTACCGTTTTCAAAGTACTTTGTAGACCTAAATATGAAATATAATACAAGTTAAAATGCAATAGCGAAGCATTACCGGGCCCACTAGTATGTACTAAAATGTTAAATCAATATAACTTTTTTGTTTATGAAGAAAATGTAACGTTTATTTCTCAATTATTTTATAGTTTCTACAGGACTTCAAATCTGCATCAGAAAATTTTATGATTGGGGGGGTTTTTAAAGATACAATGTTGAGAACCACTGGAATATGACGTCATAGTTTTAAGTAACTATATTAATAACAAAGCTCTTGTTAATCCATCTTCAACGATATATAAAACTTATGAATCGGACAGCGAATAACAAAGTTATGGACAAAACGTCAAAACCGGCGTTTTTGCCACGCCCACAAAAATAAAAATTTTGCACCTCCGAATTTGTTTTTATAAGACTGTTCATATAAGGCGGTAACATTCATATATTTTTTTTCTCCATATAGATTGACCCGGCTTACTGTATATATTTTCCCTTTGTCTTATATCAAACTAGCTGACCGGGCAAACTTCGTTCTGCCT
Organism: Muscina levida; assembly: GCA_964034835.1. Taxonomy (NCBI): domain Eukaryota; kingdom Metazoa; phylum Arthropoda; class Insecta; order Diptera; family Muscidae; genus Muscina; species Muscina levida. The sequence continues at coordinate 110,059,940 of OZ035881.1, read as the reverse complement.
AAAGAAGTATTGACTTAAATGTAACTTTTTTGGGTGGAATAAATATTCGGGTGCGTTAGTTTTTTTGATATTCACATCGAAACTTAAATATTAAAGCATCATATTTTTTAATGATAGACATTTATTGCAATGCTTTTGATAATACAATATTGTTGGGAGAAACACAAGAGTGCACATATGTTAATCATGCAACATAAAGCTGTTTATGTGAAAAACATGGATTTTACAAATTCAAACCGCAAACTTGAGTAGACTGTCCATCAGCTTTATTGATTGTTATTGCAAATTCTAACCGAACTGGAAACAGTAATCATTTGAAATCAAACGGCAATCACGAGTATCATTCGAATACACACATCGGTTCCGTTATATTTTTTGGTTAAATTAATTTAAAAGAATGACTCAATCATGTATTGCTTCTTAAATCTTGTAACGCCCGATCAAGGGGCTTCAACAATTTTTTGCGTACAATATTAAACTCACCTCACTACGATTTAACATGTTCGTAACTTTTTTTATCTTGATATTACATGTGGGGTTGTCAGAAAATTTAAATTTATTGCGCAATTCTAAAACGTCCAAAAGAGTTGCGCAATACAGGAGAATGCAGTAGCCAACCCCACACGTTTTGCAATCAAACATTTGCCAAAATCAACGATATCAAAACCGATGTGTACATCAAGGAAATAAAATCCTCCAAACTCATTCGTAATTGCTTTTTTTACAATGTTGTATGCAGTTCGTTGCTTTACCTGTAATAGATGCAGATTTGAAAAGTATTTCAATTCGAGAGTATTTGATTTTTTTTTTTGGGTTTGGAAGACAGAATTGGGCAGGACCACCCATTTTTGGCTTGATCACGCATATTGGTGTTTATTCCACACCAAAATTCAAATCCCGACCTTTTCCTTTAGAATACGTATACTGATCTTATTTGAATCCACACCAAATTTCATGACCATTCGCACAATAGTTCTAGTTCTCTTATGCCTACTAATATAGTACTTCAGATACCGCACTTTATTAAAGTAGCTCATATGGGCGAGGCCACGCCTAATAATCTGATCCCGCCAGTTTTTGACCTGATCATTTTTCATCCACACCTAATTTAAAGTCACTTATCGTAAGAGTAAGTCAAATTGCATTTTTGGTAAGGGGGCGGAATGGGTGGACCACACCTCAAGAACATCGGTTAAATGCTATAGCATCCTAGATGCGTAAAATGTTACATACATACAGGGTGGGCCATTTACAATTTTAAATTTCAATTGGCTATAAAAAAGAAAGTACTGATAATAATTTTAAAATGCTAGTTTTATTAAAAAGGTTGACTGGCCCAGCAGTACCTCATCCGATGATCGTGTTTTCAGATGAAGCACATTTTCATCTCGGTGGCTATGTCAATGGGCAAAATTGCCGCATATAAGGTTCAGAGAACCCACAATTGACTATTGAGAAGCCAAAGTATCCACAACGAGTCACTGTTTGGTGTGGATTTTGGGCTGGCGGCACCATTGGGCCATTTTTCTTCGAAAATGAGCATGAAGCCGTCATCACCCTCAACGATAAAAGCGCGCCAAGCTCAACGAATGTTTGTTTCCAAAAATTCAAGAGAATGACATGGGCGACATTTAGTTTCAACAATAATGGAACATCGATATTTAGCGAGAAAGGGCGTGCCCCCCACCGCATATGCCGTAGTTAGTCTCGTTGGACACTTAGTCTCGATACTCTCTCTCTCTCTCTGCAGCACGATAATAGTAATAAAGCCATATGGCCTTATTTCTCATCCAATTAGACGTTCTGCTCGCGGTTTAAAGTTTGTAAAAACTAGGGTAAACATTATTTTTTTAGCAACCATCAATATTTTTACTTCGAAAATTTCACGAAAATTAATCCAATTTTTTAATTTTAAAATCGAAAAAAAATTGTCCTACGTTTTCGCAAATTTCTAAATGCGAGAAGCACGTCAATTTTTACCGATCGAGCTTATATTCTTGTAAGTTTTTTTTAGCCTAACCCTTCTCAAAACGTACATAATATTTCGGAAAATCAAAAAAAAATTTACGCTAGTTTTCACAAAGTCCAAACTGGACATGGTACGTCAATTTTCAACCGATCGAGCTAATATTGTTGTAATTTTTTTTACAAAACTAACAGGTTTTTTTTGGAAAATAAAAAACAAATAAGTTCTACCTTAATGTATATATGCCTTTTTTGAATGTACTTTAATAACGCTTCCAAAGTTCGAAAATAATATACTGAGCTTGCTTACATATGAGGCTAATTTGAAGTATCGACCTTTCGCACTCTGTACACAATTCGTCACCACAAGTAAGTCCTTTACCTGGTTAGACCAACAAAGTTTTATTGTTTCAACTGATCGAAAATAAATACTCCGTATTTATATTCATATATTTAATGCCAAGTGCCTTCTGTGTATCAAATAGTATCTATCTGGGTCTAAAAATTACTTTTGCTAAAAAGTGTTGCCTACAAGTTGGTAATTGTAAATCCGAGTAATAAAAATATCTATAAATTTTTTTATCTCCAGGGCTAGTTTGCCACGCCCCTACAAATGATCGAAAATAAAAATTTCATCTGCATATTCTTACACGCGTTGTCGAGCACAATCCGCATATCAAATTGTATCTTTCTAGCTCTAAAAACGTTTTTCACGCCCCCTCCGCGCATTGAATCAAAAATTAATAACATGTAAAGCCTACGATAATTTCAACATAGTAAAGGGTTCAGACGTTTTCGACAAATAAACAGACAAACAATAAGATATAGAAAATTAACAGAGAAATGTTGATGTGTTACAAAGTTAAGCCATGATTTCAACATACATTTAAATATAAACTATATCAAAGGGAATGCAAATACAAACGTATATTCTCTTACAATAAATATTCATTTTCTATTGTATAAAACTAGTATCTCACTCAACTCTTCACAATTTTAAAACACAAAATTTAAGTTGATTCGCTTTGTTCAATTATAGCATTGACTGCGGAGTTGTACCTATTCCATGGTTTGTAAAGGAGCAGTGCCTATATAAGAGATGTGCTTCCCAACAATCATACCGTAAAATTGTTTCTGTTTTTTTTTCGAGATTTACCCAACTACTACCCAATGATTTCTTTACGATATTTTAGTAATGGTTTTGTTGAAATTTTCCTTTCATTCACATCTTTTACTTTTACTTTTACTGCAGTTTTTAGTTTTGGTCTATCTGGCTTCGTAGAGTGTTGCAAAACGTTGCGAAGGCGGGTTCTAGTTAACAGAAGATAAATTGTAATAAAATTGCATTGAATATTGTAGATATGTGAGTGAGTCGAAGCCATCTATCTTGTGGGTGTATGGAAAGCTATGCTATATGTGGCCAAAAAAATTGTGGGTGAGTGTGAAATCCTTTTTGCTGCTGTAGTCTTTTCAACATCTCCAGTACAAGTGGCAACATTGTTATCTTAACACGCTGCTATTGGTATTTTCTGATTGTATAATAGAACAGAACAGAGAGCCACGACAAAACAAATACTGCGAAGGATATACTTTCAAATAAGAAATTTATGAATCTTGATTGGATGGAGTGGAAAAGAATTGAGAAGAAATCGACACAGCAAAATTCAATTTAGAATTACTGTGATTAATTTGACACCAACTGACAAGTTCTTCTTCTTTACTGGCAGCAACAACAGAAATTCATCTATCAGTAGCCGCACGTAGAAAAGCATTCCAAGCGCTTCGGTCTTCTGCGCTCCGTAGATAGTTCGTCATACCAAGCTTACTTAACAGTTCCGTCACCTGGTCCATCCATCGGAGTTTTGGTCGCCCCCTCCTGCGCCGCCCATTGAGTTTATTGCCGAAGACTTTTCGAGCCGCAGCGTTTTCGTCCATTCGTACAACGTGTCCAAGCCACCGCATTCGGTCTATTTGAACGCGCTTGACCACGTCGATGTCGTTGTACAGCTTATGATTCATTCGACGACGGTACTCGCCGTTCACGATGATGGGTTCAAATATTATGCGGAGTATTTTTCTCTCGAAGACTCCCAGAATAGATTGATCCGCTTGTGTCATTACCCAGGATTCTGCGCTGTAGAGCAAGACAAGTAGACACAGTTTAGCAAGGCAGTGTGGTAGAGCTGGATCTTTGTTCTTCGAGAGAGCGCTTTGTCGTTAAATCGCTTGCTTATCGCATAGTAGCAGCGGTTTGCGATCAATACTCGTCTTTTGATTTCGAGGCTGACATTATTATTTTTGTTTATGGCAGAGCCGAGGTAGACAAAATCATCTACCACTTCAAAGTTATAGTTTTTAACGTTCAAGCAGCGTCCCAGACGAGTGGACTCTTTGTTCGTTGAAACAAATAACTTGGTTTTGTCCTCGTTTATCACCAGACCCACTTCAGCCGACTGCTTTTCAATGCTTGAAAAAACCGCAGTAACATCTCGCAATCCACGTCCAATATATCTATATCATCAGCATACGCGAGCAACATGTGTGCCATTCCTGTTTACTGCTGCTTTCCGCATGATCATCTCCATTACGATGTTAAAGAGATCGCAAGACAGACTATCGCCTGGTCTAAAGCCTCGCTTGGTAGAGAATGGCTCTGAAAGAATTTTTCCAATTTTCCCTGAAGACTTGGTGTCAGTCAGTGTCATCCCGCAGAGTTGAATTAGCTTTGCGGGGATACCAAACTCAGAGATAGCATCCTACAACTTCTGTCGTATCGGACTGTCAAATGCAGCTTTGTAATCGATGAACAGATGGTAGGTATCGATCTGCATTTCTTGGGTCTTCTCCAGGATTTGTCGTAGCGTGAATATCTGGTCGGTGGTGGATTTACCAGGTCTAAAGCCACACTGATAAGGTCCAATCAGGTTCGCCAGAATGGGCTTTAGTCTTTCACATAACACACTAGACAGGACCTTGTATGCGATGGGTAAAAGACTAATCCAGCGATAGTTGGTACACACACTAGGATCGCCTTTCTTAAGCACGGGACATAGGACACTCAAATTCCAATCATCGGGCATGCACTCCCTGAGCCAAATCGTGTTTATGAGCTGGTGCGTGCATGGCAAGTATGTCAGAATATTAAACCGATTGTCAGGCAAACTATGTGACCAAATAAAAGTTTTTGATCCCATTTATAATGTGGCAGTTAAATAATGAATTGTATGTCAATTTCTATTACTATGAATGAGTTGTTCATGACTAGCTTTGTAGACAGCTTAAAACAACCTTGATATGGAGTTTATTTTACATTACTACATTTTGATTGACAGTAATGCCATTGCTTACATTGTTTGAATTTCTGTTGGAATTTTTGCAGTTATTACCTCGACCACTCAATGTGTATGTGGGTATAATGTTCCCTTTCTGGTTGTCTATAGTTGTATAGTGTTAGGTGCTATCCAAAAGAATATATAACGTATTTTCAAAAAGATCCTGTTGTCGTACATTCAATATGAAACACACACACACACATGTCTACAGTTATACACTGGATAGAAAACAATTGTTGCTTGAAATAAAAATTTTAATTTTGGTTTAAAGCACCACTTATTTTTGTTATACAAGGTGGAGCAAAAGTAATCCTCCTATCAGAAAATGCTATAAATTTTGCGATTGGCCCCTAATGTCAGTTCTGTTTTGACATTTGTGTAGTAAACACATGCGAAATACACGTTAATAAACAATGTTACGTTACACTGCTCCAGAACGCGGAATATTGCTGACTATTTATTTGACCAATAATCGGTCGGTGACTTTGGCACAACGTGAATTTCGTCGCAGATTTCCTGGCCGTTCAACGCCTACTGGTGAAACACAGCGACGTTTAGCCGCTCGCCTCGAAGAGACTGGCACAACAAGAGATGCTGCCAGGCGTGGCAGACCCCGGAGTAGCCGTTCTGCAGAGAATATTGCTACTGTAGCCGAGGATGTCATAGAAGCGCCGTCGACATCGACCAGACAACGTGCCACGCAAATGGGTATAAGTCGACGGTCTCTACAGCGAATTTTGGTACAAGATTTGAAGATGTTTCCGTACAAAGTCCAGACGGTGCATCAGCTGTTAGCGTCTAACATACTCTCAAGCCATCCTTAATCATCACCAAGAGGAAGATGATTTTTCATCAAAAATAATCATGAGTGATGAGGCCCATTCCTATCTTAGCGGGCACGTAAATAAGCTAAATATACGCTTCTGGGGCACTGAAAATCCGCGTGTAACCCATGAAGAGCCATTACACCCGCTCAAAGTCACTGTATGGTGTGCTGTTTTCGCTGGAGGAGTAATCGGACCTTTTTTCTTCGAAGACGTCGCGGGCCAAACGGTTACTGTGAATGGTGAGCGCTACAGAGCAATGATCAACGAGTTCTTTTTGCCGCAACTTGATGAATTGGGATTGGAAAACATGTGGTTCCAACAGGACGGTGCAACGGCACACACTGCACGTGCCACAACCGATATGCTGAAGGATGCATTTCCCGGACGCCTAATCTCCCGTTTTGGCGATTTGCACTAGCCAGCAAGATCGCCTGATTTGACCGCTCCAGACTTCTTTTTGTGGGGCTTTTTGAAGTCACGGGTTTATGTCAACAAGCCTCAGACTCTCTTTACATGACATCATATGCTCGACTTGATGTAAAAAAAATTAAAAGACCAAATAAAAATAATCCACAAGAATAATCAAAGTTTTTCATTTTTGTTTTAAATTACAGCCAAAAAACATCGGAAGTTTACTTTTGCGCCACATTGTAGTATAACAGACACCAGAAAAAAAACACAAAACAAAGGTAAAATCAGCAACTTTTCTAGCTAAACTTAAAAGACAAAACAAAACAGAAAATTATTTTACAATTTCTTTTATAATAACAGCAATTTTGTTTCAAATATGAAACTAATGCATTAATTCCATAGTTAACTATTAACGGATTTTCATAATTAATACCACAATAGTTGTTGTAATATAAGCAAACATCACAAATCAACAATATAACTATGATTGCTATTTCAATTTAATTTCTTATTACATTTTATTAGACTCTTACATGAAATAACCCTGTTTTACTTCTACATCATATATATAACAACACGAAAGGCTACTAATGAGTGCACACATCAAACCAGTATATAACAGGTTGTTCTTTTCAGAAATTTAAACAAAAATATTACAGCTGGTTGTCGTACCCTCAATCCTTAAGCCTCAACATAGTGAGGCATATTAAACAGCACATATTATTACAATATATATAACGTAACAATATAGATATTTTCTTAAACTATGACGACATAACTATAAATTTATGCACTACATAGAACAACACCACATAACTACCGAATCACTCACACAACCGTAGCAGCATACAAAACCTGCAACTGAAAACCATTCGAATAGTAATACAGTTCTCTTTTATTATACAGTACTCATGCATAAAATACTTTTACACATGTATCGTCACGTCTAAGTCCTTTTCTTGACAAGATTTCTTTACAGCAGTAAGCCAGACATGCAGGACATTCATGTCTTTGGCTATACTACAACAAATTGCATTACACTGTTATGTTTGGCATCAGCCGGCTGTTTATTTGTAAGATTAATATGTACTGGTGTTTACTATTGGTTTCAAGTTCCATTTATAATGAATGCAAATGCAATAATCATTTTCTTGCGGTTTTGGTATTTTCAAAACATCGACTCACTTGGGTTATATGATTCACATTTCAGCCAGGTCGTCTAGGGGAATGTGTGTGTGTATAAAGGTAATTAATAATTAAAAATGTGTGCAATTAAAGTAATTACTGTAAAAGTTGTAATTCATTAGAGTATTAAAATAATTTATATTTAATATGATTTTGCCTTACGACAGAAGATAGTTACAGTGATATCCCTGAATGCAGCCATTTCTAAAAATCCGAGTTAATTACGCAGTAAGGCAGAGAGAGAGAGACAGGAAAAATCAAAATACTTGAAGCCAACACAAGCATCTAAGGCAACGAAATAGTTAGAGAATCGGATATAAAAGTACTTTAATAATATTTGATTACTGAAACCAATACATTTAGCGTCAAACGCAACAAATAATTACATTAGTTTACAAGTATTTTCCCAAGCATATCATTTTTTGTTTGAGAAATAATCAAACAAATATTTATAACCTATATTTTTTCGATAGTTAAGGCATACACTGTTTTGTTTGGGCATATCACATACTCGTATTAGCAATGATGTTAGTGATGCTATATTAATTGCGATAAGTATCGAATCTTCATTAGCATCAGATTACAGTGAAAGGCCGTTTTTTCAAAAAGACATAATCGACAATATACATGTATTTTAAAGCTTTGTTTTAAGTATTATAATAACTACACCACACACGTTTGTTTAGCATGAAGCACAAAAGTCACAAGTACAGACAGAGAACAATGTTCAGAGGTTGTTGGGAGTGCATAAGAACACGGTGATAGGAAGCGTACAAAATTTTCATCGTGTACAATTTGACAGCGCTATAATGATAAGTGCGTGCCTTCCGCTTACTTTTACCACTGCTCTGCAGCCATTTTGTTAAAAAGTTGCGACCGATTTTTAATGTGTGTTTTTCCAAATAAAATCGACACATAAATTATACTTTTGGAAATTGAACCCGTTCGATTTTGATTAAATTTAACACATACATTTTCCTCGTTGCCGTTACAATGGCGTTTATTTTAGTTCAGAACTCCTTACGGTTCATGTTTTTTAGCTGTCTTAAGATTAGGTGACACCTTAATCTTAATATGATGATGTCGCATTCATAACACAGCACAAAATTTTTCAGGTCATTGATTTGAGACTCAATACTGACAGTTGCACGTAGAGTAGCGCCAAAAAGTAAGAACTCTTGCATCATTCGTTTTTCAAGTTGGCTGCATTAATAAAGTAAAGGTCATACAAACTTTTTTTCTCAAGGTAGATTTTTGGCACTTTTTCTATTCTATAACTCGGTATGCTGCACGGAATATTTCTTTCGTGTCTGTACATCCAGTGCCTTAAAAATCGCAAAAATGCCCTTGTGTCTAAACGTGCCTTTACATTTACTTTCGTATATACTGACTTACGTATGAGCAATAAATAAAAATTCTACATAACTCATACGCTCTGAAATGTGTAAACTTCATATCGTCACTTAATACAATAACGTTTTACCCACAATTGCTAAGGAATTTTATCGTTCCCTACAATAAAAACAAATTAAATGACGAGATACAACCGTTTTAACATATATAAAAAGTGCTAAAAATTCATCTTGAGTAATCAAATTTGTATGTCCATTTAATTATTAATGCAGCCAACTTGACACAACGAATGGTGCAGAAGTTATTTTTGGCTACTTTCACGTGAATATAATCCCAAAATCATTTGTTTTACTGTGTAAGTTATTCCATCATGAACATAGCTACATATTCACAAAAATGCTGTAGGTTACTACTGGTTACAGCTTGCTCTAATTAGGGCTACCCATTAGGTTGTTTGCACTTGCGAAAGTTACTTTTAGCCGATCACATCTTTTTTTGACAGTTATCTTATATTACTAGTGAAATCTTAAATAACTTAACTTAATTTCCCTTTGCACCCCATGAATGAGGTATGGGATAGCTTCTCGCGTTGTTGTGAATTAACACGCTTTCTATTTTTAAATTCACAACTAACGGCACCTACTTGTTTATCGACGAATGCGAACGTCACTGTTTGAGAAGCTCTTACTAGACACGACGATTGAATCGACGCTTAATACTGCGAAGTTGCTGTCAACAACATTCGAGGGGAGCCGACAATGAAAGAAAATTTTATTTATTTTTTTTCTTTCAAGATGACTGGAGCCAGGTTTGAACCTGCGATCTCCCGCATGGTAGTCGCGTGTTCTAACCACTATGCCACGGCCGGTCCCAGTGAAATCTTAAATACTGAACATGAATTATTTTTGGGAACTGAGAAAATTTATATGATTTTTTAACCCATAGTTAGGTTGAGCTTATATGGTAGGTTGAAATAGTTTTCGTCAGATCTTGTTCATTTTTAAAATTAAATGCTGCTTGTAAGATAGAAATTCACCAAGAAAGAGTTTAATCTCGGAAGTTATTGCAGGGACATATGAGTCAAAAAATTAAACTCTGCTTTGAGGTTAGTAACTTGCATACCAATTCCAGTTCGATTGCTTTTAAAATTCAGCTTTAGTAGCGGGAACAGACAGATGTCAAATTTGTTTCACAACTAGTGTTGCCATGTCGAGCCGACCAAATGGTTGGCACGGTTATAAATATTAATAACGTACATATCTCCTGTGAGGGTTATCAGATTGACAGAAAAGGCTTGCACTCCTTCCGATTTGGCCCTCCACTGTTATTGTTTGCTACTACATTTTTGTCATATGACAGTTACTTACTCCCATTTTTACACCCAGTAATACCAAAAATGCAAAAATATCACCACACTTGTTTTTGAAAAGTGCTGATATAGTTTTATTAATAACTCTTCTTGTATGTCACAACAAAAACAATTTTGAAAAAAATGTTTTAATTTCAGAATGTTATTTTTATTTAAAGTTACTAGGTTACCATTAGAAATAGACTTAAGTTTAATGGGGTGGTAGAAAAAAGACCAAAAAAACAAACCAAGACCTAAATCTATATATATAAAAAGAAGTGTACATTTTGATTGTCACTCCATAACTCGAGAACGGCTCGACCGATTGCCATAAAATTTTTAGGGAAGGTCTAGCCATTCTCGAGTTATGGAGTGACAATCAAAATGTATATAAAATTCTACCGTACGTGTGTTGTGACTGAACTCCTCCTAAACGGCTGGACCGATTTGCATAAATTTTTTTGTATGCGTTTGGGTGGCGCCCCGGATGGTTTAGATTTACAATTCGGTCCAATTGGACAAAGGGGCGTGGCACCGCCCATACAACTTGAAAATCAAAAGGGCTGTATCTCATGAACTATCAAAGGTATGACGATGAGATTTTGTATATATGTTGGTGAAGCAGTATTAATTCCAGCCAAGGTGGAAGTGGGCGGTACCACGCCCCCTTTTCAAAAATCGCTCTAACGGCTTTTCTAATAGACCGATTGATACGAAAATATTACCAAGTGGTACTGTTGACCTGTTGATAGTCCCTGGCTATAATAGGTTGTGATTGGATAAAGGGGCGTGGCACCGCCCATACAACTTAAAAATCAAAAGGGCTATATCTCATGAACTATCAGAGGTATGAAGATGAGATTTGGTGTATATGTTGTTGGAGCAGTATTAATTACAGCCAGGGTAGATGTGGGGGGTGCCACGCCCCCTTTTCAAAAATCGCTCTGCAGGCTTTTCCAATAGACAGATTGATATGAAAATTTTACCAAGTGGTACTGATGACCTGTAGATAGTCCCTGGCTATATTTGGTTGTGATTGGATAAAAGGGCGTATCACCGCCCATACAACATGAAAATAAAAAAGGCTATATCTCATGAACTATAAGAGGTATGAAGATGAGATTTGTTACATATGTTGTTGTTGCAGTATAAATTACAGTAAGAGTGAAATTGGGCTGTACCACACCCCTTTTAAAGTAAACAGTTATAACTGTCATATGAACAGTAAGGTGGGCCAGTTTTTTTATTTGAAAAAATTGTAACCAAATCTACGATGAATTGTTAAAAAATGTCACCAATAAACTTTGTGTGTAATATCAATTCCTAGCTCGCGCTGGGAAAGCTTAATTTAGTGCAGAAAACTTAAATTTTGATAGAAGTGTCCTAAAGCTGAAGTCTGTAAGCTTTCAAAAATCATGGGGCAACGAACGTCACTTCTAAACGAAGCGCAAAACGGAGTAAATAAACGAAAAATCCTTTTATCTTAAAAAAAAGTATCAGCTAGGATTTTGATTCATGTGGATTTTTAATGTACAATTGACCTCCAACAAAACCCCATTTACCGTTTTTGTTGCCATTTTCGGTCAACCAATTCGTCATTCAGGCGAGTTGTGTGAAGTGTGATAGACTTTCATTGAGACTTTGTTTGAAAAATCACCATGTAAAGACTACACAAGAACAACGTTTACAAATCTTGCAAATTTATTTTCAAAATGCGCGTTCTGTTTGCCCTTTGTGAAGTTTATGGTGCATATACTCATCCATCTGAACAGCTAATAGAAGCCATCGACGCTGTAGACGTAAGTGTGACAGGGGACTCGAATTTATCGAACCGACGCCGTTCTCAGCAACTCGGTCTCTGCAAATGCTGAGGAAAGATCTTGGCCTATATTCATATATCCAACTGGTAGAAGAACTAAAACCAGTGGACGATCAATTGATTTTTTTATTTATCATGTCATTGCACATTATTTGAAGGAGAATTGGTTCCAACACGACGGCGTAAAATGCCATACAGCGCGTAAGATCATCACTTTGTAAAGCCGAACGTTGGTGATCGAATTATCTCATAGAATGGTAATACGAGTTCAATACAAATATAGTATTCGGAAATATTCTTGATCCATGTGAGAAGAAGACATGGCAAAAGAGGTTTTTATGGCTAAAGGCATGAAGCTTCAAACGAAAGTTTCATTTTCGGTCAATAGGCGGGGAAGGCATGTCAAAAGTGTTTTTTACGCCCAAAGAGATAGTTAGTATACAGACTGTTACCGCTACTACATTGAATTTTGATCTTTAACGGAATGTCTGTTTTCGATTTGTAAAAGATATGACTTTGCTGATGAACTTTTTACTATCGTCATAGAGCCTATGATATTTAGAATTTAAAACAACAACTCTTAATTAGTTAACTTTCATGTTAAGGAGTTGCTTGAAATTAGTTACATAAGTTAATAAACTCAACATATCATTATCGAGCTTAAGTACCGTTTTCAAAGTACTTTGTAGGCCTAAATGTGAAATATATTACAAGTTAAAATGCAATAGCGAAGCATTGCCGGACCCACTAGTCTTGCATAAAACATTCATACCAATTACGAACAATTTAATAAAAATTGAGCAAAATGGGTTAGCCGTTCTCTCTTGATGAATAACTACACACTGTTTACACCGTTTTTATACATATAGATTTCACAATAAACCGAATTTTTCCAAGCAGCACAGGGAATTTTCCACTTTTACGTCGTCTAAAATCATCAAATCAAGCGATACAATGAAAAATTTCGTTGAAAAAATCCAAAATTGTAGAGTTTTTTCCCAGAATTTTTCGAGTTTTCCACCAAGAATTTTTCTATTTTTCCATTCGAAAAGTCATTTCGGAATGTTTATCCGAAATTTTAACATTTATATAATTAAAAATTATCAAAACACAATAAAATTTAAAATTTCGTCGAAAAATAATTCAAATTTTTGGAATTTTTCCAAAATTTTCAATTTTTTCAACCGAAAAGCCACAACGGAACAGTTGCACACAAAAATTTATACAAAAACTTAATTTGCGATGCAAAATGTTTCAGAACAAATCCAAATTTTTCGAGTTTTTCCCGAATTTTCCGAGTTTTTCACCGAGAATTTTTCTATGTTTCCATTCGGAAAGTCATTTCGGAATACTTATCCAAAATTGTTCACTGTTACACGTCCAAAATTATCAAATCATAAGATAATAGCAAAATTTCGTCGAACAACAAATTCAAACTTGCCTGTGTATAGCTGACCTTGAAAAGAATATGAATTCTTTTATTCACAAGCAAAAAAATATTACTGTCCCATATTTTTCTGGCTTTGATTTCAATTATTGTGTGAAGCGCGTCCGTTCTCTATACTCATACAATTGCTCATTAATAGTTATACAATCGGCAGGCATCTAATATTTATATAAACTGCAGCAGCTTTGTCATTTGCAGCCTGGCAAGTTACTTCGTTATTAAGTCGAATGAAACGTAAACGCATAGTTTTATATTGATTTCACGTACAGTACGATGAAAAAAATATCAAACTTTCATACAATTTGTATGTGTGTCACTCACATAACGGTTAATCAAAAAATACAATGGTACCGACAAATGGTTGTCATAATTTCGTATAGTAAGTCTACATTTCAGTTTCAAAAGTACTTGCAAAAAAACATTAGTTTTCAGTATGAATTTTGTTTGTTCCTGAACTTGCTCGAGAACTAATCCACCATATCTGTTATCCAATTACTTCTTCCAATCGAAATATAGTTTAAACAATATCCAGAGTATTTCATTCTATTCCACCTAAGTGCACTCTGTTCATCGCTACTTGCCTATAAAATTGAAGGATTCTTTCAAATACTTCCGCGCTTTCTGCCAGCCACATTCGACTTTACATCAGTTTGGCAAAACAAACCACAAAACAAACGAAAGAATCCAAAACATTCGTTAATAAATCAATGTACAAGTTGCATTCTCATTTGTCCTCATTTTTGACAAGCGTTTGTGCGATTGTTGGCCCATTGTATCTGTACGAATAAAAAAATATTCAAAGTCTTTACCTTCCTGTTGTAGTATAAACCCCGACAAATCTTGCCCATAAACTTTTACAGATTCCTAACATGCAATGTAGTTGTGCAATCATGTCCAATGTTTGTGTAGCTCTCTGGATAGCGGGAGAGGGATGGTGGTGTTGTACTGGTGAAATGACATTAGAGTAAGCAAACGTGTGCTGGAGACTGCATAAACTTTTACCTCTGAAAAAAATTAACTTTTGTGCTTTTTGCAGTGAATCTTTATGCAGGATGAGAAAGATTTTTGTTTTCTTTTTGCAATAGATGCCAAAGTTTGTGATTTAAGTTCCTTTTGGGATTTTTTTATTTTTTTCCTTCCATTTATTCTGTTGTCCTGCCGCCTCCATCCATAGCAATGTCATCAATGTCATTTTCAGTCAAGGAACTTGTTTGTTCACGGCTAAGAACCTTTCTTTCTGGAAAACATCTAATTTGTCTTTGGCCACGAGGCAACTAGGAATCAAGTTGGTGAAATCTATTGCCAACCAATGGATTAGAATTATTACAGGAACATAAACGTAGTTCTGCCATACAACTTCGGACCTGGCAAACTTCGTCGCGATCCTAAGGTTACAAATACATATAAGCTCGAAGGGTATAGTAAAACACAGTTAGTTCAAGTTTTAATGCGATTTATTTGAATTTAATCGAAATTGGTGAAGAGCGATCTGATTAACAATGTTTTTCGATTTGTTTTCCGGCTTAGAAACAAATAATGAAGATGGTTTTTCAATACGCGAACAGACAACGTACGGTTAATCTTGTGAAAAGCAGAGAAATTCGAGATTGATCCCACAAAATTTCATTGAGGGGTTTTGCGATTTATTGATTGTCATCGCAAAAGCCAATAGAATATGGAGTTGAATTCGCTTGAATTTTGGAAGGGAAGATCGGCTAGAATAATATTAATTCGTGGGATAAGGATTTCCTCTCCTTGGAATTTGCCCCTGATGAACGTCGCTTTAATCACATTGATGATCAATTTCTTGACCGACAAACGCGTACCGTTGCACAATTTAAGATGTTTCAGATTCCGCAACATGCTTATGATCGATCCCCCCGTCAGCTGTAAATTATGCGGCGGAGTTCCTGACACTACTAAAAAATTCTGTCGGATAGTTGGTCGCCTCATTCTCGTTGGTCACACTGTCAACGGATTTGTATGAAGGCAGTTCTCCATCGATTCGACTTTGAATAATAACATTCAAGCTATCGACGACCTTATTCTTCGCTGCTAGTATGGACCGTTCCCCTATCCAATATAGATTTTTAAAATTTTTTGCAATGCCGGGGAAAACTTTGGTGATGAGTTCCTCTTTTGACGATGTAAACTCGAAAAAATTTGCCGGGAACGTCATCAATCCAGTTGAAACATCAATAGGAATTTGGCCATTACCAAGTGCCAGTAGCTGTCTTGAAAATTCAGTAGCACAAAGATGACGATTTCAGGCATGCGTTAATTTCATAAGCAGCAGTAGATTTTGGGATGACGCGAAGAGTTTTACGATAATATCATAGCCACACCAATTCATCTCGAATCACCTCGTAAATCCTTAATCGTTCGGTCAACTGCCTCCAAAACACGTTTATGTGCCATTGTGAATTCATCCCAAATGATGATTTTGCAATCTCACAACAATTTCGCTGCACGTTGGCTTGTCAACCGTGAGAAAATTCATCAGCAGCTTCAAAGCAGAAAGTGCTGGTCGAACGCCTTTCAATAATGTGGCAGAAATACCAGCGGATGCAACAGCTAACGGAATTTGCGATCTTGACCAAATGTTGTCAGAATCAATCCTGGGGGAGCATCGCTAAAGTAAATGCCTCCCGTTTCATCGTCAATAACCTCCATCAGCGAATCGTACACGTTCGTTTGCTCGGCATTCAATGGCGGCCTACTTTTTCGGACTCTTTTAGTCAGCTCATCTCGATCAATGCTTGATCTCGTTGCAATTCGTGATTGAATGCATCGTGCATCGAACGATTTGACGCTGGTATTCCAATTTCAACAGTAGACTGCCACACATGAGCACGCACATGTCTTCGATCAAAAGTTAATTTCAAGATCGAAATTTGAACTTAAATGGAGAATGAAAAAGAAGTGATAACTTGTAAACAAACCTTTTGTTCTATTGGCCGTTTTTAAATTGAGGTGATAGCCATCCTATCCACGACAGAACATCAACGGGTATTGAAGTGCATATCACCGATGAGTCATGCCTCAGTTGTCTACCATCCCGACGCTTGAGAACAATATCGAGTGATTGCACATTATTCCCCTCAATCACCACTGCTACTTCATTTATAGTGGGAGCATCGAATTATCCTGCATGGCAACCAGAGGGCTTTTGTCTGCTCTGATAATGATTTTGTGGCCGTCGGAATGCATTGTATTCAATGCGGTTTTAAACAATCGAACCAATACGTTATACTCATGCAGAAGATTTTGAAATTGTACGATCATTTCGAGTTTAATCTTTTAACATAATAATCCCAAATTTTCCAAGCATCATAACGAATTTTCCACCTTTACGTCGACAGAAATCATTAAATTAAGCGTTACAGTGCAAAATTTCGGCGAAAAATCTAAATTTTGCGAGATTTTACGGAATATTTCGAGTTTTCCACCAAGAATTTTTCTTTTTACGGAATATTTCGAATTTTCCACCAAGAATTTTTCTATTACCCGAAATATTATTCTATTACCCGAATTATTATTAAGATAAAATTCAAAATTTCGTCTAAAAAAAATACATTTGTTGACATTTTTCCGTAATTTTTCGACAAAAATTTTCTATTTTTCCATTCGCCACTACGCCACTACGGAACAATTGCACACAAAATTTTAAAAAAAAATTCAATTATCGATTTTTATCAAATCAAATCAATGCAAATTTTTTCCGGAAATTTCCGAGTTTTCCACCAAAAATGTTTCTATTTTTCCATTCGAAAAGTCATTTTGGAATAATTATCCGAAATTTTTCACAGCTCCATCGTCCGAATTTATTAAATTGTACTAAAATGCAGAATTTCGTCGAAAAAACAAATTCAAACTATTTGAATTTTTCTGGAATTTTCCGTATTTTTCAACAAAAAGCTTCCATTTTCTATCCGAAAATCCATTCTGTAACAATTACACACAAAATTCCATACAAAAAGGCAATTTTCGATTTTTCCAATTTTCCGGAAGATTTTCCCAAAATGTTCTTTTACATAAACCTCCTGGCAATAACGAACAAGAAAAGTTTGAGCAAAATCGGCCCAGCCGTTCTCAATTGATGAATTACTATACATTTTTGCCACCATTTTTATATATAAAGATGTGCGGAGACTGTGGGTTGATGGGCTAGAAGGGAAATAATTGCTTCAAGATGAAATTATTAATTGGTTTCAATGATTTGAAAAGACGAATCCAAGTGAAATTAAATTAAATTATGAGAATTTCTTTAGGTTAAGTTGGAGTGGCAAAGTTTAAAAAATAGAAAAGGAAATAATATTGAGGTTAAAGGAAATGATTGCTGGTGAAATAGTTATTTAGAATTGATCATATTTGAGAGTGTTAACATTTATTGCTTCTGGTATTCGGGATGTGATGGCGAAGTAAACTTTAATTGGTTTTCCGACAAATGTAATAGATAATGCGTTAGTGATAGAAGGAAAGGAATCTAGTGTTATTGAATGTTATTAGTGAGCTTTACATAGAAAGAAGTGTTTTATAGAATTCGGCTAAAGATTATAGTGTTACGGACACTGTTCAGTACCATTGCAGAATTTAATAATTTCAGACAGAAATGATACCAAAAGATATTTCAACTATACTAAGGTGGCACATAATAGGCGTTGTGTTTTAATTAGTGAATAAATTTTTCCGGTTGGTGGTATTTTACATAAGTAACACAATTTCCAATATAGAATACAATTGGTTCCCGAGCCAGAACTATATGATACATAAATACGTTACTTTACATAACCCTACATACATACAGATCTTATGATTTTACTTGCATAATTTTTTCCAATCATTTTGAAAAAAAATGTTCACTTACATTGCCATACAGTTTGAAAATAGTTCCTTTTTTGGGTTCTTAAAAGTTAATAAATGCTTTTAAGAGCTTTTTTTCGCTCTCACAATACGGATAATTTAATCTTAGCACATACCCACTTTACTATCAACAGCTATGTTTGTGAATGTGTTATAAGGCAAAAACGGTTTCTAAAGCATACAAGCTTTTCACCTCTTACGTTATTCGCAAAATATGTTTAAGCAATTCGACTTTAAAAAAATTTATAATTTTTCATAACTTTTTTTCCTCTTAGCTAATTAAATGAAATGAGAAAACATTGTCTATTTCATTCGGCTGCACTCCACATATGCACTAGACTGGTCGCAATTTTTTTTTTTTTTAAATTTAATTGTGTGCCCCGCTTAAAATATGAGGTTTGGTGTAAGAAATCATGTCCTAATTTTTCAGCTCAATCCGACGGTGCCTAGTCGTGCCTAGTGGGACCCAAAGTTCCCCATATTATAAAAACACCTATTTCAGATCAGATCTTTTTAGTCCTCCTTTTTTCTTCTGGGTTTAGGTAAAACTTTGAATAACTTTTATGAAAGCAAAAAAAGCTAAGAAATTACATCAAGAACAAAAAAAATTTTATCAGCTATAAATTGATTTTTGTTTGATGTTGAGGGCTAGTGAAAAAAACCCGATGTGGATATGGCGATGTAGCCAATACAGTACTGCGATCATTAAATTATGTTCAGTAGTTTCTTTGCCTTTTTTTTAACCTTTATGTGAGTGACAAAAAAAAAAACACCTTCTCCAGAAGTACCCGGGTACCCACATACAAATTTTATAAAATTTGGATATTTTTTGCTCGTACTGTACGTAAAATCGATATTAAACGATGCTTTTATGTTTTGTGTTTTTTTATATCGATTTAACGTACAGGACGATGAGAAAAATATCAAAATTTCATACAATTTGTATGTGGGTACCCGGGTACCCCTGTCACTCTGGAGAAGGTGTGTTTTTTTTGTCACTCAGATAAGGGTTAAAAAAATGAAAATTTAGTTCTTGAATTCAGTGTAAAATTTTACATTAAAATCAATTGTCAAATGTCCCGGATACAGAAACTTTTTAAATTTTGTGACAAAGTGTTATCTATGAGAAAAGATCAATTGAAATTCATAATTTTAAAAAAGAAAATCAGAATAGCAATCTTTAAAGAATTGAACAATTGAAAATCAGAATTTTTACTTGATATTCAGAAAATATCAAATAAAATTTAGAAGTTCAATTTGAAATTCAAAAAATGCTAACTGTGATAGTTTTTGACAAAAATTTGCGAAGACAAGTACTCGACGGTTTTGCCCTAATTCGGAAACAAGGAATTATTAAATTTTTCAGTTACAATGATAGTTTTTTTAAAATTTTTTGAGAATTGTTTTTTAATGGTTTAAATATATTTTCCACTAATTATAGGAAGGTTTTCTGATAAGCTTGACTTATTTAAAACAACTTTGTCCAAACTGAATTATCGAAAATAAAATTATAGTCTGCAAAAATCGATTTAAGCTCATAAGCCGTTTCTTTCGATTCCCTTCTATCGTTTTCGAATTTTAAATAGAAATTTTGAATTTCAATTGTTTTTTCGAATTTCAAAAAAAATTTCTGATTATTAATTGGTCTTTTTTAAACTACAATTCGAAATAGTGTAGTTTTGTAAATGTCCCAATCTCTTTGATTGTTACTAGCTTTAGCTTTATTGATAAGTGACTAACGAAGGATCTAAAACATCAAAGTTCAGTGTAGTGTAACAAAACTGTTTGCCGGGGGTGTTTCTCAAGAAAAAGTAAAACCCTCAACCGACCTCAATTTGTTCGTTTTTGTTTCTTCAGCATCTTACGTCAAGAGCTCTCTTCATCCATATGTGGTCATTTCAGTCCTCTTGTAGGGTATCAGTTTTCAACATTTTCTTATTTGACACATAGATTTTTTTGCTTTGGCTCTTGTTATTTATTTTCGTTTTCACATCTGCTGAGTCGAAAAAAGTGACAAAACTTTTTCACAGAATTTTTTCCAAAAAAGACGATATATTGTTGTTGATGTTGCTTTTTTCCGCAATTCCATAGAAAAGTGTTCACAAGAAAATTGTACATGTGTCTTATAATGTTTGGTAAAACTTTTTTTTCCTCCTCTTATTTCCTGTTTCCGGTTTAAGTGATGTTTATGTTTGCAAGATACACTGCTAGAAGATATGGACACCACCACAACAGATGCAACCAAAGCGACGTATGTTCGTTACTGTCATTGCTCATTCTCGTTGTTATTTTGGAAAGGACGAGCTGCAACTCGTTATTGTTGCTGATATCTTACAGTTAAAGGATATTGTGTTGTTAAAATTCTTGTCACCTTCGTGGCTATATCAGAGGCTTCTATTTTAAATCTTTAGTTTTATATTTATGTTTGTTTTTATTGATATGAAATTGTTTTGTTTTAAGAAATATTGATTTGCATTAAGTAATGTACATTGGTAATATATATTAAACTATGTGTATAAAAAAATTGTCTAACGACTTACCTGAAAAAAAAAAAGAAATAATATTTATTCAGCATTTAGCTATTTTGTAATCAATAAATTTAAGATTATTTTAATTATACCATCACCCTTAGGGATGAGGGTATATATCATTTGATACGACCCAAAAGTGTAACACATAGAAAGAGTCATTTTAGACCCTAGGTTTCTTAGAACCAAAAAGGATTCATGACTTTTTAAGTCGTTTGAGCCATGTCCGTCTGTCTGTCTGTCTGGTGGCTGTCCGGTTGGTTCGCACGATAACTTTCGAAAGACGCAACCAAATGTTTTGAAATTTTGCACGAGTTATTATTTTCTCAAAACTACTTACGGTATTGCAAATGGGCTACATGACCCCGCCCCTTCTGGTCCCTCCCATACAAATACATCATTCCGCCCACTTTAGAAATCGAGTAATAATATCAATACACCCTACGGGATCGTCCCCAAATTCTGTATTTAGTAAAGCTATAACAGGATAAAGTTTTGGAAAAAATTTTGAAAGCCTAGCCACGCCCCTTCTGGTACCTCCCATACAAATCGACCTTTCCGCCCACTATAGAGATGGTGAAATAATATCAATAAATTAAACGTGATCGAAACCAAATTCTCTATTTAGTAAAGCTTTAACAGGATAAAGTTTTGGAGAAAAAAATTGGATGTCTATCCACGCACCATCTGGTACCTTCCATACACATCTGGTACCGCCCACTTTAGAAATCGATTAATATTATTAAAAGACCTAACGCGATCGTGCCCAAATTCTGTATTTGGTAAAGTTTAAGCAGGATAAAGTTTTGGAGAAAAAATCTGGAAGTCTAGACACGCCCCTTCTGGTACCTCCCATACAAATGTACCACTCCGCCCACTTTAGAAATAAGGTAATAATATCAATACACTCGACACGATCGTGCCCAAATTCTGTATTTTGTTATGTTATAACAGGGCAAAGTTTTGGAGAAAAAATTGGAAGTCTAGCGACGCCCCTTATGGTACCTCCTATACAAATGTACCTTTCCGCCCACTTTAGGGATGTAGTAATAATATCAGTACACCCAACTCAATCGTGCTCAAATTCTGTAATTAATAAAGCTATAACAGGATAAAGTTATGGAGAATAAATCTGGAAGCCTAACCACACCCCTTCTCGTACCTCCCATACAAATGATATCAATATAATAGAAAATTATTTATTTTACTGAGGGTAAGGGTAAATGTAAGTAGGGTTGCCCGACTGAAACTTTCTAACTGGTTTTAATTACAAATCGGTTAATTTCAATAACACAAGACTTAAACAATATCTTATATTGGGTGATGGTATTTATCAGTCAGTTTAACTGACTGAAATTTCTGTACTGGTTTTTGTACACGTGGGCAAAGACTCTGCCTTTCAAATCTTAATACATTTAATATCATTCGTAAGTGAAATAATATTTCACTGTTCGGCATTACACACTTCAATTGTATACACATATTATTACAAATTCAAATATATGGATATTGAGTTGCGAAGAAGATTTAGGAAACGAAAGGTTTAATGGCTATGACACCACCTTCAACGATTCAAATTCTAGTGCAAATGCAGGTATTACTTACGGCTTTCTATCACCACTGGTGATAAAAATTGATCTCATCTCATGTTAGTAGACAGAGATAGTGTCAAAGAACACAACTGTAACCTATCTCAATTTTTTGTCAATTTGTCACTTCCACTCAATTGCGTCTAACCCCCTCTTTTAATGTATGGCGGTATAGCCTCCTGTCTTTAAATACTTAACGCTCCGTGAAGTTAATATGGTTCTCATTTTGTCTTCAAAAGTTGGTTTATCGAGCGCTGTCGTATCGATGTAGGAAATAATCTCAAAACTTTTGCCACTCCTTTCGTTGAACACAGAATCATTTGTTGAAACTCTTCAGTTAGAGTGGTGTGTTAACTAACACATGTTCACTTCAATTGCATAATTTTAGGTGAACATTATTGCAGCCATTTTGTGCAAACATCAAGATTGATACCAACATGTACGTACGTGTGTAAACTTGTTGCAAAATCACTTCGTTTGAATGTATGTTAAAGCCAAGCACACAAACACACAACTAGCGCAGACATTTATCTCTTTTAGTTTTTCGTGTGCCAAGGGGTGTTGCGTTGCTCATGTTACCAATTACGCTGCAATAAGTTTTATTGTCTAAGAGTTTTGCACACACATTATCAGCTTTCCCACTTTTACAAGCTTAGATCCTGCAGAAAGCAATGCATACATGTAAGCAATAAGTGGCTACATGATACTTTGGCAGAGAGAGAGAGAGAGAGAGAGAGATGACACATAAATATATATTAACTTACACATTGTTAGATATTGTATTGATACCCGTATTGATCGCATATCCGCTTCTCTTCTTCCAAAATCCGTATGCAATTTTCGTACACATTCTGCAACATTACTATGATTTTCAAAGTAATGTCGCAATATTTCCCAGCGTTGTTCAAGCGTATACACAAACATATTCGTTCAGCGGAAGGATACAACTAATTATCTGTCAAATCAGACATGAGCTAAGTGTTACCATTCACGAAATAAGCACGACTTGAAAAAAAAACGTAAGATGATGGACCCGTTAGGTATGACCCCGAGAAATTGAAACAGTTACCACATCCCTTCTGGAACGAATTCAAGCATATACATTTATATTTATATACCTTTTCTACAAGCGAACTGAACTCAACAAGAAGGTCCTGTTAAAGGACCTTGAACTTTTGTGATTGTTTGATAAAACCAGGACCATCAACTTCTACTACTTAATGAGGCATCAAGCACACTTCCATAACTACAACCACAAAACAAAAATAGCCAATTATAACAGAAAGTTGCAATTAATATAGCCGAAAGTGCAATTGCAACTCAAGTTCATCCTATTAATTTAATTTTGAAAAGTTACTGAGGTCCTTGAGATTTTATTCGGCATTCGCGGAATATCCTAGTATTTTTTTGGAGCATAGCTTAGTAAACACATTTAAGTGATGCAATTTTTATACTTAAACTAGCTGGCCCGGCAGTCTTCGTCCTGCCTCCAAGTTATTGTAAAAGATGTTAAGTACAGTTAAAATCTAATAACGATTGGTTAATTACTTTGACCTCAGATATATTTCAATTTAAAGAGCGAGATTTTTCCGGACAAAATTTGTTCTTTATATACCAAAAAGATTATTTCAGTAAACTACGGATAAGTGCACATCGCATAAATGCAAAAACCGCATAAATGCACTGGAACTTGAAGCCATTAGCCTTTTTTATACGTTTACATACAAAAATACACGGATAAGTGCAACACGTATAAATGCAAAAATCGGATAAATGCACAACTTCTGCTAACCTGAAAGTACTTTTTTAGTACAACTTTGCATGCATAAATGCAAGTCTCTCATAATATGTTACATAAATGTAGATTATGATTTAGAGAAACTGGAAAAAAAATATGTAAGGTTGGAACAGAAAACACGGTTCAAAAACAGATTTCAGACTTTTTCAGCACACGTATATGTATTTTGCAAAAAACAATGTTGCAAAATATGATTGCAATGATTCATTAACAGCTCTTATTTTGTCACAGAACTGAATATTTTTATTTTTTTTTGTATAAAATATGATAAACACTAAAGCAATGAAATATAAATTTGTGTTTTTTTTTACCTTAAACTGAACTGATTTTATAAGTTTTTATTGAAAACCTGTTATGTAATGTGAACCAAATATAAATAAAAACATTAAACAGCTTTATATTTAATTACTTTCTTAAAGTTTCGTCCAAACTGAACTGGTGTTACAGATTAATAAAACTAATGTAATGTTTGTATAAATGCAATAATCGTGCACTTATGCAATGTTTGTATATATGCAATAGTTGTGCACTTATCCGAGTGTTGTATAAATGCAAAAACCGCATAAGTGCACAAAAAGTCGCGCGAAAACCGATATGCACTTATCCGTAGTCTACTGTATATATTATTGTAAGAATTGATAAAAAAGATCGGCAGTGTCGTCCATGATATGATGAAAACTTACTTATTAATAGGCATATATTCTAAAACCACATTTTTAAGCAGATAGCACTTTGCCCCTTTTTGGGGTAAAAAAAAGGGGCAAAGTGCTTTCATGTACGAATTTTCAAAAATCCCTTCATTTGACTCAACAACCCTATAAAACGTTTGGCCTGGGTGATAGCAACAGTTTTTCTCATTTTCGGGTTAGTAGCCTTAAGGTTTGATATGGGAAAAACAACTTTGTGAAGCTCTTTAATTTTATAGGAAGTGCGCCAATACAAATGTTCGCCATTCTACCTTAAGCCGTTTTGTGGTCTGGGTGACCATCTATAGTCCATCACCAACTTTCACTGACATTTTGGTACAAATCGGTTCAACCGTTCTCGCAATTAGTGGTGACATTAAAATATACATCCATTTTTATATATTGACTTCTCAATAATATTGATGTTTTAAAGATGTATATATGTAATGTTCTCACTGGTGACTAAATGACATTGCAAAAATTAAGTGTATCATAATCTAAACACCGGCAACTGAATAAAAACATACATCCAACATTTTCTCATGTCCAAAAATACATGTTAAGTTTGAGTAATGTCGGACAATCGATATAAATTTTCGAAATAATTCAACTACAGCCAACTCAACAGCGGGTCCATTTATACAGAAAAAAATTTCTCATATTATAACAAATATACATTCTAAATTTCAGTCAAATTGTTTAATTCGTTAAAATTTTCATTATAATTCCACCCTAGCGGCACCTACCGGGTCCAGTTATACAGAAACTTTGTTCTCATGATCACTCAAATATACATACTAAATTTCAGTTAAATTGGTCCATTCATTTAAATTTTGATTAAAAATACACCCAAACGCCACCTACCGGTTCCATTTGTATATACAATTTTTTCTGATGATCAAACAAACATACATTCTGAATTTCAGTTAAATTGGTCCATTTGTTCAAATTTTGATTATAAACCCACCCCAGCGCCACCTACCGGGCGCTGGTGGACCACCCTTAACATTTAGGGTGATGAAAAATAGATGTTAGCCGATTCTCAGACCTACCCAATATGCTTACCAAATTTCAGAGGAATCGGTCAAGCCGTTTCGGAGGAGTATGCAGACTAACATTGTGACACGAGAATTTTATATATAAGAGATATACACTAGAGCCCCGACTTGCGTCGTTAATGGGGACCGGAGAAACGCGACGCAAATCGAAATCGAACCTCCTTTTTTTATATAAATGCACTGAAATTAAATTTATTGGGGTAAATATTCAAAGCAGTGCAAAAGATTTTGTATTTTTGATAAAAAAGCAAGTATGGATAAATTTACTTCAACAAATGTTTGTAATTATTATAAAGTAATAAAAAAAAACAATAAATTAAGAAAATATAACAAAAATTAAATTCATTTACATATGTATATTCGTAAAGAGTGGATGCAGTAAAAAAATTAACTGTTTTTAGCGACGCAATTCGAAATCAAAACGACGCATAACATAACAGTAACGACGCAAATCGGAAACAAAACGTCGCTATTCGAAATAAAAAACGGTGCAAATTGGGGTCAAAACGACGTAACTTGAAATTGCAACGACGCAAATCGAATTTTTTCAGTTTTTAAAAAGCGACGAAAATCGAAACATCGCAAATCGGGACGACGCAAGTCGGGGCTCTAGTGTATTGAGTTAAGTATATCTAACCTAACCCGCCTCATAGACACAATCCCACCAGGCAACCAGTATCTTTGTTATCTCTCCAACTTGTTTATGCCACTCGATCCTTTCTTACGAGCCGTGATGAACTTTCCCGGTGGATAGTAAACACACACACACAGAAGCTGGGTCATAAATAAACTCTCATGCATTACTTGCAACAAATGCCATTAGTGGATACCACAAAAAGAAATCAAGTTAAAAATAAAGAATGAAAACGAACAGAATAAAGTTTCGAAAAAATCTAATTGAAAAATAAGTTTTTTTTGCTCATGCCAACTCTCTTAGTGGAGGAAAATATAGACATACAAGATAAGAACAGCAATAACAATAACAAAAACGCTAGGAAATCAACACATATATAGCATAAGAATGGAATTTTGATACGTCGCACAGTGGGGAAAAAAAGGTTTTTTTCGGACATTTGAAATTTAAGGCCGCAATTCTCGATCGATTTTCGAAATTTTTTTTTTGTATTATTGGAAACGAGATTGTGCACGGAATGTACGTTTTTTTTTATTCTGAATTCCTTACCGTAATTTTTTTAAAATTTGTCAAACGTTTTACATGTTTCCTTATTTTGACAGATGATGTAAGATATTAAGGTATTGTGGTCTTTTTAAATGAAAAGCACACCACTTAGCCTACTTGTAAACACATAATTGTATCTTAGCAGAAGTTTGAAACTGCATTATTTTAGTACATATGCGAAAAAATTGCATGGAGACCTTCACCGATTTGGCTTGTTTTATACAGACGACTTTCTTAAAACTTTTCCAGGTTGTAAATAAGATTTTGTTCTAATCGGATAATAATTATGAGCAGGACACCGAGTTAAAGTGTGAAAATAGTGTCTCCACATATTTAATTGCAGTTGAGCCAAAAAAAAATTTTTGGTCTTCACTTAGTTTAATTCGTAACATATTTTTACATTAATTGAGGTCAGTTCGAAATTTTTAGGACACGTAATCCAAAAAATGTTTGTCATTAAAGTCAAAAATTATTTTTCATCGACTTTGACAAATTTAAGAAAAATTACGATAAGGAATTCAGAGTAAAAAAAAACGTACATTCATTGCACAATTTTGTTTCCAATAATACAAAAAAGAATTTCGAAAATCGATCAAGAATTGCGGCCTAAAATTTCAAATGTTGAAAAAAACATTGTAGTGCTATAGTTCGGTTAAAGATCTATACTATTGGTAATTAGTGATTATTACCAATAGGTTTTTGTTCAAGAGTTGTGAACTGTATTATGAGACAGCGGGTAAGGCGTATAACGTTATTTCGGCATTCACCACAATGCCTCGTCAGCGCCCTTTGCTGCGACTTCTCCACTATCATCACAATTCTCAGAGATCAACAAAAAACAAAATCAAGAGCAACAAAACACTGAAGGTACACAGTACGTGGTTGGCAATTGTGCCAACAACAAAAACTTCTATGTAATTGTGTCCGATGGCCACATGCATAGACAAGAGCTTGTGTGAATGTTTTATGTTGACTTGTTGTGTGCTTTGAGGATACTATCTTCGCACCGGTGGGCAGAGTTTCTCATTTAAATTGAGTAACTTTCTTCCCTTAAGGTTTGTGATGATAGTGGATGAGTCGCAGCAAAGGGCGCTGACGAGGCATTGTGGTGAATGCCGAAATAACGTTATACGCCTTACCCGCTGTCTCATAATACATTTCACAACTCTTGAACAAAAACCTATTGGTAATAATCACCAATTACCAATAGTATAGATCTTTAACCGAACTATATCACTACAATATAATTCTCAGAGATCAACAAAAAACAAAATCAAGATGTTCAAAAAAACTTTTTTTTCCCCACTCTTAGCAAGCTTCGACATTTGTGTTGTTTTTTGCTGAAATTTTTTGGCACATTGAAATTTTTTCTTAGTTTGCTGGTCGTTTTTTGTTTTGTTGGTGTATTACTAATGTTAACTTGTTTGGTTACGCCCTCTATGAAGTTAAATAAACCATTGAGTTTATAATACAAAGAGAAGAGAGAGATCAGTGGCGATGGAAACCAGTTGTCTTTGTGTGTTACATTGGTCTGGTGGAGATTTGTATGCTTTGTACATCAAGCGGCCTGATATATTGGCATATATTGGCCAGCACCTGGATTTGTTGGTTATTTAAATATATACTTTATTCCAAAAATAAGATATGAGAGAGTCTACATTTTTAGATTCACACACCGTGAACTACTGTTTAATAAAGAATCTGAAAGTCAGTTACTTGAGATGCTTTTACTGGATGTAAATAGCAAGTCACCCGCATGTTACAATCATCATGCTACCTACGGTCATTTGCATTGTTAGCTTATTTAAGAGAGAGGAGTAGAGTTCGGTTAATATCCAGTAACTGTCTCCAGGGATTTGGTCTGCTCATTGTTTTAAAAAAGTTTTCCCTACTTTCACAATCAAAACCACTGTCCTCTCGTACTTGTGCAAAAACAGATGAATGTGCTGCTGGCTAGTGTTGTTTCTCTTGTGTATGAATGGTATTGTCACCAAATAAAAAAAAGGGGAAACTAGGGAAGAAAAAATTCACATGATTTTTGAGGAATGCCATGAATTTCTGAAAAGATTTAATTTTTCATGTTTTCATTTCTTGTCTTCACATGTACGAAGGGTATGAGTGTGAGGCACATAATGATTATGAGAGTGTGAGTTGCATGGCATTTGTACTGTGCTGATATGTTTTTCTTGTCGCTATGAGAAACAACTTCAAAAATACATTTACTATGTATGTTCTTTGTTAGCATGAGATTAGTAGGTACTTTTATAGAAAGGGTCACTGTAAATGAATAGCGAATCATATATCACAGCAGAGAGAATTATACCACTGAGCAATCTATAAAAATAAACGAAAGGATGAAAAATTCGTCAAATTCGTAATTCGTCATAAAAGCTATTTAAAATTTGAGTTACTTTAGATGTTTTAATTTGGAAATAGTTGTATATTTAAATATCTGGATATTTAAATATTCCATTATTTAAATATTTGAATATTTATTTAATTTGAATTATGCCTATTTGAATATGCGAATTGTTCAAATATTTGACATTAGTATATTTCTTCATTAAATTGTTTCATGTGTGAATATTTTATAATCGTTTTCTGCTTATTTTTTTATTAGTTTATTTTATTATAATTTAATTGGCTGCCTGTTTTACTGCTCCATTTCAGTGTCTACATATTTAATTTCCTTACTGCCCGTCCACAATAAGAACAATTTTTCGTTAAGTGTGTGATTTGCTAAGTTCTTTTGTAACTGCTCCTTATCTCTTAGTTGACAAATTACCAGTCAGGAATAAGGTTCTCCAAGTACCGCAATTTCAATTTATTATTTTTTTTTGTGCTTAAAATGTTTTTCCATTTTAGAATAATATAATTTCTTGCAATTACATGACTGAGAACACTTTGCAGTTACCACAAACGCACATTAATAAGTTCCCAGCAGCAAAAAATGGGGCTTTGCATGCCTTCTTACAGGCCTGCAAAGGCAGTCAGAAGCCCTACCCTTCAAATGCAGTCTTCATTTCAAATTAACATAGGGTGTCATAGGCAGGCAAGGCCTGCACATTCCCTTTCTCATTGAAGGCGTTTCAGTAGGCATGCCTAGTATGTCCTGCTTGGAGTCCTAATAACAAGGGCCTTCTATGAGGCATTGCTACTGCAGACCAGCTTGCAGGCCTGCAAAAGAGCATTTATAGAAGGACTTAAATAAAAAAAACATATGCGAATTATTTCCATATTAAATGATTTCCTACTTTTTATACATTTTTAATACAATATTTATTACAATTTGTAATAACTATTTTTTTTAAACTCCAGCAGCGGGAATCGAACTCGCGACCTCAGTACTCATAGTTGGGCATGCTACCTACTCGGCTATCACGTGATATAGTTGTTGTACGACAAATAACAAACATGTGGGTTTCATAAACAACAGCATCTGTCTTTCCTTCCCTTTAGAGGCCTGTCTACAGGGATAATCGGAGAAGTGACAAGTGCATGGCTATGATCGTCAATTCTGCCTTCTACTAACAGGACTGTCAACAGGCCTGTTTAAGGCAAGAAAGTTTGCATGCCCTTTGTGCACATCTATGGTATTTTGTGGGGTACACAGTAGGGCTGCTCACAGGCCAGTTTTTAGAAGGGAAAGAGGCATGTCTGCGGGATCTTTTCTCACCCTAGTAAGAGGCCTCATTACAGGTCTCATTTGAGAAGCGAAATGTGCATGGGTATGGAATTTTTTGTTAGGCTTAGTGAAGGACTTATTATAGCCTGTATACATGCCTGGAAAAGGAAGGCGTATTTGAATGTCAACAAACTGCCTTTGAAGGCATGTTAGCAGGCATATTTTTACAATGCCTCGTCTTTTCCGCTGCTGGGTTACATAGATTTTGGCCAACATCAACATACAATTGTATTACGTACACATAGACATAGATCCGTTGCATAGAATAGCAGACGGATGCCTAGTATATAGGGACGAATTACGAACTTGGCTTTCTTTCTAAGAATGCACTTAATGTAACGATTTAGAAAAATGTGAGATGTATGTTGCTCTTGAAGATGCAAGCAACTGTTCATATGTATAAACAAACAAATATGTATAAACAAACACTTACTAGGTACACAACGCATCACCCTCGAGTGGGACTCACACATTACTATCTACTTACCGTAGAAGTACAAACGGACAAAGTAAAACAACAAATTTTAGTAAAAAACTACGTATAAATACTTCAAAGTACACAAACATTAAAAGCTACAAAGAGAAGAGCACAAAGCAGAGAAAAGATGAGATCCTGCTAGGAAATACTACTTGCCATGCAGGTGAAGTGAATGCCACATCTCGTTGCATTTAAACATGCTACGGATGCCTAAGGAAAAAAGACAAAGAACAAAAAACAGTATTAGGAGGAATGGCGATGGCTCAGAAGAGGCATTAAATGCGTTTATATGATGGCAGGAATGGGGATGAATCATGCTATTGGATGGAATTGACACCGCGTCTCTATCTTACCGCCAGGAATGATCTAAACTAACACCAGCACTTGGAAGTTGTAAGTTTTTGTATTATTTTTTTGTCTTTCTGTGCGTTGTTTTCTAAGGTTTTAACAAAGTTCTTGTTTGCCAAAGAATCGGCAAACTTTTCAAACATTTATATTCCTAAGACACTTCATGTGTTTCGAAAGTGAAAGTATGTAGCAAAGAAAGTTTTGTTAGGAGATAGAATGTAGAATTTAAAAGAAGAGTGGAATAACAAATAAATATATAGATATTAAATAAATATATGTGTAAATAGATGTATTGTTATAAAAAAGAAAAAAGTGAAAATCGTGGAAACTGCCATAGTAAAGTGAACGTTAGCCATTTATTTTGGTTAAGTCAGCCATGAAAGGTACCGCGTGAAACCTAGTAAATTACTTAGTAACATAGGTCTGCCTTCTACGGACCAGAGCGGGAAAATTGTAAAGAAAATATTTTTTCGTGTCATACTCTTTCTCGTTATCGCACATGTGTCGAATATTCGGTGAGAATCTATCTCATTTGCCGGTTAGGTATCTGATACTGCAGTGGCCAAGTAGAATTCCACAGACCAGTCAAATTTCGCCTACGCAAAAACCAACCATGTATTCCGAAACCTAGTAAATTACTTAGTAAGTCTGCCTTCTACGGACCAGAGCGGGAATATTACAAAGAAATATTTCTTCGTGTCATACTTTTTCTCGTTATCGCACATGTGCCGGATATTCGGTGAGAATCTATCTCATTTGCCGGTTAGTTGTCTCATACTGCAGTTTCCAAGTAGAATTCCACAGACCAGTTAAATTTCGCCTACACAAAAACCAACCATGTATTCCGAATGTGATCTGCTATAATTAGGTCATAGTGATCTAGCTGTTGTACAATCGTTTCTGGAGAATCAATGCTTCCCAGCCCTCAGTGGAAATGCTTCATTTCGTTAACCTCAACCAAGTTAGATATCCTAAAGCTCCCGTCTATCCAACCTTACTTTAGTATTCCTTACCAAATTTTGCCCCAATGCACAGTGGTCGTTCCCATTGGCCACAAAGAAAAAAAATCAAAGTCAGAAGTTTGTCACCAAGTGTGGCATCAATGCTTCTTATAAAAACAAGGTTTTAAAATTCATAGTTGTTTTTGTTTTATTCCATCTGTACTTTTTTAGAACAGCTTCAAAAAAGAGAGCGAGTAAACAGTTGGTTTTTGCAGTGTGAAAAAGTGAAAAATTAAGTGCAACTTAAAATTAAATAAAACAAAAGAAAAAAAACTTCTGTTGAAATAAACCGAAATGAATATTGAAATAAATTGTACTGACTACATTTTAAAAAGATAACAATGTGTTAAGCTTGTTGTAGATTTGTTACAAAATTAAGATTTTTCCAGTGTCATTGTTAGTGTTCGTTTGTCCATATATGTAAATTTAACTTGAGTTTTAGTTGTGTTCCCCCCTGATGTCTCCAATGGGATTTTATTTGGTTTATAAGTTAATATTTCAAGATTCTAAATTGGTAATATCAGCTGCTCACTTTAGCTCGTCTTTGTGTTATCTCTCTCAGACCAAAGCGGCCTCACCGTTTTCGGTGTCTTTTTTTTTGATTGTGTACTCTGAGAGAGGTCCTTGAATCCTTTGTCCGACATTGACCAAACTGTAGATTTAGTTATAGATTGATGAAATCAATGGATGTACCGACTTTGGTATGCCTACTATGAAATTTAAATTTTCAGGATCTAAGAGAGGTCCTTGAATCCTTTGTCCGACATTGACCAAATTATAAATTAAATCATAGATTGATGGAATCAATGGATATGCCGACTTTGGTGTGCCTACTTTGAAATTTTAATGTTTAGAATCTTAGAGAGTTCCTTGAATCCTTTTACAGATTTTAACCAAATTTTAGAAATTGGTGTCATTTAAAGAGACTGTGAGATGTGCAAAATATTATTCACCTATGATAATTACTTATATTTTTGGCCGCTCTTTGTATGAAACGGCAATTGATAGAATTAATTGTATGCTATTATCGGTTCCACAAACCATTGTATATTCCACTGCCTTCTGATTAACTAGCACTTCAACAAATGTCAGTATTTATTATGTAGCCTTAAATATAGCCCTTTTTGCAGATCCATTTGCCAATTCCATTTCTCGGAGTTCACTCCCAGACCATAGCTCATGGCCCAGCGTAGTAGCTTTCCATATGCAATATACATAAGATCACGCATCGTTGGTAGATATTTCGCAAATATCATGATGACCAAAATATGCATTCTATCTTCATTGAACTATATAAAAAACAAAAAGTGATACATTATTGGTCTTCACAGAATTCCTTATTGAGCTCGACCTCACATTGTTAACAGCCCCTTCTCTATCCTATAAGACAACTGAACTGAAATCACCGCAAAGCACACATCATTATGAAATGCGCTCTCAACATGATTTTTCCTCGAAATAATAAACAATCAAAATATCAAAAACTTCAGCAGAGAAGATGAGAGACTAATTGGTCTGTAATTCTTTTGAAAATTATAAACGGGCTTACCCGCATTAGGTAAAAAACTCATCTCTATCTCTTTAAATCTGGAACAAAATATAGCCTGTTTAAGTCGCAAAGACTTAATGTATGTTAACAGACATTATTACTGGATATAGAATGAATGCAATCCACTCAAAGTTAACCAGAAAGCAATGTATCCACAAAAAGTTTGTCGCGGGTTTTTGAACCTGCAGCGTCATTTGTCCATACTTTTCGGGTCTACAAAACAAATTTTTTTTAGCTCTTATTGAATTATATGCCACGATGGACAGCATGAATGATTTGATGGTATGATTATCTCTCGCAGAATTGACTCGCACCATTTTACTTCGCTAGACTCTTCGTTTATTGGATTTTTGTACAGAGCCTCATCTATGCTAATAAACCGTAATGGTCTTATGCCCGTAAAGACTAAATAACCCATCGCTCAAACTCCGTCGGATCTATGTCGCAGTGTTATTGTACATTAAACCACTCGGATTCGTGCCACCGTGAAAAGCAGCGGTAAACGATTACAATTCTAAATAAAAAATAATTTTTAATAAATAAATATTCCGTTGCATCATGGACCCGTCATTTTTGGAAAAACTTTCACTAATACTGGAAAATCGTCGCTAGAATCAGAAAAGGTTAACTTTAGTGATGGTGTCGACCATCGTGCCAGTCAGTCCTTGAAATGTTAACCGCTACGACCCAAAAGTGCAACACATAGAAGGAGTCAGTTCAGACGTCTGTCTGTCTGTCTGTCTGTCTGTCTGTCTGTCTGTCTGTCTGTCTGTCTGTCTGTCTGTCTGTCTGTCTGTCTGTCTGTCTGTCTGTCTGTCTGTCTGTCTGTCTGTCTGTCTGTCTGTCTGTCTGTCTGTCTGTCTGTCTGTCTGTCTGTCTGTCTGTCTGTCTGTCTGTCTGTCTGTCTGTCTGTCTGTCTGTCTGTCTGTCTGTCTGTCTGTCTGTCTGTCTGTCTGTCTGTCTGTCTGTCTGTCTGTCTGTCTGTCTGTCTGTCTGTCTGTCTGTCTGTCTGTCTGTCTGTCTGTCTGTCTGTCTGTCTGTCTGTCTGTCTGTCTGTCTGTCTGTCTGTCTGTCTGTCTGTCTGTCTGTCTGTCTGTCTGTCTGTCTGTCTGTCTGTCTGTCTGTCTGTCTGTCTGTCTGTCTGTCTGTCTGTCTGTCTGTCTGTCTGTCTGTCTGTCTGTCTGTCTGTCTGTCTGTCTGTCTGTCTGTCTGTCTGTCTGTCTGTCTGTCTGTCTGTCTGTCTGTCTGTCTGTCTGTCTGTCTGTCTGTCTGTCTGTCTGTCTGTCTGTCTGTCTGTCTGTCTGTCTGTCTGTCTGTCTGTCTGTCTGTCTGTCTGTCTGTCTGTCTGTCTGTCTGTCTGTCTGTCTGTCTGTCTGTCTGTCTGTCTGTCTGTCTGTCTGTCTGTCTGTCTGTCTGTCTGTCTGTCTGTCTGTCTGTCT
This sequence comes from Muscina levida, assembly GCA_964034835.1. Lineage (NCBI taxonomy): Eukaryota > Metazoa > Arthropoda > Insecta > Diptera > Muscidae > Muscina > Muscina levida. The sequence continues at coordinate 110,024,051 of OZ035881.1, read as the reverse complement.
GTCTGTCTGTCTGTCTGTCTGTCTGTCTGTCTGTCTGTCTGTCTGTCTGTCTGTCTGTCTGTCTGTCTGTCTGTCTGTCTGTCTGTCTGTCTGTCTGTCTGTCTGTCTGTCTGTCTGTCTGTCTGTCTGTCTGTCTGTCTGTCTGTCTGTCTGTCTGTCTGTCTGTCTGTCTGTCTGTCTGTCTGTCTGTCTGTCTGTCTGTCTGTCTGTCTGTCTGTCTGTCTGTCTGTCTGTCTGTCTGTCTGTCTGGAAGTCTAGCGGCGCCCCTTATGGGACCTCCACCACTTTAGAAATCGAGTAATAGTATCAATATAATAGCAATTTTTTTTATTTTACTGAGGGTGATGGTATATGTAAGTCGGGTCGCCCGACTGAAACTTTCTTACTGGTTTTTATTTATCCTTGTGATGTAATCTGTTAAAAAAACATTGTGGGTTCGAGGTTTGTCGTTCACTTAATGTGACACCCAATAACATTCTTGAGAGTTGGACAATTTTGGATAGGTTTGGATAAACGATCATGTTTTCATTAGCACTATCTTAATGCAAACTATCTTAAAAGTCAATCGGCTTTCAAAGAAAATTTTAAATTTTACAAAAATATTATTTACAAACACCATTATCTACTTGAAACTTCTTGAAATATTTAAAAAAAAATATGATTATACACTACTGTGCGTTATTCACGTCAACGCTTTGTGTCTACTACCAACACCACTGTGAACAATTCCCAATGATCATAGATACGTTTACCTCACGCAAACTCTTTATAATAGATTACAAAGCAAACACATACGCACCCATCCCCATAGACACCAATACTTACACACATTTAACTCTTGGTCATTGTTAAATGCAATTGCACTTGTGTGCTTCAACACAACGCATTTAAGAGATAGTGACAAATAAAGAAAGAACAAGATGCTGTACAAAAACGGATACTACAACTAAGATCCATATCCTAGTCACAGGAGGATAAGGATGATCATATTTATATATTTATGTGTAGTCGTTCGTATGTGAATGGGAAATGGGTAAATGGAACTAAACTCTCTCACACACTCAACAACATTTCCCGGAATAAAAGTGCAAACAGAAACAGATAAGAAAATGTCAAGTGCTAGTAGAACATGGGTGGGTGGTGGTACAAAGCAACGCTTACATGGAACACAAATCTTTGTAATGGAACCGGCAGATGATTTTTTGAAACGTTGTAATTTTCGTTTTCTTCTTTAACTTTCTACTATTTGTTTACAATTGTTGTTGATAAAAGTATTTTATTGATTGTTGATGCTGTTGCTTTTTTCTGTCGAATTTGTTTTAAGGTACACAAAAAAATTGCATTCAAAGTTTTTCATTGTACGAAAATTAAAGTTGTTTTTCTTGCAGTGATGTTGATATCTGATGTAGTTTGAAAGCTAGGATGAACGTAATGAACGTATCGTTTGTAATTAAATAAGCTTTAATTATTTTCTGTATAACAATATTAGTTTAATTGTATCCACCATTTGATGTGTATTGTACTGAACCATCCTTTGGAAGATATACTAATTTCAATTATTTTTCTGTACTTTAATAGGACATCAAAAATTCTACTCATCTTAAAGTCAACACACAGTTCGCTTCACTTTAAAATTTATTGCATACATTATTTGCTATTAAATTTAAGCATCTACACACATACGTGTGCACTTTCCAACGAATCATTCGTTATAGATTAACAAACAGAACTAAAGTATCATAATGTTCTACCCAAACAAGTAAAGAGCTTTTACATACCCTTCACATTTGCCCGCAAAAATCCAATCAGTTGATTCTTTGTTTTTGTTCTAACGGGCTCTTATTTATTGATTTCCTTTGAGATTTTTTTCTCTGTGGTAGTTCGGTTTCACATTTGTTTATTTTCGTATTGAAACTTGTGGATGCTTAAACTTTTATTGATTGTAAATGCCGTAGATAATGCGGGTCATGGACAGCCGTATAGATTGGCAGCAGTTTGTTGCTTTTGTTTAAAAGTTCTTTGTTAATACAAATGCGCAGGCATTTAGAAATGCAGGTTCATATCGAATACCCTCAACATGTAATGCAATGTTCAAAAACAATACTAGGCTACATGTGAACTCAAGTTACTATTAGTTTTCAATTTATAGCAACGAACAAAGACGTGGAAACTAACAAAGATATCCGTGTGTCTATGTTAATGTGAACATAAAAAAAATAAATATCGTTATGTTGGTATTATTTGCATACATAAAGCGATGAATGCAATGATTCATCGCAAAGATCGATGTGTGTAACAAAGAATGAGAAAGTCAGGCACAAGATAAATAGTTTGCATATCCACAAACACAGCAGAAGTCATGTTTCTGGATTTCCTCAGCAAAAGCAATGAAAAATTGTTGTGCAAGGAAGTTTTGTTTAGCTCAGAGGCGTTGCATTGATTGTTCATTGATGCGGATGCATTGACGAAAGGGAGGTGGGGGAGGGAAATACAAAAATATACATAATATACAAAAAACAATGCAACAAAGAAGGAACAAATTCTCAAAAAGGGATATAAAAAGTTTTCTTTGAAAAAAAAAAATTCCTGTAATGGAGTCACAAAGTATTTTGGGGTATATGAAACTCATTTTGTAGTTTTTGGATTATTTTGCGATTAGCAATAATTATTATTTTGTGACTCATGTAAGGAAAAATAAATTGTTTGTATAAATCTTGATATGTCCATTCATTTGTCCGCGAAAAGCAATAAAGAATCCAGAACGCTCGTTTTAGAACTCTAAAAGTTTTCGTATGGAAGGCATAGGGTTCTTTTTTTTATTTGACAGTAAAAACAGATATTTATCCTCCGTAAATAGTTTTACACACCATATTTGGGATAACAGCTCCCAAATCTGGTTCAGCCAACGAATTTTTGTTCACCACCACCTGCGCCGAGACTATTCGAGCTTGGAAATTTTCATCCATTCGTACAACAACGCTCGTTGTTCCATTGATTTCACTCATTGTTTATTCAAAACATGGTTAAGAATTGACTGGGTCATAAAACTTCGGGTAAGGAAAGTATCGCAAACCGGGTGATTAACCGTAAGTCAAGTTCTTAAAACTTTTTCCATTCCGTAAATATTCATTCACAAAATTTTATCATTATTTTTTATCTGTTTTGTTTATTTTGTTATTAAATTCTTTTCAATATTAATATTGCAAATGGTGAATGTAGGTTCTGCTTTCAAGGGTTTCAAATTTTTTTCAAATGAAAAGATAATATTTCATACAATGAAAAACGGATACTAACATATGTAGTAGTTCGAATTTTTAAAAATGTATGCTACTCATAATTGCTCATATGCTACCACATTTACTTTCGTTAACCTGTATGTCAACAGCAAAACTGTTTTACGTACGTCAACAGCAATATGCCTGGGTATAATCATATGTTTTGTATGGGGAATGGCATGCGGTTACCTTAAAAATTTTCATATCTAAATTGTTTGTTGGAATTTAGAGATATATTCTATTTTAATGCACAAATAATGAGTTTCTTGGAAAAGTAATCAAAATCCGTTGCCATACTAATTTTAATATGTAACAATTTTTTTTTAATCTTTGTTAGTTTTTATTGGTTTTCTCGGAAAATGTATCTTTTTGGTCTTTAATCCGTCGCTGCAGCGACGTGTCCTATGAATATGGTGAAAGGTTCCACAAAGACATTCTAACTTTAGAAAAGCGTTACGAAGGAAAATATGTGCCTACTATATTCGCTGACTCCTCGTAGAACATTTTAGGAGACTGCAAGGATATTCAGCATAAAATAAAAAAAAACTTTGTTAACTGATAGAAAATACACAATTGTTCTTCTTATTTTTCATGTTTTAAGCTCCACTAGTAACGGTTATTGCATTTAGAAAAGATTCTGTAGGATCAAGTAAAGTTTTCATTATATTTATGCAAACTGGTTTTTAATGCAATATGAAGAATGCTGAAAAAATTAAATCTAAATAACTAAAAAACTGTGTCAGATGAAAAAAATCTGAAAACATATTTAAAATCATGAGATTAATAACCATAGGAATCCCAACTCAGACACCCAGAAAAATGAAATATATTTTTTTTTGGTATAACAGTGTAATCCAAGCCTGGTACATAGTGGTTCTTCGAAATCAGGTACGTGAAAGGCTCCCAAGTTCCTGATGGAATGTAATCCTGTCGAAACCCATGCTTTATGTTCTGGTAACGCAACAAGGCTCCAGTTGGCCGCCAATTCAACTTTATTAGTGACTACAGCTAAGCATAGAGAAAAGAGCGAATAATAATTCGATTCTCTCCGAAGCACCTCTCTCGGCCTCAATGGCCTTGACTGCCTCTACTATTCCCCGTAGACACAAAACATCTTCCATAATGGCCTTCACTACCAGGAATTCCGAGCATGAAATAATTAGTCGGTTCGGTGACAAACCGGCCAACTAGCTCACGGAGCAGGAAAAGATTTCTCTCCAGTGGACACAATCCCACATCGAGGATTTAAAAGGTAGCGTACCTACTGTGGAGGATGACAAATCAAAATGGAAGTCATCTGATGTAGCGCCTAAATGGCAGCGGGGGATACCTTTCATGATCCAAAATATTCAAATTAAATGATGTCGTTAAAGACTACCTTATCTGCGCGAACATAGATCGAAATAACAGTGACGGCACTTTTTATACAAGAAATTGGAAATCAGTTGTCGTTTCCCTTACTGCGACGATACTTAAATTCGTTCGCGAGCGATCCGGACCACCGCCGCAATGTCATGATGTGGACAGGTGTCAGGGACACACCAAGCTTGTGCAGTTAAACGCTCTGTGCAACTGTAAGAAGCGGCTTTAGAATCGCTCGGGGAAGTTTGGCCAGGTGCTAGATTTGACGCAGACTCCCGCTTAACCCTCCGACCCTATGGGAATCATGTCAATTATTCAATACAGTAATCATTGACTTCCCACACATGATTGGATAGTAGTTAGGGGCACTGAAGCGGTGAAAGACTCCACTTTTTAAACTTTGAGAGACACAAAGGAGGGAGCTCTATGGATTTGACTTCATCTTCCTGCGTGTATACAAAATCGACCATCGAAAGAAACCTTCAGCACAAGGAGGCTTCAACATCGGCGACGATAAAACGGCGTGTCCATCTGTCAACGAAGACTCTAACTCAGTAACTCGGTAGCAACAGATGAGGACGACTTCTAGGAATCTGAGGAAGAGGATGCCAACATATCTGTCATCTCCTCAAAATTCACTCAAAATAAACTATACTTTTCAATTATATCATCATACATGCATGCATTTTTCTAAACATACCCAGATATGCATTTTGTTGACGTAAGGGTGCAACTTTGTAAGTGGGCTTTATCTTCCATTTACTATATTAACTGAAGCATTTTTAACTTTCTTTCAAACGTGAACTTAGGCATATTCCCATTCGAATATATATTTGTAAATGATTTATTTTAAGCAAAACCTTGAATTTTCTATAGTATAAAACAACCTCAAGCGAAAATGTAATTTAGTCTAACTGACTGCGTGATAGATATACCTGTTAATTTTTTTCCTCACTAACATACATTTGTATGTATGGTAGTGAGTGAGTGAGTACTTTCGCTGTGTGTCTTCTTAATTGTTTTAAGTTAAGCCTTAAGCCATTCCTTAAACTTTTTGGTAGTTTTTCATTTTGCCTCTGCATACATACAAAACAACATTATATTAAAACTTTGTTTCCAGTTCACAACACATTTACTACAATCGTACTAAATCCGAAACTCATGGTCTTGCAAAAAAAAAACTCGGTTACTGGCATGGTTCATATGTGATGATTGCTTTAATGGTGTTATGCAATTGGGAAATATTCGATTGGGAAATAACACAATATGGCTTTATTGCCACAGATGATGTGAAATAATGTTATTATGGCATGATATTGCCTTTGGTAATTTTTTTGTATAAGACATATGCGGCAAGACACCTGCTTGAAAGTAGAGGATAATATCAGGGAGTATAACACTGTAGGACAAATTTAAACTTTTGACCTCACCCATGAACAAACTGACCAGATTCTGAAAATATAGCTAAAATAAAAATGTACGTATCTCCCAGTTTTTCTAGATCAGCTCATTTACGTTTTTTACGAGCAATTCAATTTTTGAAGCAAAGCTCCCATACAACGACTTGAAAGTGACTTCTTCCTGTTCGCAGAACTCAGAGAGTTGTTAATAGATTTTGAAGAATTTTTTTTTAATGTATTTCAAATGGCCTGGATGTAGTTCTGACCGATCCCATATTTAAAGTTTGTCACAAACAAACTGTCAACAGATTTTGATGAATTTTTTTTAAATATGTTTCAAATTGCCAGGGGCTGGTTCTAACAAAGTCCAAATTTATAATTTGTTAAAAATTAAAATTGTCACAAACTGTCAAAAATAAAAATTGTCACAATTTTTTTTTAAATGTTTTTCAAATGGCTAGGAGCTGGTTCGGGCTTGGAAAATGTGTTGATAAATTAAATTTGTGAAAAAATTTAATTTGGGAAAAATTTTAAATTTTGGCTTCGCCAGAACCCGCTACTGGCCTTTTGAAAAACAATAAAAAAAAATTCATCAAAATCTGTTAACAACTCGCACAGTTCTGCGAACAAGAAGAAGTCACTTTCAAGTCGTTGTATGGGAGCTTCGCTCCAAAAATTGAATTGCTCGTAAAAAACTTAAATGAGCTGATCTAGAAAAACTGGGAGATACGTATATTTTTATTTAAGCTATATTTTCAGAATCTGGTCAGTTTGATCATGGTGAAAAATCTTGTCGTACAGTGTAATTTTTTTGAAGATAATTCTTTTACATTTTGAAATAATTCAGCCCTCTGTAAGCAAGTCAGCAGAGATCAGTACCTATTTCAAAAAATTTTCTTGTCTTATGCGGTACTTTCAAAGGTTGAATGGGCCAATGACTTGCTATGCTGTATTATGTGCTGTATATGGGATTTTTCACGAATTTTTTACAATTTATATCTATAAAAATATTTATTTAGAAAACTACTCATATTTCACTTTATTGTTTTCAACCTCCGACTGTAGTTTGTGCCTGTTTTTACCAAACTACACGTGTCCCATATTCAACATATTTAAGGCTACGTATAAGTAATACATTATTACATGGTGTTAAGTATACGTATATAGTATACTCTCTGGTCTGTTAAGAGTTAAAAATCACTTACATATTTATAGAAATAATGCTTCAACTTATGATCGCTGCTATATCGACGAATTTTTACAAGATTAAAGCTGATGTATTCTTGTGATTTGAAAGTTAAGTAAGAAATAGTTTATTGAATTTCAAGAGGGACATTTTGGTAATGAGAATACTCATAGAACGTTATAATTTCACATGAATCCTCTTAGTAATTTCGTAAGTTTTTACTTTATTTATTTTTGCTAGTGCTTTAAATTCAAAAAACAAAACCCTTAAAAAATTAAGTAGTGTATTTATTAGTCAAATTTTTGATATAACAAAGAAGATTTAGTAAATTCAGTACACATACATTCGCCAATTAACCAAATTTATAACTAGTTTAGGTAAATAAAATAAGACGAGAGCATCGATGTAACTTGCAATAGAGCAGTATCTGAACTACTCTGTTTTCAAGCTATCCTATCTTCAATATATAACATATATTCAAAGCTCTGTTTGAAAATCCACTTATATGTATATGTCTGCATACATTTGTGAACCACATCGATGTGTATGTGCGTGTGTCCGTGTACTTGTTTATCTTCATATAGTAAATGCACATAAGTTTTAATGCTCATGTGCACCGAGTTCAGCACACAATGTGCTCTTTAAAATTCTATCGTATATAACAAACAAAAATAACCTTAACAGTTTAGGCAACTATTTCCATTTTCGTGATGTTTTCACAACTTACATGAATCGTAGTAGTATTAGTAAAAATGGAAGCTATCGTATGGCAGTAGTATCCCAGCAGTGGAAAAGATGAGGCATTGTAAAAATATGCCTGCAAACTTGCCTTCAAAGGCAGTTTGTTGGCATTCAAATACGCCTTCCTTTTCCAGGCATGTATCCAGGCTATATTAAGTCCATCACTAAGCCTAACAAAAAATTCCATACCCATGCACATTTCGCTTCTCAAATGAGACCTGTAATGAGGCCTCTTGCTAGGGTGAGAAAAGATCCCGCAGACATGCCTCTTTCCCTTCTTAAAACTGGCCTGTGAGCAGCCCTACTGTGTACCCCACAAAAATACCATAGATGTGCACAAAGGCATGAAAACTTTCTTGCCTTAAATAGGCCTGTTTACAGTCCTACTGGTGGAAGGCAGAATTGACGTTCATAGCCATGCACTTGTCACTTCTCCGATTAGCCCTGTTAACAGGCCTCTTAAGGGAAGGCAAGACAGATGCTGTTGTTTATGAGATCCACATGTATGTTATTTGTCGTACAACAACTATATCACATGATAGCCGAGTAGGTAGCATGCCCAACTATGAGTACAGAGGTCGCGAGTTCGATTCCTGCTGCTGGAGTTTAAAAAAAATAGTTGTTACAAATTGTAATAAATAAATTAAATATAAATAAATTAAATTAAAAATTTATAAAAAGTAGGAAATCATTTAACATGGAAATAATTCGCATATGTTTTTTTTTTATTTAAGTCCTTCTATAAATGCTCTTTTGCAGGCCTGCAAGCTGGTCTGCAGTAGCAATGCCTCATAGAAGGCCCTTGTTATTAGGACTCCTAGCAGAACATACTAGGCATGCCTGCTGAAACGCCTTCAATGAGAAAGGGAATGTGCAGGCCTTGCCTGCCTATGACACCCTATGTTAATTTGAAATGAAGACTGCATTTGAAGGGTAGGGCTTCTGACTGCCTTTGCAGGCCTGTAAGAAGGCATGCAAATCCCCATTTTTTGCTGCTGGGATGCCCAACTATGAGTACAGAGTTCGATTCCTGCTGCTGGAGGCCTACTGCCTATGGCGCCCTATGTTAATTTGAAATGAAGACTGCATTTGAAGGGTAGGGCTTCTGACTGCCTTTGCAGGCCCACAAGAAAGCATGCAAAGCCCCATTTTGTGCTGCTGGGATTAAGATACATATCAACACAAACATGTAGTGCATACATATTTAGAGTTGTGTACCAACTACAGACTTCCAGGTGCAAATTATAGGTATAAAGTAGTTTAAATACTTGGTAGTCGGATCTCTACATGAGCTCCAAATAATAGTGTGTCGACGTGCTTTTAGACGTAAATATACCTATGGGTGGTTTAATGACTATATCAAATATCCAAAATGAAATTCTTTTTCCAAGTTAAATAACATATGTAGACATTTAAACGAATGCTAGATGCAGGAAAAATAATTACGCTTTACTTATATGGGTATATGTAGTAGTTAACTATATGATGATTTGGGGTACTCATTATAAACAAATTTAATCTGGTTTAGGAATAACCAAAGTGGAAATTTATAATGTGAATACTAATAAAATATTGTTATTTACGGAGCGTAGATATCCTAAAATTCCTCTGCAATAATTGTACATGCTTACTGATTCTGCTGAGATCAATGTTAAACTTTTCGTTTTGTTCCATCATTACATCAATAGCTTTCATAACAATACATTTGCAAATTATGCTAAAATAACACTTTATGCGCTCGTGAAAAAGAATTGTGACTTCCCCCGAAAAACAACCACGGTAACGAGTGAAAACGTGGAATTGTAAAGTTTCCATAAAAAACCCTTGACGTCATTATATTTCTTGGGTTTTCCTCATTTTTGCCAAAATGCAATTTACAACCAGTACAGAAATTTCAGTCAGGTAAACTGACTGATAAATAGCATCACCCAATATAAGGTATTGTTTAAGTCTTGAGTTATTGAAATTAATAGATTTTTAAAATAAAATTACTTATGTCTTATATTTTGTCTGCATGTAGAGCAAAAACATACAAAATTTGACCTATTTGTACAGAAGGTACAATTAGGGGCAGCACAAGGTGTCTGATTTTTTTTTCGTAAATCAACGTTCGATAATCGCTTCCCTTGGCAAAATTTGTCTGAATTCAGTGTACATACAAAAATGATACGTATGTAAAAGGGGAACTATCCCATATATTTATATGGGAGGTACCAGAAGGGGTGCGCCAAATAGTTAGGGTTGCTGAGACTTTGCCTTCTATTACAAGATAAATTAAATTTGATTATCCCCCTAGGTGCCGGTTTAGAAGTTATGGGAGAAAAATTAATTTTCCAAACAGAGTCATTTTGTATGGGAGGTACCAGAAGGGGTGAACCGATATAATCCATATTCATTCCTGATTAAAATCTTCATAACCGTATACCTTACGCAAAATTTTACTGAATTCAGTGTACCTACAAAAACGATGTGTATGTGAGACTTTGGGGGTGGGTTCGGTCATTTGTATGGGAGGTACCAACAGGGGTGTGTCAAATAGTTAGGTTTTCTGAGGTTTTGCCTCATATCAGAAGATTTCAATTTCCATTACCCTCCATGTGTCCGTTTGGAAGTTATGAGAGAAATATTAATTTTCAAAAATAGGTAATTTTGTATGGAAGGTACCAGAAGGCATCAACCGATATAGTCCATGTTCATTCCAGAGTCTAATTTTCACAAGCGAACACCATACGCAAAATTTGAGTGCATTCAGAGTACTTACAAAAAATATATGTATGTGAGGCTATGGGGGTGGGTTCGGTCATATGTATGGAAGGTACCAGAAGGGGTGTGTCAAATAGTTAGGCTCTCTTAGGTGTCGCCTCCTATCACAACATAAATTTATCGACCAATATTCATTACCCTCCAAGTTTCCGTTGGGAAGTTATGGGAGAAATATGAATTTTCCTAAAATAGGTAATTTTGTATGGGAGGTACCAGAAGGCGTGAACCGATATAGTTCATATTCATTCCTAATTCAACTTTTTATAAGCGAACATCATACGCAAAATTTGAGTGAATTCAGTTTACTAACAAAAAAGATATGTATGTAAAACTATGAGGGTTAATTCGGTCATTTGTATGGGAAGTACCAGAAGGGGTGTGGCAAAGGTTTCGGTTTTCTTAGGGTTTGTCTACTATTAAATAAATAAACTGACCAAATTCAATCATCCTCCAGTTGTCCGTGTGGAAGTTATGGAAGAAATATTAATTTTCCAAAAATAGGTAATTTTGTATGGGAGGTACCAGAAGGGGTACGGCTATTCAGCCCATTTACAATCCCTTAAGTTCGTTTTGAAAAATATTAATACTGGTAAATTTTCATAACGATCTGTTAAGGATTACTCGAGTTATCCTGCTGACCAGCCATCCAGCCAGCCAGCCAGCCAGACAGACGGACATAGCTCAATCGCCTTAAAAAGTCCTGAAACGAATTTGGTCTTAAGATACTTGTGGTCTAACTCCAAGTATCTTAAGAAGTAAGAAACTTCTTATACAAATAACACCATGCAATATTTGCGAGCATAGACCACGATGAAGCAATAGCGAATGACAAAATACAAGGTCCTTGCAACCACAACATAAATGCAAAAAAAAACATTTCACGGTTTATTCAAGACACATGATGCAATACCTCTCATAGTGTATGGGAGGTAGTGTATGTCATCCCACTTTTTTATTTAAATTTGGTTCCTCTTGTAAAGTCTTAAAGATAAACATTTAGAACCACAACTTCCTTTCGAGAAGCAAATTTAGAGAGGGAAAGAGATAACAAGAATGAGAAGAAAACTGCAAATAAACCTCATAAATGAAATTGGAAAATTGCATGTAACTGTTGGAGGTTTAAGCAGAAACTACCTATTAATATAACAGGATTTGCGGGGGAGAGAATGGGAATAAGAAATATTACGCTTGAAATTTGACAAGTCTTATCACTGCGCAGCGGAAATTTTAAATATATTCTTAAGTTGTGGATCCTTTGTTATGTAGATAAGCTTAGTAACATTTTATGAAGTACATAGTTAATAAAAGTAAGAGGTTTTGTTGGAACGGACCATTGCATGATGTTTAGAACACGAGACTACTATGCTGGAGACCCAAGGTTCGTCTACATTTTTCTTTCATTGCCAGCCCTCTCGATATTTTCGGCAGAAACTTTGCAGTATAGTGTTAAGTCAATCGGCTCTCTATTTCAATTTCGAAATAATTTCTCTTTTGTTTTATTAAATATTACTTATGTTCTACACACAGACGCAGAATTAAAATTGTCATATTTACCTAATAAAACAATAGCAAGTCCTTGGAAAAATCTTAAAGAAGTTTTCTTCATATACTGCAAATACTGCATAATTGAGTAAGAGATTTTCTTTTTCTTCCAACTTATTCTTATTCTTAAAGTGAGCAACAAAAATGTTGCTGTTACCTTCCTGTTACTCCTACCGGTCACCTTGCTACTTATGGAATATGAATGGAATACAATATATTTTATTATAGCTTTCGGCAATTTATTCTTTTAATATGCATTTTTTATTAAGAATTAGAGTCACTGTATAAAGGAATGTGCGTGGCTGTGTTTGTGCTTTGTATTATTATTGTAGCATCTTTAGATATAACAGCAGCCGCAGCAGCAACAGAAAGAGTACAACGCACTTTTGTGTACTCAAAATTATGCCGGAAAATTATGTAAGAATAGCAACAGAAATGAGAAACAAGTAAAAATTCTGTGAAAACATCACAAAACTGATAGTGGATGAATGCAGCATTAAGCGTTTGCCTTTGTATTAAAATATTTGTTAATATTATCTTGCAAGGAAACTGCTGATGAAAAAAACTAAATGAATTGCATATTCACTTACATTCTTATATTGTTATAATTTGTACGTTGAATAGAGGACTAGGGGAAGGTATACAAAGTTATGCCTCAATTGTATTAAGAGTAATATTTGGGGTTGTATTTTAACCCTGCTATCATGTTGGGGTCATTTGATGACCCAACTCGTATTTAACGTTATCTTATTTCTAACTGGTAGGATATTTTTGAAAGTTCTTACTGCTCAGTGCATACTTTTTTGAAATACATAGAATTCAATTATCTTGAACAACATTTTAGGCTTAAACTATTTTTTTATTGCAAGTGTACACACATATCATGTTGGGGTCATATTATGACCCCTTATACATTTTTCAAGACTGTTATGTCTATGGAGCGATGTACCAATATTTGTCGTGTACTAATATTTGACGATAGGAAAGATCAGAACAAGGGAGATAAACTTGCTCCTATTCGCAATTTTTGTGAGCAATGCACTCAAAACTTGCAACTGCTTTACATTTCAAATGCTAATATAACATTTGACAAACAGCTCATTCCTTTCCGAGGTTTATGCCCTTCAAAGTAAACATACCAAATAAACCTAGAAAATATGGGGTGAATACGTGGATAGTTCCAAATTTACTTGGACACATTGCTGAACCGAAGAAAGTCAAACGGGTTTTACTTGACGTAGTGTCTTCATACTGGGAAGAAATGTGACTACCGATATTTTTTTACGAGCCATAATCTTGCATTAGAAAGTAAGAAAAAAACAAACGTTTCTTGCCAGTTCATGCTACAGCTCAACAATTGCAAAAGCTTCCTAATTACTAACAATTGCAAAAGGTTCCTAATTCAACATTCGTTGCGTCTATTAAAATATTAATCGATTTCTAAAGTAGGCGGTACCAGATGGGTATGGGAGGTACCAGATGGGGCGTGGCTAGACTTACATTTTTTTCTCCAAAGCTCTATCCTGCTATAGCTTTACTGAATAAAGATTTTGGGTACGATCGCATTGGTTTTATTGATGTTATTACTCCATCTCAAAAGTGGACGGAAAGTTACATTTGTATGGGAGGTACCAGAAGGGCTAGACTTTCAATTTTTTCTAAAACTTTATCCTGTTATAGCTTTACTAAATACGTTGGGTGTATTGATATTGTTACTCGATTTCTAAAGTGGGCAGAATGATGTATTTGTATGGGAGGTACTAGAAGGGGCGGGGCCATGTATTTGCAATACCGTAAGCAGTTTTGAGAAAATATTAATTCGTGCAAAATTTCAAAACATTTGGTTACGTCTTTCGAAAGTTATCGTGCGCATCAGCCAGACAGCTAGACAGACAGACAAACATGGCTCAAACGATTTTAAAAGTCATGAATCAAATTTGGTTCAAGGAAACCTATGGTCTAAAGTGACTCCTGCTATGTGTTACACTTTTGGGTCGTATCAAATTATATATACCCTCATACCTATGGTATAATAACTGAGTGAGGGAGTCATAATTAAGCTGCCAGAATGCCAAAACTGGACATGTATAACACTCTTAACTATGATCAACAAGGTTTCAGTCACAACAATCATCCTTACTTGCAGCAGATCTTCGCATTGAACAATCCGGTTTTAGAACACACCGATTTTGCATTGATCATAAAAACAGTCTTTGAGTCATTGTCTTTTATACCATCATCCTTAGGGATGAGGGTATATATCATTTGATACGACCCAAAAGTGTAACACATAGAAGAAGTCACTTTAGACCCTAGGTTTCTTTGAACCAAATTCAATTCATGACTTTTCAAGTCGTTTGAGCCATGTCCGTCTGTCAGTCTGTCTGTCCGGCTGGTTCGCACGATAACTTTCGAAAGACGTAAACAAATGTTTTGAAATTTTGCACGAGTTATTATTTCCTCAAAACTACTTACGGTATTGCAAATGGGCTACATGGCCCCGCCCCTTCTGGTACCTCCCATACAAATACATCATTATTTGTTTTACTGAGGGTAAGGGTATATGTAAGTCGGGTTGCCCGACTCAAACTTTCTAACTGGTTTTAATTACAAATCGGTTAATTTCAATAACTTAAGACTTAAACAATATCTTACAGTGGGTGATGGTATTTATCAGTCAGTTTATCTGACTGAAATTTCTGTACTGGTTTTTTATAGACTTTGCGAAAGCACTTGAAATTCTCTATCATCAGGCAATCTGACACGCAAAAGCTCTGCATCAGAATTCCAACAAATCGAGTGCTGCATGACCGCTTGTTGGGCGACCCAACTGGTGTAATTACTGGAGTATGGCAGGGGTGTATTTAAGCACCACTGTTATTGTCACTCATTAGAAGGGGCATCACATGGGGTATCGACTGGACGATCTGGACTATGCCGATGATATATGTCTGCTCGCCTACAACTACTCTGATATACCAGACTAATTGAATCAAATACACCATATAGCATTCTATGTTGGACATCACATTAATATCGGCAAGACACGCATCAACACGAATAATCCCTCCAATTTCATTGTCAACAATATAGCACTGGAAGATGTTTAGTCTATTTTCTATCCGGTGGCTCACGTGAGGATATTGCAAATCGCAAAAAAATTCAAATCAGGCATTGGAGAAATCCAATCCATTATAATTATCCATTGATCACATATGTATGGCCACTTGCATTTATAATAATTCTTTCTGCACCAGCAATAGAATTTACATGAAAATATTGGGAAAAATTTTTGACAACAGTAGCAGCAGCAACATCTGCTTCATATGAAAATTTTTCAACGTGATCCTTATTAAATACTCCTCTCCTACAGTTTTTTTTTACCCAGGCATAGTTAAGTTTATTTTACACTCATATGCAACAACTTTGACCCGCTCCCTTGGTTACTTTTCGGTCTGAGTTCAGTTCAGTTAACTTCTCAGTATGGTTCAGTTGAGTTTAATGTTGTTGGTCAGTGAAAGTTTTAAAGCTGCCACATTGTAAACATTTTAGTTGAATTTACTTATCCTTTTGACTTGCTTTTTTGTTTTTTTTCTTCGTTCAAAGCTAGCAGTGTAATAAAAATGCATGACATTTATTGGTCTTTAATAATTTGCAACGTGTGAGTTAAGTCAAAACGTGCCGACATGTTGCTACAAGCGTATTGATCAAACCATAAAGAATTTGTATTATATGTTCATTCAATGTCATAGTTTGTTTGCTGGGAGGTAGGTGAATGTATGTGGTGTTACAATTCTTGGTATTAACAAGAATGAGAGTATGTGGAGAAATTAAGACATGTAGTTTTGAGGATAGAAAACAGGGTGATGCTACCATGGGGGCAAACTAAACTTGGAACTGAGTACAAATGATGTAAAAGCTTGACCATAGCACACTGAGAATGAACAATAAGTTAGAATTAAATTGGATCACTTAACACACTGGGTGAAACCTCATATACGAACATAGCAACATTTTTATGCCTGCAATCTCTCTCTCTGGCACGTTTTGTAACTCATATTTTACAGCTATTGTGATTGAATTTCCAAAATCTACAAGACGGAACACCAACTTCATAACACCTCAATTTATTGCTTGATTTCTCTCTACACTTTTGCCATTCTTCCACTTCAATGACTGCAAGCAAGCATTTGCCTATTGGCATTGAGCCAATTACATACTTAAGCCAAATATTGCACTACCCAGTTTATAAACATTCGAAAGCACATGGTAGGAGCAGACGTGCGCTATGCAACAATTGGCTAAAATGGCAAGTTAGTGCTTGTAAATGCTTTAGTAACCATTTGACACACTGGTCATGTTGCAACATCAACATGGGTAGTAGTAGTTGCAGTAAACATACACACTCTGGCAAACTCTTTGGTATCGTTACTTATACAATGAAAGGCATTCTCCATGCGATGAATTGTTAAATATTCGCATGGATAGTTAACGCATTTTCAAAGTCATTAAATTAGGCGCTTGCAGCCATTTTTACAGGCGTTCGGTCGTTCATACAACAGCGGATGATGATGTATCCGAACGAACTGCTGTATACTGAGGCAGGAGGTTGCATTCTCTCTACTATGTTGTTTGTTAGCTTTGAGAATTTTATGACTAAATACATTTCCTCTGTCATCCGCCATTGGAGCAAAGTTGTTTGCTGAGAATTTAGTATAACATGGAAAGGAATAACAAAGTTAATGTACCCATACGACATTCACTTCGTTTATTGAGGAATTTAACTCTGAAATACCTTTAGGGCGAATGGACATTTTCTTGCTGTTCTCTTCCTGCTGGCTGCCAGAAGCTTCTTAAAGTTTTAATCAACCAAGTAAAGTTTATTGCGGCATTCATTGCAAGCAACGAATTTGTAGTTCATAAACTGCCGTCGACTAAGGGAAATCTATTAAGGACACAATTTTTGATTGAGCGAGAAATTTTTTTTTTTTTGGGTCGTCAAATCTTATAACGTTAATTTAACCCCCTTTTACTCATAGCAAATGGTTGAAACTTTGTACTCATTCATACTCCCGATGGCAATACACGAATTCATGGGCGTATTCAGGATGAAATTTTTGTTTGGTGGATTTCTTTTTGACTGCCTTCTACTCAATCCAAATGGTTAAAACTTTCCAGGCATTCATACTACCGATGGCAATACACGAATACATGAAATGAAATGAAATCTAGGGGGGAGAGGCAGAATTTTTTTTGTACCTTTCCGCCTTTAGAGATGGAATAATAATATCAATACACTTGACACGATCGTGCCCAAATTCTGTATTTAGTAAAGCTATAATGGGATAAAGTTTTGGAGAAAAGATCTGGATGTCTAGACACGCCCCTCCTGGTACCTCCCATACAAATGTACCACTCCGCCCACTTTAGAGATGGAGTAATAATATCAATATACTCGACACGATCGTGCCCCAATTCTGTATTTTATTAAGTTATAACAGGATAAAGTTTTGGAGAAAAAATTGGATGTCTAGCGGCGCCCCTATGGGACCTCCCATACAAATGTACCTTTCCGCCCACTTCAGAGATGGAGTAATAATATCAATACATCCAACGCTATCGTGCCCAAACTCTGTATTTAGTAAAGCTATAACAGGATAAAATTTTGGAGGATAAACCTAGAAGTCTAGACACGCCCCTTCTAGTACCTCCCATTCAAATTTACCACTCCACCCACTTTAGAAATCGAGTAATAATCTATATATATAAAAATGGTGGCAAAAATGTATAGTAATTCATCAATTGAGAACGGCTGGGCCGATTTTGCTCAAACTTTTTTTCAGTTGTTCGTTATTGCAAGGAGAAGGTTTATGTGAAAGAAAATTTTGGGAAAATTTTCCGGAAAAGTCGGAAAATTGCCTTTTTGTATGGATTTTTGTGTGCAATTGGTACAGAATGACCTTTCGAATAGAAAAATGGAAAATTTTTGTTGAAAAATTCGGAAAATTCCGGAAAAATTCGAAAAATTTTACATTTTTTTTACCAAATTTTGCGTATTATCGTATGACTTTATAGTTTTGGACGATGTAACAGTGAAAAATTTTGGATAATTATTCCGAAATGACTTTCCGAATAAGAAAATAGAAAAATTCTCGGTGGAAAACTCGGAAAATTCAGGAAAAATAATTGTTCCGTTGTGGCTTTTCGGTTGGAAAAATAGAAAATTTTGGTTGGAAAATTATGGAAAAATTCAAAAAATTTAAATTTTTGTTCGACGAAATTTAAAATTTTATTGTAAGTTAATTATTCCGAAATGACTTTTCGAATGGAAAAAATAGAAAAATTCTTGGTGGAAAACTCGGAAAATTCCGGAAAAAATCGAAAATTTTTGATTTTTTTGGACGAAATTTTGTTTCAGTTGTTCGTTATTGCAAGGAGAAGGTTTATGTGAAAGAAAATTTTGGGAAAATTTTCCGGAAAAGTCGGAAAATTGGAAAAATCGAAAATTGCCTTTTTGTATGGATTTTTGTGTACAATTGTTACAGAATGACCTTTCGAATAGAAAAATGGAAAATTTTTGTTGAAAAATTCGGAAAATTTCCGGAAAAATTCGAAAAATTTTAAATTTTTTTTTTACCAAATTTTGCGTATTATCGTATGACTTTATAGTTTTGGACGATGTAACAGTGAAAAATTTCGGATAATTACTCCGAAATGACTTTCCGAATAAGAAAATAGAAAAATTCTCGGTGGAAAACTCGGAAAATTCAGGAAAAATAATTGTTTCGTTGTGGCTTTTCGGTTGGAAAAATAGAAAATTTTGGTTGGAAAATTATGGAAAAATTCAAAAAATTTAAATTTTTGTTCGACGAAATTTAAAATTTTATTGTAAGTTAATTATTCCGAAATGACTTTTCGAATGGAAAAAATAGAAAAATTCTTAGTGGAAAACTCGGAAAATTCCGGAAAAAATCTAAATTTTTTGATTTTTTTGGACGAAATTTTGCGTTGTATCGCTTGATTTGATGATTTGAGACGACGTAAAGATAAAAAATTCGTTATGATGCTTGAAAAATTTTGGAATATTGTGAAATTTATTATATTAAAAGATTAAAGGCAAAATGATCGAGCAATTTTAAAATCTTCTGCATAAGCATAATGCATTGGTCCGATTGTTCAAAATCGCATTGAATACAATGTATTATGACGTCCACAAAATCATTATCAGAGCAGACAAGAGACCCTCTGGATGCCATGTAAGACAATTCAATGCTCCCAATATAATGAAGACGCATGGGTGATTGTTGCGGACAATGTGGAATCACGCGATATTGTTCTCAAGCTTCGAAATGGTGGTCAAGTTGGACAAGATGGCTGACGACATTTGGAGAGAGTTCGCACGATAACATCCAATTTCGATCTTCAAATTATCTTCTGATCAAAGACATGTGCGTGCTAATGTGCGGCAGTCTACTGTCGAAATTGGGAATACCAGCGCCAAATCGTTCAGAGTCCGAACAAATGTGGCGCCCTTAACTGCCGAGCAAACGAACGTGTACGATTTAATGATGAAGGTTGTTGACGATGGAACGGAAGCATTTACTTTCTCGATGATCCCGGTGGGACAGGCAAGACATTCGTAATTTCTTTAATTCTGGCAACAATTCGGTCAAGATCGCAATTGAGTTACCTGTTGCATCCTCTGGTATTGCTTCCACATTGGTGAAAGGCGGTCGAACTGCACATTCCGCTTTCTTCTCACGGTTGACAAGACAACGTGTAGCGAAATTGTTGCGAGAATGCTACGTCATTATTTGGAATGAATGCACGATGGCGCATAAACGAGCATTGGAGGCAGATGACCGAAGGATGAATAATTTTCGAGGTCATTTAACGAGAAAAAGGCGACCAATTATTCGACAGAATTTGTGAACTCTCTAGATGTGCCAGTTGTGCATAATTTGCAGCTGAAGGTGGGATCGATCATGATCATTTTGCGGAATCTGAATCATCCGAAATTGTAATTAATGCGACGATCATCAAGGGCATATGCAAAGGAGAGGAAGTCCTTATCCCTCGAATCTATTATTCCAACCGATCTTGCCTTCCAATTCAACTCCCCATTGGATTGGCTTTTGCGATAACAATCCATAAATCGTAAGGCCAATCATTGGAAATTTGTGGAATCAACCTCGAATTTCCCTGCTTTTCACACGGTCAGCTGTGCGTTGTCTGTTTGCGTGTTGGCAAACAGTCTTCATTGTTTGTTTTTACGCCGGAAACAAATCGAAAAACATTGTATATCAAACTTGAACTATCTGTGTTTTACTATTGTATAAAGGCGTTACCTTAGGAGCGAGACGAAGTTTGCCGGGTCCAAAGTTGTATGGCAGAACAACGTTTGCCGGGTCAGCTAGTTTGTACATAAAATTGTTTGTGATGAGCATACAAATATACGTATTACATTTTAGGTAAATTGGTTCATTTAGTCAAATTTACTACATAAATACACCACAGCTCCTCCTAACAGGTCAATTTGTACGAAAAATTTTTTCTCATGATCAAACAAACATACACTCCGAATTTCAGTTCAATTGGTCCACCTATTGAAATCTATATATATAAAAATGGTGGCAAAAATGTATAGTAATTCATCAATTGAGAACGGTTGGGCCGATTTTGCTGAAATTTTTATTCAGTTGTTCGTAATTGCCAGGAGAAGGTTTATGCAAAAGAAAATGTTGGGAAATTCCTCCGGAAAAGACGGAAAATTGCTAAAACCGAAAATTGCTTTTTTGAATGGAATTGTGTGTGCAATTGTTATGAATGGTTTTTCGAATGGAAAAATTTCAATACTATTTTTCGATGAAATTTTGCTTTTTGTCGTACGATTTGATAGTTTTGAACGATGTAACTTGCGAAAAATTTCGTATAATTATTCCGAAACGACTTTTCGAATGGAAAAATAGATAAATTGTCGGTGGAAAAATCGGAAAATTCCGAAAAAACGGAAAATTAGATTTTTTTCGATAATCGAAAATTAAATTTTTGTCGGTTTTCGAATGGAAAAATATAAAATTTTAGTTGGAAAATTATGGAAAATGCCAAAAAAAAATTATTTTTTTATTCCAAAAAATTTTGCCTTATCGTATGTTTTGGTAATTTTGGGCGATGTAAATGTGAACAATTTCGAACAATTATGACTTTTCGAACGGAAAAATAGAAAAAACTGGAAAACTCGGAAAATTCCAGAAAAAATCGAAAGATTTGGATGCCTTCGACGAAATCTTCCATTGTATCGCTTGATTTAATGATTTCAGACGACGTAAAGGTGCAAAATTCGTTGTGTTGCTGAATAATTTCGGATTATTGTGAAATATATAAATATAAAAATAGTGTGAAAAATTTATAGTAATTTATCAAGAGACAACGTTGGCCCAGTGTTCTCTATTTTATTTTATTTTTATTTTATTTTATGCGTCAAAAAAATCCTTAGGAAAAGCCGGGAAATTTGAGTGCAATTGTTACGAAATGGCTTTTCGAATGCAAAAATAGAAAATTATTAGGGAAAAACTCGGAAAATTCCGGAAATGCGCAAAAAATTTGATTTTTTTATTTTGCTGAATTTTTTTTTTCAAATTGGAATAACCGAAAATAGCTTTTTTGTGTGCAATAATTGCAAATGACTTTTCAAATGGAAAAATATAAAAATTTTGTGTGAAAATTCCAGAAAAATTCGAAAATTTTTAATTTTTTCTGTCGTATGCCAGCATAGCAATGCACTGAAGTTACAATCGGAAACTCCCGGCTTATGCTGCTACTCATTTCGAGGTGAGATCCCAATCTATTTTAAGATGAGATCACAACTGTATCCTTTTTGCGATCGAACATTTTTGTTAGGAGATAACTGCATTTAAAGTTGTTGATATGAATATCGACGGCATCACAGCTATTGCAGGGTGAGAATGTGGAATCACACGATATTGTTCTCATGCGTCGGGAGACTCATCGGTCATATGATGCACTTCAATGATGTTCTGCCGTGGAGAGGGTGAATATCACCACAATTTAAAGATGGTCAATACAACGACAGGTTTGTTTACAAGTCACCAGGAAAAGAAACGAATAAAAAGGTTAGCTCAAATTATTTTTATGCGTATCGATCGCAAATTGCGTTAGCTGTTGCACCATCTGCTGCCACTTTGTTGAAAGGCGGGCGAACTGCACACTCCGCTTTGAAGTTGCCGATGAATCTTCTCACAGTTGACAAGCCATTGGGCACAATATCCAGAAGTTCGGCGATAGCGAAATTGTTGCGAGAATGCAAAATTATCATTTGGGATAAATGCACGATAGCGCGTCAACGAGCTTTGGAGGCAGTTGAACGAAAGATGAAGGATTTTTGAGGTGATTCGAAACGATTTGATGGGGCTATAATATTTCTGTCGCAAGATTTTCATCAAACACTTCCCGCCATCCTAAAATCTACTACTGCTGATGAAATTAATGTCTTTGTGGCGGAATAACAAGAAGTTGATATTAACCACGAACATGAGAGTCAATTTGCAAAACGACCCATCGGCTACTGCATTTTCAAAATATCTACTGGCGCTTTGTAATGGCCAAATTCCTGTTGATGTTTCAACTGGATTAATGACGTTTCCGTCAATTTTTTTCATAGGAGAGGAAGTCCTTTTACCTCGAATTTCTAATTCTAGCAAATTCAATTCCCCATTCGATTGGCTTTTGCGAAGACAATCAATAAATCGCAAGGCCAATCATTGGAAGTTTGTGGGATCAACCTCGAATTTCTCAGTTTTTCTCGTGTCTTCATTGTTTGTTTTAGCGCCGGAAACCAAATCGAAAAACATTGTTTAACAGATCTCTTTACTCTGATTTCGATTAAATTCAAATTAGTCACATTAAAATTTGAACTATATGTGTTTTAATATTACTCTAGAGCTTATATGAAGGCGTTAACTTGGAGCGAGACGAAGTTCGCCGAGTCAGAATTTGTATGGCAGAACAACGTTTGCCGGGTTAGCTAGTATCAATATAATAGCAATTTTTTTTTATTTTACTGAGGGTGATGGTATATGTAAGTCGGGTCGCCCGACTGAAACTTTCTTACTGGTTTCAATTTCATTTGACATTTCTCAATTCCAGACTAACTCAATTTGAACCATGGAAAGGTACACAATCGAGCAACGCGTTAAAGTTATTCAGGCTTATTATGAAAATGGGCGCTCAAATCAAAATGCATATCGTGCACTTTGTGATTATTTTCGGTCAATTTAATCGTCTAAATATGCGTACGATCGAAAAAATCGTGCAAAAATTTGAGCAGAGCGGGTCTGTAGAAGATGTGAAAACACCAGTGCGTGCGCGTACAGCTAGTACTGCAGAATATATGTATTGCTGCTGTTCGCGATAGTGTGGCTAAAGAGCTGTCCACCTCAACTCGCCGTCGTGCCCAACATTTTCACCTCTCACGCTCGTGCATTATGCATGAAGACTTGCATTTACACGCTTACAAGGTGCAATTGACTCAATAACTAAAGCCTCTTGACCATTCCAAATGTCGTCAATGGTCAGAATGGTGACAAGAAATGGAAACAGTGGATTAGTCAATAGGCAGAATTGCCGCATTTGGGCGAATGATAATCCAAGAGTGATTGTCGAAAAACCAATGCACCCACAAAGAGTGAATGTTTGGTGCGGTTAATGGGCTGCCGGCATCATCGGGCAGTATTTTTTCTAAAATGAAACCGGTCAGGCAATTTCTGTGAATGGTGTTCGCTATCGTGAGATGATAACGAACTTTTTATGGCCCGTATTGGAAGGTATGGATGTGAACGATATGTGGTTTCAACAGGACGGTGCCACTTGCCACACAGCTAACGGGGTCTTTTTTGCGCTACAAATTCAATGGCCGTGTTATCTCACGTGGTGGCGATAAAGTTATTCATGTGATTTGACACCGTTGGACTTCTTACTTGGGGGTTATTTGAAAGAAAAGGTGTACATCGATAAGCCAGCAACAGTTCAAGAGCTAAAGGAAGAAATAATTTGGCACACTAACGACATAGAACCTCAATTATGCCTCAGCGTCATTGACAATTTGGATCATCAGATGGATGGTGTGCCGCCGAGGTCGCCGCAGCCATTTGGCCGATATTTTGTTCCATACATAATTGGGCAAAAGTGCAGAATATGGGTCGGGAGCCAAAAAAAAACACCCCCCCCAAATACGCCCCAAAACACGAAAATCTAAGTTGGCGCTAAGGCCCGGGGAGCCAAAAAAAGGGGCCCCTTGGGTACTATGATGACCCCCCATGTGTGGGTACTCAAATGAAAGATATTTAGATATTTAGTTAGAGCCATTTAAATTTCCGTTCAATACTGCATCATAGTAAAAATACCAACTGCATTTTTGTACACTACTCGTTAAGGAAATTGTGATCTGCCACCACAGCAACCATGCTCGTATATACGCGCCTAATCGAATCACCTCCCACTCCCTTTAAATGATTAACTTTAATCCCGCTCATAGATGCACATAAATTCTGTTTATTCACTTCCGGTTTAGTCTTCCTCGTTGTTCTTTCTTAATTGTTTAATTCGAATTGTTCCTTTGTCCATGTTTATTGCTTACTTGGAAATTCTTTGTTAAACTTTTTATTGTATGTGGCCATTGTTAGTTTGAAATCTGTTTGCTATTCGTGTTTTGACTAAGTTAATTTTTTGCAACCGCAGACTAAACAACTTGTTGTAGTTTTTCGTATTCTTTACCGTCACCAGTGATGACACAATCAGCTTGAAGACGCTTATGCAGACAAAATGTGATGTTTATCCTTGCACTTAATGCCCCAAGCCTTAGCGAAACTTAATTAATTAGGTATTCATGCATTTTAGTTGTGGGTAAAACAAGAGCTTAATTGTTTCAAGTTTTCCTTATATTGTTTACTTATTCTTTTATCGTTGTTAGTTTTCTTTTAAGCTTAAGTACAACATCTTTATGTTGTCGTTCGTTATTGTTTTTTATGCATTTTGTTTAGTAACTGTCAGTGTTCAGCAGCTCATCCACTTATCAACATCTTAGCCTGTTATCATTGTGTGTGCCTTATTTTTCTTCTTTTTTTACTCATTATTGCTCAATGGAGGGGAATGTAATGGGGCAAATTCAATTCTGGGCGGCCAAAATTCGATTTCTCAAAAACCAATGTTTTTATTAGGTACCGATTGTAGGGTTAAGAGAACAGAATGCTTAACTAGATTCCGTTATTTTTTTATTCCATTTTGCTTACATTCGTTTGCTACACGCTGTCAAATTTACTTGTTGCTAATTGAGCATTTTCTATTTTACTGCGTTAAGGTAAAGCAACAATTTTAGCAGGCTATGGGAAAGCGTGTGTTTAGTTTAAAAAGTGGACAAAAAGTTATGCATCACAATTTTTCACCCCTTCAATCTGTGATTAAATATAATCTTTAACATCGTATTGTTCAGTTGGAAAAAAAAATTTTGCGGGTTTTTCCGGTTTTGTGTTTTGTAGCCATTTACCTACTGCGGAAAAATTGACCACAATTTCTGCGGTTTTACTGGACCACTTTAGTTGACATACAAGGTGTCCTATATCTCAATGCATTTATGGTTAGAGGATATCCAGACGAATAAAAAGTTATAGAGAGGTAGGGCTCTAAAATGCAACCTTGTGGAGATATATGGGAAATAATAAGAATCTTAAATTTTTTATACAAAAACGGCCGTAACCTGTTAACATATTATTATTTTTTACGCATCACCGAGTATTTTTTTAACATTCTGCTTCATAAATTTGCTTCAAATAATTTTGGCCGCCCAGATCGTTAAATTACCCCTCTGTGCTCTGGGTAATTATTCGCTTCAGCAAGAAAATAATATATCCACAAAGATCAAAAGACAAGAATCTAAAATGATGACGTAGTAATGGTATGATGTTAGGCATTCTTCAAGGGTTATGGACGTGCGAGTATTAAGTCGAGCAAATATAGACTCGGGTCCTCACCTAGTTGCAGTAAAAAAGGCACGGGACATCGCAGTACCAAAACCGCTCGTAAACAGAGAAAACAAGACATTGCGAGGAAGCATACCACCGAGATAGTCCATGCCTATTACAACCAACTCTCATAATTGGTGCTTACAAAATCACTTAATGTTGATGTTCCAGACAAATCGCATACCGCGAATTCTATCGATCGTACTTGTATATGATAAATCACGTTCAGGCAACTCCTGGTAAGAAGAAAAATTCTGCGTATTCTTCATGGTGGACAAAATATCCACACTATGGCAAATCCTGGAGATGATGCAAGAAATACAGTTCGACACTCGGATCATTACATACTTTATTGACACCAAGTTAAGCGAAAAAAATTATTAGATGTCATGGCTAAATTTAGTGTCCCCACGAAGGTAATATGACTTTGCTGGAAGACATTGACCGACGCATAATCTTTCTTCAATGAGGATAATCAAAAATATGACCACAAAATTTAGACCACTTTTTCGAGAATACCCCAACTTAAATTGTCAACAGCGCGTCGACCGTAGGAGAACTTCAAGATCAATCGTTTATATCTTATCGGAATTATCGGTTATATTCGAAATTTACATAACTTCAAAAACTAGGTTTTCGAATACTTTTATAAGAAAAAACCGGATAACCGGTTATTTTTCGAGTTTTTGCTTTGTGCACAAAAACAAGAAATAGTGTTACTATTATAAGCAATTTAATTTTGAAATGTTGTTGTTTTAGTACATATTCGATATCAGATGACTTCCATGAAATTTTACGATGATTTTTGTTGTGGAACATTTAATCTCTCTATCTCGACTATTTACTTATCCGTTTCGTCCTTATATCAAGAAAAATCAGAAAAGTGCCGTAAAATGGGACTTTAGAACATTAAAATTGTATTCTAAGACAAAAAATCAATATCTTTAATTTTTTATGATTTTGGAAAACCGGAAAAACCGACTTCAAAAACCTGGTAAAACCGGTTATTCGAAAATTGATTTTTTGTAAAAACCGGCTGACGACGGTTTCCAACAAAAAAATTGGTTTGCCGGTTTCCGGTTTCGGTTTTGTATACTTTAGATGTAGCCAATTCACAAATCCATTTCTTGAGATAGTTTGGCTCAACAAAGTGAGCTTTATGACATGTTGCGCCGTCTTGTTGGTATCATTTCCTTCAAATAATTTGCACGGATATGAGGAATAAAAAACTCACGAACTGCCTTTATCGTTTGCCATTCATGGTAATGAAGACACTGGTTTCGGATTAAAAGACAATTGGGACGATGACGACTTGGCAATTTTTCAGATAATTAAGGTAGTGAAAAGTTTTAATATTAGGGTACGATAATATTAGTGACATCAATGATAACATTTAATTAAGTACAATTATACTATTTTGAATTTGCCTCTATGTTATGGCTGTAGATGTTAAATTTTGAACTTGAGTTTTCTTAAATTTCAACACAAATATTACCACATCATTTAAAGTTCTCTATTATTTTTCTATGATGTAATTCCAACGCTACTGTAACAAACAGCGAAAGTCTACACCAATTATTATTATAACCTAAAGAAATGAAGGAAATCAGAAACCTCAAGCATTTCCATTAGTCTATGGAACCATGCGAATAGAGTGTGTATACAACCAAACAAAGATTGCTTTCCTCACACCTGGCCGGGAATTTAAGAGATGTTATCCAACATCTACAGTATGGAGGTTGTTGAAAGCAACTCCAACACATATATATATATCGTTGGTGATACGACAGACTCGTACAGTAAACCGCCAACATTTGGGTGTGTGTGTTTGTTTGTGTTGGCACACTTGCGATATACAGATGTGATATTTACTTATGGAAAAGATCTACCGTATTGGACGCATAGGGCTTGAGGGGTTTTATAATTACATCGAGGGAGGGTGGAATACTTGTATTCCTTCATTCATTGCTTAATGTTTCTTAAGGTCGTTGCTGTTGATTTATTGTCAAATGCCATTGTCGTTTTTAGTTTGTTGTCCATTGCTGCTGCTGCCAGCCAAGACAATGACTTTAAATTCAACACTTTGCTGCATTTTGTTAGGGATGAAATTTTGCAATTTTATGATAAAAGCTGTTAAACAGTTTTCATATTTATTCACAGTACCTTTTTGTTGTTGTTGTTTTATAATACAATTAACGCGTTTTTTCTCTCTACGGTTCTTTAATTTTATACACCTCTATGCTAAAGTTGTGTCGTTTAGTTCGCTATGTACGTCTTCCATTCGCAGTTTACATTGTTTACCATTTCCTTGACAACTTATTTTTCGTAGTTAACAATATTACTTGTTTTCTTCTTTGCTAGTGTAGAGCTTCCGTGTTTTTTGCCGTAAGTCTTTGAAAGCTTCAAATACAAAATAAAAATTTTTGTTTGTCCTATTACAGGAAATCAATTTTAATGTTGGTAGTTGTTGTGCGTGCTTTCTTCTTTATATTTCTTTTTTGGTATTTTTGCAGAGAAACTTTATTTAATTATAAGTTGTCATAATTGACAGTATTTAAACAATGAAAACAGAAATACCACAATGTCTGTCCGACTTTGCAAAATGACCACAGTTGAACTATGATTCAGTCGTGTTGTTTTTTTTGTTGGTTAATGGTTAAGGTGTAGAATTTGTAATTCAAACTTAATAGTAAGGTGGTTTTGGACTAAAAGTGTTGAGCAAAACAGGTACGATCATTGTCTGGTACAATTGGATTTTTGTTCTTAGAGAGAGGCATTTGTCATTAAATCGCTTGCTTACGGCATAGTAGCAGCGGTTTGCGATGGTTTCCAGGCTGGTATTATTATTTTTATTTCTGGTGGAGCCAAGGGAGACAAAATAGATAGACATATGTGAAGCTCACACACAGCGGTGCGAAAATGGTATCAACGAAGACCACACGTCAACATAATCCACACAAGCTCTTGTCCATCGGACAAAATTGCATAGAATTGTTTTTGGCAACAAATGCCAACCCAGTGTACCTCCCGTGTATGGTGTGTGTGAGCTTCACATTGATTTCTTGAAGCTTTTTACACTTAAGGTTGTGATAATGAATGGAAGAGTACAGCAAACGGGTACTGATAAAGATGGTTTGGCAACCATCGAAATAGCTATCTGCCCAGCCATTTCACACAACTCTTGTAAAACAAATTCTATTAGCAATAAAAGTATAGATCTGGAACTGAACGATGAACACATATTATTTTTTTTTAATTTTCAGACTTTAAATGCATAAAATTATGTTTTCATAATATAACACAATAAATTCAATGGAATACCAAACAAATGCTGGCTTGATTAGCTCACAGATTTCATTGTATTTATATTTAAAAAAAACTTCTGGCATATCTCCCCGACTACCTACACCTTATGACCGCATTCCTGTCATAATTTGTCCCTACTGGTTTGTTCAAGAGGGTAGGATGAGAGTTGGACCGGGGACTGTAGGGTTCCGCCATCCCTTTATCACCAGTAAGAAGTAAGCCAATGGGGCTACGAGTGGTGCATATAAACTGGAAGCACTGCACTATGGTGCAGCGGACCACTTCTCTTGGCCAAAACTATTTGTATGCAAAAAACACACTAATTGCGGGTTGAAATAGTGAAACTAGGCAATTTTTTTATAACTTCATTAAATGTGAAAATCACAAATTGTGATTTTTAAATCCGAGGAGTGTGTACTGTTTAGAATTTTCATCTTAAATAAAATACTTAAAGTACTTGCGTAAGAAGAGCCAGTCCGAACTTTTTCGATGGCCAATCAGGTTTCGTTTAAAATGTCATGACAAATCAAAAGGGCGAAACTTTTTCGCCAATCATTAAATCGTTCCTTACTCTAAACTAAGAAAGATTAAGTTATGAAAATAATAAAATTATTTAGAAGCATTCTGTAGCCTCCAACATGCATTTTCCCAAATATTTTTTTTTTTCAAATTTTCAAGATATTTAATGAAAAATTTTTGAAAATATATATTTTCCAAACTTTTTCCTAAAAAAAAAACAAATATTAGAAGCTGAGATTTTCTTCTTTCATATGCGATTAATATCACCAACGTAGGACTAGGAGGAGTACAAAAATAATTACATATTTAAAACTTGCAGAATCCTTTTAAAATTAAAAGTTCTTTAAAAAGGAAACGAAACTTGCAGAAAAAAGTGGGTATGCAGTTTTATTTTACCTAATCAATAATTAAGGTAACTATTGTGACATTGTGATAGTAATAGACTTTTTACAATTTTTTTCCTCCTTATTCTAAGTAAACATGAGGAATGTTAGTGCAATGTAGAGACAAATTGGTACAACTTTTAGTCTTTTTTATTTAGGAGAAATAATGTTATGTAAAAAAGGCCAAACTGTACTATATTGGTCTTTTTTATTATTTGAAATAGGTTTCCAATTTCCATTTCTAGAACAAAACATTTCTTTTGGAAACAGCACATTTACCCATCTTACGCAACACCATCCGTACGTAAAAAAAATATTGTTTTAGTTCAGTGTGTAATGATAATGCTTTCCGAGCCAAAATTGCTGCTGCATTTACTTAAAATAAGTTGAAATTCCTATGACACTTTGTCTACTTTGCTGCCGAATTAATACAAGGCTTTGCACTGGAAATCCCACATCCGTATCGTCATAAACATCTTTGTCGTTACAAACTAAAAAGCAACATGTATATGCAAAATGTGCGTTGTTGCCGTTTTTAATTAAAATTGTTGCAAACTCACACACACAAGAGGGAAGGATGTGCGGCTTTTATAAGACAACATGTTGCATGTGATTACTTTGGTGTTTACTAATCAGAGATAATGGGAAAGCAATAGGAATAGTTGTGGGGGTGTGTTAATATGGGTGCTTGTAGAGCGACATTTAAACCGCAAATTTATATATTGATAGCAGTTTAAAATATACTAGTGGGCCCGGCAATGCTTCGCTACTGCATAATAACTTGTAATATATTTCACATTTAGGTATACAAAGTACTTTGAAAACGGTACTTAAGCTCGTTAATTATATGTTGAGTTTATTAACTTATGTAACTAATTTCAAGTGACTCCTTAACATGGAAGTCAACCAATTAAGTTTTATTGTTTTAAATTCTCAATTTCATAGGCTCTATGACGATAATAAAAAGTTCATCATCAAAGTCATATCATTCACACATCGGAAACAGGCATTCCGTTAAAGATCAAAATTAAATTTTTAATTTTATCTGTAGTGGCGTCTGATTACTAACTATCTCTTTGGGCGTAAAAAACACTTTTGTCATGCCTTCTTCGCTACTGAACGCCACTAAAAATTTCGTTTGAAGCATCATGCCTTTAGCCATAAAAACCTCTTTTGCCATGTCTTCTTCTCTCACATATCAAGAATATTCCCGAATACTATATTTGTATTGGACTCGTATTACCATTTTTTGAGATAAATCGGTCACCAATGTTTGGCTTAACAAAGTGATGATCTCACGCGCTGTATGACATGTTACGCCATTGTGTTGGAACCATTTTTCCTTCAAATAATGTTTAATGACATGATAAATAAAAAAATTCAATTGATCGTCCACTGGCTCTAGTTCTTGAGTGTAGGCCAAGCAAGATCTTTAAACAGCATTTGCAGGGACCGAGTTGCTGAGGACGGCGTCCGTTCTAAAAATTCAAGACCTGTCACACTTACGTCCACAGCGTCGATGGCATCTAGTAGCTGCTCAGATGGCTGAGTATATGCACCGTAAACTTCACAAAGGGCTCCATAAGGGCTCCATAAGTTTGGCGAACAGAACGCGCATTTTGAAAACAAATTTGCAAGATTTGTAAACGTTGTCCTTGTGTAGTCTTTACATGGTGATTTTCCAAAGTATACTGAAACGAAGTTTATTACACTTCATTAGCATGACATATAGATTTACACTTATACCTACCAGAAGTTCTATACGTCAAAAAAATACCCCATACATAGGTTATTTACAAAAGGTTGCTAATGTTACCCCTAACATACTATACAAATGTAAATTGTGCCCCAATCAAACAAAAGTTGCTTTCCAGTATAACTACAATGAATATTGCTTAATTTTTCTATCTATAGGATTTATTACCGATTCGCTCTCCTGAAAAGTAATTGAAAAATGCATACCTGTAAAGTAAATTAAAAACAAATCACTGTTTTAGTCTGCGCAGCTACTTTGTGTCCTCAACTGGCTGGTGTACGGACCATAATTTGATACAGTTTAAAAGCCAAATATTGAATTGCGTGGTAATCGATAATTTCTAAGTAATTTCACTAAGAAACTATAAGTCTAAAATCAATTCCTAGTTCGCGCTGAGAAGCATGAAGATTTCAGGCAGAGATATTTTTTAGCAATGAGTAACTATCGAAAACTT
The DNA here is from genome assembly GCA_964034835.1 of Muscina levida. Taxonomy (NCBI): domain Eukaryota; kingdom Metazoa; phylum Arthropoda; class Insecta; order Diptera; family Muscidae; genus Muscina; species Muscina levida. Next base: position 109,991,328 of record OZ035881.1, on the reverse strand, counting down.
CAGACCTATGGGCCGGCTCTAATTTGTACCGACTGTGGAATTTTGACAGTTTTAACCGTTTGTTTTAAAAAGTGTGTGGAACAGCCCACTTCCTCCCTGGATGTAATTAATACTGCTCCAACAACATATATACCAAATCTCATCTTCATACCTCTGATAGTTCATAAGATATAGCCCTATCGATTTTCAAGTTGTATGGGCGGTGCCACGCCCCTTTATCCAATCACAACCAAATATAGCCTAAGACCATCTACAGGTCAACAGTACCATATGGTATCAATCGATCCATTAGAAAAGCCGTTAGAGCGATTTTTGAAATGGGGCGTGGCACCGCCCACTTCCATCCTGGCTGTAATTAATACTGCTCAAAAAACATATATACCAAATCTCTACTTCATACCTCTGATAGTTCATGAAATATAGCCTTTTTAATTCTCAAGTTGTATGGGCGGTGCTACGCCCCTTTATCCAATCACAGCCAAATATAGCCTGTGACTATCTACAGGTCAAGAGTACCTCATGGTAAAAGTTTTGTATCAATCGATTCATTAGAAAAGCCGTTAGAGCGATTTGTGAAAAGGGGGCGTGGCACCGCCCACTTCCATCCTGGCTGTAATTAATACCCCTCAAACAACATATATACCAAATCTCTACTTCATACCTCTGATAGTTCATGAAATATAGCCTTTTTTATTTTCAAGTTGTATGGGCGGTGCCACGCCCCTTTATCCAATAACAACCAAATGTAGTCAGGAACTATCTACAGTTCAACAGTACCTCATGGTAAAATTTTTGTATCAATCAGTCTATTAGAAATGCCGTCTGAGCGATATTTGAAAAAGGGGCGTGGCGTCGCCCACTTTTTGAAAAAATAAAACCTTTTAAACCATCCGGAAGCTATAGCGAACAAAACAAAAAAAACAATTTTGAAAATCGGTCCAGCCGTTTTTGAGTTTTAGCGAGACAACTGCACATCGATTCATTTTTATATATAAGAAGACTAGTGGGCCCGGCAATGCTTCGCTATTGCATATTAACTTGTAATATATTTTACATTTAGGTCTACAATAGAGTATACAAAACCGAAATCGGAAACCGACAAACCGGTTTATTTGTTGAAAACCGTCAGCCGGTTTTTACAAAATATCGATTTTCGAATAACCGGTTTAACCGGTTATTTAAGGTCGGTTTTACCGGTTTTCTGAAATCATGAAAAGTTGAAGATATCGATTTTTTGCCTTAGAACATCCCCAAAAATTTTTCTAAGCAACATCTTTAGTAGCAAATTTTATTGTTCCAAAGTCCCATTTTACGACACTTTTCTTGAAATAAGAACGAAAAGGGTACGTAAGGAGTCCAGATAGAGAGTTTAAATGTTTCACAACAAAAATAATCGTTAAATTTCATTGAAGGCATCTGATATCAATAAGTGCTAAAACAATGACAAACGTCAGACTCTGAATGAAAAGAAACAAAACCAGTAAGAAAGTTTCAGTCGGGCAACCCGACTTACATATACCATCACCCTCTGTACGACAAAAAATTTTCTATTATACTGATATTATTACTCGATTTCTAAAATAGGGTAGTGGTACATTTGTATGGGAGGTACCAGAAGGGGCGTGTCTAGACTTCCAGATTATTTCTCCTAAACTTTATCCTGTTGTAGCTTTACTAAATACAGAATTTGGGCACGATCGCGTTCGTTGTATTGATATTATTACTCCATCTCTAAAGTGGGCGAAAAGGTACATTTGGATTGGAGGTACCATAAGGGGCGTCGCTAGAATTCTGATTTTTTCTCCTAAACTTTATCCTGTTTTAACTTAACAATATACAGAATTTGGGCACGATCGTGTCGAGTGTATTGATATTATTACTCCATCTCTAAAGTGAAGGGTCGTGTTTAAACACCAGATTCTCTAAAACTTTTTCCTGCTTAAACTTTACTAAATACAGAATTTGGTTTATTTATAATATTAATCGATTTCTAAAGTTACCGCCCACTTTAGAAATCGATTAATATTATATGGGAGATGTCTATGGAAGGTACCAGATGGGGCGTGGCTAGACTTCTAATTTTTTTTTCTCAAAAACTGTATCCTACTATAGATTTACTAAAGAAAGAATTTGGGTACGATCGCGTTGGAAATATTGATATTATTACTCCATCTTTAAAGTGGGCGTAAAGGTACATTTGTATGGGAGGTACCGGATGGGGCGTGGATAGACATCCAATTTTTTTTCCGAAACTTTATCCTGTTATAGCTTTACTAAGTACAGAATTAGGGTACGATCCCGTTGGGTGTATTGATATTATTACTCGTTTTCTAAAGTGGGCGGAATGATGTATTTGTATAAGAGGTACCAGAAGGGGCGGGGCCACGTAGCCCATTTGCAATACCGTAAGTAGTTTTGGGGAAATATTAACTCGTGCAAAATTTCAAAACATTTGGTTGCGTCTTTCGAAAGTTATCGTGCGTACCAGCCGGACAGCCAGACAGACAGACGGACATGGCTCAAACGACTTAAAAAGCCCTGAAGCGAATTTGGTTCAAAGAAACCTAGGGTCTAAAGTGGCACTTTCTATGTGTTACACTTTTTGGTCGTATCAAATGATATATACCCTCATCCTTATTTATGATGGTATAATGAGTAGTAAAAGTTGGAGATATTGATTTTGGTCTTACAACACCCCATGTGAAATTTTCCGAGAAGCATTTTTGTAGAGCATTTGAATGTTGTAAAGTCCTATTTGAAGATATTTTTCTGACATTTCTTGAAACAGGCACGAAACGGGCACGTAACAATTCAAAATAGAAAGTGCCATAAAAGTTCCATAAAATAATTATCGTTAAATTTTATTGCAGACATCTGATATCGAAAATGCACTAAAGCAATACGGGTAAGAAACGTAGTCTTAAGTGCCTATTTCAATGTCTATTATGGGTTAAACTGAAAATTTCATCAGTGATATACTCATCTAAGGCTTTCATCCCGTAAAGGAATTATTCCGCCCTTAAAAATTTGCTGGCTTCAAATGCCCAATAATTGGCTTATATTACATGATTTTAATCTAATTAATATTAGAATTAGATTAAGACATGTTTTTCTGTTAAACGCTGCCTTCCATACGCCATTTTTAACATTTCTAAATTAAATTGCTCATAATAGTAACACTTTTTCTTGTTTTTGTGCACAAATAAAAAACTCGAAAAATAACCGGTTACCCGGTTTTTTCTTAATTAAGTATTCGAAAACCGAGTTTTTGAAATTATATAAATTTCGAATATAACCGAAACCGGTTTTTCAAAAAAGTCGAATGTTTGTATACTCTAGTCTACAAAGTACTTTGAAAACGGTACTTAAGCTCGACAATAATATGTTGAGTTTATTTACTTATGTAACTTATTTAAAGTAACTCCTTAACATTAAAGTTAACCAATTAAGTTTTATTGGTGTTAATGCTAATAAAAAGTTCATCAGCAAAGTCATATCTATAGTGCCGACATGTAGATTAAGTTTTTTCTGTATGTAGAGCGAAAAACCACTTCTTCCACAAATCGAAAACAAACATTCCTCTAAAGATCAAAATTATTTATTTTGATCCGTAGTAGCGGGAACCACCTGCATACTAACTATCTCTTTGGTCATAAAAAACATTTTTGTTATGCCTTCTCCTATTGACCGCAAATGAAAATTCCGTTTGAAGCTTCATGCCTTTAGCCATAAAAACTTTTTTTGTCATGTCTTCCTCTCACACGGATCAAGAATATTCCGGAATACTATTTTTGTATTGAACTCGTATTACCATTTTTGGAGATAATTCGGTCACCAACGTTTGGCTTAACAAAGTGATGGTCTCACGCGCTGTATGGCATGTTACACCGTCGTGTTGGAACCATTTCTCCATCAAATAATGTGCAATGACATGATAAATAAAAAAATCAATTGATCGTCCACTGGCTCTAGTTCTTCTACCAGTTGGATTTTATATGAATGTAGGCCAAGATATTTCCTCAGCATTTGCAGAGACCGAGTTGCTGAGAAAGACGTCGGTTCGATAAATTCCAGTCCCCTGTCACACTTACGTCTACAGCGTCGATGGCTTCTATTAGCTGCTCAGATGGATCATTATATGCACCCTCAACTTCACAAAGGGATCCATAAGTTTGGCGAACAGAACGTGCATTTTGAAAATAAATTTGCAAGATTTGTAAACATTGTTCTTGTTTAGTTTTTACATGGTGATTTTGCAAAGTATACTAAAAGAAAGTCTACCACACTTCATTAGTATGACAGCTAGATTAAAACTTATACCTTCCAGAAGTTCTATATGTAAAGAAAAATACCCCATGCATAGATTATTTACAATTGTTTGCTAATGTTACCTCTGCTATACTATACAAATTTAACCATTGTAGTATAACTACAATGAATATTGCTTAATTTTGCTATCTATATGATTTATTACCGATTCGCTCTCCTGAAAAGTAATTGAAAAATACATACCTGTAAAGTAAATTAAAAAAAATCACTATTTTAGTTTACGCATCCTATTCTGCCTGGTGTACGGAACATTATTTGATACAGTTAAAAAGTTAACTATTGAAGTGCGTAGGCAGCGCCTCGGCACTTTTAACTTATTTAGTTTGAAATAGCCTGATCATTAGGGCGGAACAATTTGTTCGCGTCTAAAAAAAGATGGTAATCGTATACCAGTATCGAAATGTACGATGAATTCTTAGAAAATTTCACTTAGAAACTATATGTCTAAAATCAATTCCTAGTTCGCGCTGAGAAGCATGAAGATTCCAGGTAAAGATATTTTTTTTAGCAATGAGCAATTATTCAGTTACTTCAGACCTATGGGCTCCGGCTCTAATTTTTACCTACCTTTCCGATGTTTATAGACCACGACGAAAAGAATGGTATATTTTTGAATTTTTTATTGGGATCCCGCCCAATATTCTGAAAAATGATTTTTAAAAACTTAATTTCTGTATGCCAACTGTCAGAGGCCATAACTTCTTAACAAATACATAGATTTGCTTCTGTAATAAATCATTTAGTTTGTTGGGAAGTCAGTTTTACGCAGAAGGTCTCAAAAAATATATATCTGAAGTTTTCGGTTTGTGCTCATTTAAAAACAAAAAAATCTTTATTTGAAATCTTCATGCTTTCCAACGCGAGCTAGGAATTAATTTTAGACACAAAGTGTTTTGGTGAAATTTTCTTAAAATTCATCGAAGATTCAGATTTTGGTTACGATTTTTGCGAATAAAAAAATTGGCCCACCTTACTGTTCATATCTTTAGGCGAACAGCAATATACTGTGGAATTTTGACAGTTTTAACCGTTTGTTTTAAAAAGGGTGTGGAACAGCCCATTTCCACCCTTACTGTAATTCATACTGCAACAACAACATATGTTACAAATCACATCTTCATACCTCTGATAGTTCATGAGATATAGTCTTTTTTACTTTAAAGTTGTATGGGCGGTGCCACGCTCCAAGCACTACTAAGTACAGCCAGTGACTAACAACAGGTCATCAGTACCACTTTTTAAAATTATCTTATAAATCAGTCTATTAGAAAAGCCGTCAGAGCAATTTTTGAAAAAGTGGTGTGGTACCGCCTTCTTCCTCCCTGGCAGTAATTAATACTGCTACAATAACATATATACCAAATCTCATCTTCATACCTCTGATAGTTAATGAGATATACCCCTTTTAATTTTCAAGTTGTATGGGCGGTGCCACGCCCCTTTATCCAATGACAACCAAATATAGCCAGGGACTATCAACAGGTCAACAATGCCACTTGGTAACATTTTCGTATCAATCGGTCTATTAGAAAAGCTGTTCGAGTGATTCTTTAAAAGAGGGCGTGGCACCGCCCACTTGCACTTTGTCTGTAATTCTAACTGTACGAACAACATATATACCAAATCTCATCTTCATAACTCTGATAGTTCATGAGATATAGCCCTTTTGATTTTCAAGTTGTATGGGCGGTGCCACGCCCATTTATCCAATCACAGCCAAATATAGCCAGGAACTATCAACAGGTCAACAGTACCACGTATCAATCGGTCTATTAGAAAAGCCGTTAGAATGATTTTTTAAAAGAGGGCGTGGCACCGCCCACTTGCACCTTGTCTGTAATTCTAACTGTACGAACAACATATGTACCAAATCTCATCTTCATACCTCTGATAGTTCATGATATATAGCCTTTTTAGTTTTCAAGTTGTATGGGCGGTGCCACGCCCCTTTATCCAATTACAACCAAATGTAGTCAGGAACTATCTACAGGTCAACAGTACCTCATGGTAAAATTTTTGTATCAATCGGTCTATTAGAAAAGCCGTCTGAGCGATATTTGAAAAAAGGGGCGTGGCGCCGCCCACTTTTGGAAAAAATAAAACCTTTCAAACAATCCGGAAGCTATAGCGAACAAAACAAAAAAAAATTTTGAAAATCGGTCCAGCCGTTTTTGAGTTTTAGCGAGACAACTGCACATCGATTCATTTTTATATATAAGACTAGTGGGCCCGGCAATGCTTCGCTATTGCATATTAACTTGTAATATATTTCACATTTAGGTCTACAAAGTACTTCGAAAACGGTACAGCTCGACAATAATATGTTGAGTTTATTAACTTATATAACTAATTTGAAGTAACTCCCTAACATGGAATTTAACCAATTACATTTTATTATTGTAAATGCTAATACACAAATTCATCAGCAAAGTCATATCTATAGTGCCGAGATGTAGATTAAGTTTTTTCTGCATGTAGGGCGAAAACCCACTTCTTCCACAAATCGGAAACAGATATTCCGCTAAGGATCAAAATTTAATTTTTATTTTGATCTGTAGAAGCAGATACTAACTATCTCTTTGGGCATAAAAAATACTTTTGTTATGCCTTCTCCGCCTATTGACCGCAAATGATAATTCAGTTTGAAGCTTCATGCCTTTAGCCATAAAAACTTCTTTTGTCATGTCTTCTTCTCACACGGATCAAGAATATTCCGGAATACCATTATTGTATTGAACTCATATTACCATTTTTTGAGATAATTCGGCCACCAACGTTTGGCTTAACAAAGTGATGGTCTCACGCGCTGTATGACATATTACACCGTCGTGTTGGAACCATTTCTCCTTCAAATAATGCAATGATGCAATGACATGATAAATAAAAAAAATCAATTGATCGTCCACTGGCTCAAATTCTTCCACCAGTTAGATCTTATATAGATGTAGGCCAAGATCTTTCTTCAGCATTTGCAGAGACCGAGTTGCTGATAAAGGCGTCGGTTCGATAAATTCGAGTCCCCTGTCACACTTACGTCTACAGCGTCGATGGCTTCTATAAGCTGCTCAGATGGATCATTATATGCACCCTCAACTTCGCAAAGGGATACATAAGTATAGCAAACAGAACGTGCATTTTGAAAATAAATTTGCAAGATTTGTAAACGTTGTTCTTGTGTAGTTTTTACATGGTGATTTTTCAAAGTATACTAAAAGAAAGTCTATCACACTTCATTAGTATGACAGCTAGATTTAAACTTATAAAAAAAAATTACCCCATACATAGGTTATTTACAAATGTTTGCTAATGTTACCTCTGACATACTATAAAAATTTAAATTGTGCCCCAATAAAACAAAAGGTGTTTTCCAGTATAACTACAATGAATATTGCTTTATTTTTCTATATGTATTATTTATTACCGATTCGCTCTCCTGAAAAGTAAATGAAAAGTAACTGGTGTACGGACCATTATTTGATACAGTTTATAAATTCAACTATTGAAGTGAGTGGGCAGCGCCTCGGCACTTTTAACTTATTGAGTTCCAATTAGCCTGTTGATTAGGGCGGAACAATTTGTTCGCGTCTAAAAAAATGTGGTAATCATATACCAGTATCGAAATGTACGATAAATTCTTAGAATATTCACTTAGAAACTATATGTCTACAATCAATTCCTAGTTCGCGCTGAGAAGCAAGAAGATTTCAGGTTGAGATATATTTCTAGCAATTTTTCAGTTACGTCAGACCTACCATTCCGATGTTTGAAGACCAAGACGATGAGAATAGCATATTTTTGACATTGTTTTGGATCCCGCCCAATATTGTGAAAAATGATTTTTAAAACTTAATTTCCGTATGCCAACTCTCAGAGGCCATAACTTTTTAACCAATACATAGATTTGGTTCTGTAATATCTCATTCAGTTTGCTGGGAAGTTAGTTTTACGCAGAAGGTCTCGAAAAATAAATATCTGCAGTTTTCGGATTGTCCTCATTAAAAAACAAAAAAAAAATCTCTAACAGAAATCTTTATGCTTTCCATCGCGAGCTAGGAATTGATTTTAGACACAAAGTTTTTTGGTGAAATTTTCTTACAATTCATCGTAGATTCCAATTTTGGTTACGATTTTTGCGAATACAAAAATTGGCCCACCTTACTGTTCATATCTCTAGGCGAACAGCAATGTTCTGTGGATTTTTTACAGTTATTACTGTTTGTTTTAAAAGGGGTGTGGAACAGCTCAATTACACCATTACTCTAATTCATACAGCAACAACAACATATGTAACAAATCACATCTTCATACCACTGATAGTTCATGAGATATAGTCTTTTTTACTTTAAAGTTGTATGGGCGGTGCCACGCTCCTTTATCCAATCACAACTAAGTACAGCCAGTGACTTACAACAGGTCATTAGTACCACTTTTAAAAATTATCTTATAAATCAGTCAATTAGAAAAGCCGTCAGAGCGATTTTTGAAAAAGTGGTGTGGCACCGCCTTCTTCCTCTCTGGCAGTAATTAATACTGCTCCAATAACATATATACCAAATCTCATCTTCATACCCCTGAAGCCGTTTTAATTTTCAAGTTGTATGGGAGGTGTCACGCCCCTTTATCCAATCACAACTAAATATAGCCAGGGACTATCAACAGGTCAACAGTACCACTTAATAAAATTTTCGTATCAATCGGTCTATTAGAAAAGTAGTTCGAGTGATTCTTTAAAAGAGGGCGAGGCACCGCCCACTTCCATCCTGGCTGTAATTAATACTGCTCCAACAACATATATACCAAATCTCATCATCATACCTCTGATAGTTCATGAAATATAGCCCTTTTGATTTTCAAGTTGTATGGGCGGTGCCACGCCCATTTATCCAATCACAACCAAATATAGCCAGGGACTATCAACAGGTCAACAGTACCACTTGGTAAAATTTTCGTATCAATCGGTCTATTAGAAAAGCCGTTAGAGCGATTTTTGTAAAGAGGGCGTGGCACCGCCCACTTGCACCCTGGCTGTAATTCTAACTGTACGAACAACATATATACCAAATCTCATCTTAATACCTCTGATATTTCATGAAATATAGCCATTTTAATTTTCAAGTTGTATGGGCGGTGCCACGCCCCTTTATCCAATTACAACCAAATGTAGTCAGGAACTATCTACAGGTCATCAGTACCTCATGGTAAAATTTTTGTATCAATCGGTCTATTAGAAAAGCCGTCTGAGCGATATTTGGAAAAAGGGGCGTGGCGCCGCCCACTTTTTGAAAAAATAAAACCTTTTAAACCATCCGGAAGCTATAGCGAACAAAACGAAAAAAAAATTTTGAAAATCGGTCCAGCCGTTTTTGAGTTTTAGCGAGACAACTGCACAGCAATTCATTTTTATATATAAGACTAGTGGGCCCGGCAATGCTTCGCTATTGCATATTAACTTGTAATATATTTCACATTTAGGTCTACAAAGTACTTTGAAAACGGTACTTAAGCTCGACAATAATATGTTGAGTTTATTAACTTATGTAACTAATTTGAAGTAACTCCTTAACATCGAAGTTAACCAATTACGTTTTATTGTTGTAAATGCTAATAAAAAGTTCATCAGCAAAGTCATATCTATAGTGCCGACATGTAGATAAGGTTTTTCTGTATGTAGGGCAAAAAACCACTTCTTCCACAAATCGGAAACAGACATTCCGCTAAGGATCAAAATTTTATTTTTATTTTGATCTGTAGTAGCGGGAACCATCTGTATACTAACTATCTCTTTGGGCATAAAAAACACTTTTGTTATGCCTTCTCCGCCTATTGACCGCCAATGAAAATTCAGTTTGAAGCTTCATGCCTTTAGCCATAAAAACTTCTTTTGTCATGTCTTCTTCTCACACGGATCAAGAATATTCCGGAATACTATTTTTGTATTGAACTCGTATTAAAATTTTTTGAGATAATTCGGTCACTAACGTTTGGCTTAACAAAGTGATGGTCTCACGCGCTGTATGGCATATTACACCGTCGTGTTGAAACCATTTCTCGTTCAAATAATGTGCAATGACATGATAAATAAAAAAAATCAATTGATCGTCCACTGGCTCAAATTCTTCCACCAGTTAGATCTTATATAGATATAGGCCAAGATCATTCTTCAGCATTTGCAGAGACCAAGTTGTTGAGAAAGGCGTCGGTTCGAAGAATTCGAGTCCCCTGTCACACTTACGTCTACAGCGTCGATGGCTTCTATTAGCTGCTCAGATGGATCATTATATGCACCCTCAACTTCACAAAGGGGTCCATAAGTATAGCGAACAGAACGTGAATTTTGAAAATAAATTTGCAAGATTTGTAAACGTTGTTCTTGTGTAGTTTTTACATGGTGATTTTCAAAGTATACTAAAAGAAAGTCTATCACACTTCATGAGTATGACAGCTAGATTTAAACTTATAACTATTAGAAGTTCTATACGTCAAAAAAATTAACCCAAACATAGATTATTTACAAATGTTTGCTAATGTTACTTCTGACATACTATAAAAATTTAAATTGTGCCCCAATAAAACAAAAGGTATTTTCCAGTATAACTACAATGAATATTGCTTTTTTTTTCTATATGTATGATTTATTACCGATTCGCTCACCTGAAAAGTAAATGAAAAATACATACCTTTAAAGTAAATTAAAAAAATCACCATTTTATTCTGCGCATCCTTAATTGCCTGGTGTACGGACCATTATTTGATACAGTTTACAAATTTAACTATTTAAGTGCGTAGGCAGCGCCTCGGCACTTTTTACTTATTAAGTTCCAAATAGCCTGTTCATTAGGGCGGAACAATTTGTTCGCGTCTAATAAAACGTGGTAATCGTATACCAGTATCGAAATGTACGACGAATTCTTAATAAATTTCACTTAGAAACTATATGTCTACAATCAATTCCTAGTCGGCGCTGAGAAGCATGAAGATCTCAGGTTGAGATATATTTTTAGCAATTTTTACTTACGTCAGACCTACCATTCCGATGTTTGGAGACCAAGACGATGAGAATAGTATATTTTTGACATTGTTTTAAATCCCGCCCAATATTCTGAAAAATGAGGCCATAACTTATTAACAAATACATAGATTTGCTTCTGTAATACCTCATTATATCTGAAGTTTTCGGTTTGTGCTCATTTAAAAACAAAAAAATCTTTTTTTGAAATCTTCATGCTTTCCAACGCGAGCTAGAAATTGATTTTAGACACAAAGTTTTGTGGTGAAATTTTCTTAAAATTCATCGTAGATTCCGATTTTGGTTACGATTTTTGCGAATAAAAAAATTAGCCCACCTTACTGTTCATATCTGTAGGCGAACAGCAATATACTGCGTTATTTTAACAGTTTTAACCGTTTGTTTCAAAAACGGTGTGGAACAGCCTATTTCCACCCTTACTGTAATTCATACTGCAACAACAACATGTGTAACAAATCTCATATTCATACCTCTGATAGTTCATGAGATATAGCCCTTTTAATTTTCAAGTTGAATGGGCGGTGCCACCCCCCTTTATCCTATCACAACCAAATATAGCCTGGGACTATCAACAGGTCAACAGTACCACTTGGTAAAATTTTCGTATCAATCGATCTATTAGAAAAGCCGTTAGAGCGATTTTTGAAAAGAGGGCATGGCACCGCCCACTTCCTCCCTGGATGTAATTAATTCTGCTCCAACAACATATTTACCAAATCTCATCTTCATACCTCTGATAGTTCATGAGATATAGCCCTTTTATTTTTGAAGTTGTATGGGCGGTGCCACGCCCATTTATCCAATCACAACCAAATATAGTCAGGGACTACCAGCAGGTCAACAGTACCACTTGGTAAAATTTTCGTATCTATCGGTCTATTAGAAAAGTTGTTAGATTGATTTTTTAAAAGAGGGCGTGGCACCGCCTACTTGCACCCTGTCTGTAATTCTAACTTTACAAACAACATATATACCAAATCTCATCTTCATACCTCTTATAGTTCATGAAATATAGCCTGTTTAATTTTCAAATTGTATGGGCGGTGCCACGCCCCTTTATCCAATTACAACCAAATGTAGTCAGAAACTATTTACAGGTCAACAGTACCTCATGGTAAAATTTTTGTATCAATCGATCTATTAGAAAAGCCGTTAGAGCGATTTTTGAAAAGGGGGCGTGGCACCGCCCACTTCCATCCTGGCTGTAATTTATACTGCTCCAACAACATATATACCAAATCTCTACTTCATACCTCTGATAGTTCATGAAATATAGCCTTTTTAATTTTCAAGTTGTATGGGCGGTGCCACGCCCCTTTATCCAATTACAACCAAATGTAGTCAGGAACTATCTACAGGTCAACAGTACCTCATGGTAAAATTTTTGTATCAATCGGTCTATTAGAAAAGCCGTCTGAGCGATTTTTGCAAAAGGGGGCGTGGCGCCGCCCACTTTTTGAAAAAACAAAACCTTTTAAACCATCCGGAAGCTATAGCGAACAAAACAAAAAAAAAATTTTGAAAATCGGTCTAGCCGTTTTTGAGTTTTAGCGAGACAACTGCACAGCAATTCATTTTTATATATAAGATGTATGTAACTGTGTTTGCGTAGTTTGATTATCATCATTATTAAATCGGTAGCTGCGACAAGTTGTTTAATATAGTACTTACCGCTGCAAACAGTCTTCACGACCTGGCAGTGCTAATTTAAGAATATCCTCAAACACCGAAATTACAACCCAATCATTAGTGTTCGTTGCTTTCGTGGAGTCGGTGACAGGCGGTGCATTAAATTTATTTGCGGCAAGATTTGCCAGTTGCAAATGAGAGTTAGACAAGTTTGAAGTAGTTGTTACAGTCAAAGGTTTTTTCCCAACGTTGTGATGCACCCTCATCCATGGGTGATTTCATCAAGCAGGAGGAGGCAGTGGGGGTGTTAGCCCGTTTTACAAGCGACAAACTACATGACGACGAGGTTGCCGTTGCTGTTGTGTTTGTCGATTCGTTATTGAAGATGGTTCCGTTTCGACGACTTCCACTTCCGCTGTTGTTGTAGCTATCTTTGTTGGATCCGTTAAGGCCTTTACTGTTATCGTTGCGTCGACGATGAGGTTGAAAGTATAACTGGATTTGTTGTTGCCGGCGTTACTACCGCCGACGACGAAGACAATGATATAGATGTTAAATGTGTATCAATCTTTTGTTGCTGCAGTTGGAGTAGTTGAAGATGTTTCAGTTGTAGCTGATAGTGATGATTTCCATTTAAGACGATTGCCTGTTTATGCCGCAATTTCACATGTCCCTCGGCATGGCGTTGCATGCAATCCAATTGCTAAAATGTCACTTGTAATTTACTCCACTGTTATCATAAATTTGTAATAAACTGTTATTTTCCATTCGACAGCAGCAGCATCGTTGATGTTAATATGCAAAGAGAGAACGAAAAAGAAATAAATGAGAAAATGATCTCCGGTTGGTTTATGGTTGTGAGAAAAAATTGTATGTTTGCGTTTCTTAAAAAGAATTTGATGTAAGCTGCTGAAATCGCAATAAGTAAAGTATGTTGATAATAACATAATTTTGTAATTTAATGTATTACTATTAAAATTTGCTTGCCAATTGGAGATAGGAATTTCGGTCGTATGGGTCGATTACACAGACTTAATATCGATATCGAAAAAATAAGTCTCATTGTTAATCGAAAAATCTCGAAAGAAGTCACCTTTTTGTATATCTTTGGGAATATTGTCTTTTGAATGCGCTATAGCAGAATTGATGTGGAAAATCTTCCGGATTCTTAATTCAAGTTTACGATGCGCATAACCGTCCATCTGAGCATCTAATACGCAATACGATGGATCGATTCATAACCTCAGTTTTTCGTTCAGCAAGTGAAAACCTTAATATATTTCTCTATCTTGTTCAATATAATGTTTTCAATTTCCCAAGACAAGAATAAAGTGCAAATTAAAAGTCACTCACACATATAAATTTCAAATGAGTTTACATAACAACAATAGTAATCTTGAGATCAGCCATTATGGATTTTAGTAGTGATGTCTTTATTTACGTTCTTACTCAATTGTCCTTTTGCAGCCATCATCATAGCACTATAAATCTTGTGATTGGCATTTATGAAAAGACAACATTGAGGTTCTTATTTCTCAGCAATAAAGACATAGAAACTTCGCATGGCGTAAAATAGGTGAAAAATAGAGAGAGTGACAGAGAGAAGGAGCAAACAGCAATAACTATAGCTTCACAAAGTACATCCATGATGACATCGATATTCAGTGAGTGAATGTTGTTGGGTACATTTGTTCCAAGTAATCATCTTCATTATGGTGGTGATGTTTACTTGGAACATGAGATGATTTCATCTTTACTACAACTCAGTTGGGTGGGGTAAGTCTACTTCACCGAAGAGTGACATTGCGTTTGCAGTTTTTCTCCTTTGTTTTTGACGCTCTTTTATGAATTATTTTTTGTTCACAAAAATTTCTTAGTACGCGACTCCTACAAACATGCTAGTAATCGAATGAATTGTTAGTTTTTTGTGCGTTCCATCTCCTGTGGCGGGGCCATAGCTCCTCCATTTGAATTTGTAGGGACTCTCACGCCTCAGTGTAAAAGAAAGTAAAATATCACAAATCGTTTGCCATCAAATACATATCAATTCGTAATTGTATTTTTGTGGTGTAATATTGCCGGCGTCACGTTACTTCGACGTTGGTGATTAATGCCCTCAAATGCTGTCATAGAACGTGTCAAAACTAATGCCCAAAATAAAGAGAAATATGAAAGTAATTTTTGTGGTGGCGGTCCCTCACCGTAAATTGATGATGAATGTTAAATGTTATCCTTTTTGTTTTTCTTTTTTGTGGGGTTGCACATTTTATTTGTCACATAGCACGGATGATCAAAAGAGCGTATGGATAGGGTTGCTGTCGGCTTGGAAATAGTAAAAAATTTATTGATGTGATAAATTAGTCCATCCACTATTTTTATATTTGACATTTTGCCGTGTGTTGTTTAAATTTTTGCACTTTTACAAATTCTACGTGTTAGAAGTATGTAATAACACAAACTTTTTCAGCTCAAAGTTCTAACGCAAGGGTACAATTGGGAATGTGCAAAGTTCAGTAAATTGAACTTAGTAATTAAATTCTGATGTTGATGTGGCGAAGCGCGTCTTCCTTAAAGCAAGATACATTTGTTAGGGTCAAAGTTTTTTTTATTCGTGGGAAAATATTACTGTGTTTAGGTGATTATTGGTTTATTGCCTTAAAACTTAAATATAGCACCTGAAATACAAAATACAAAAAGTTAAACTATCTACAGTAAATAGAGTGCAGTTGCAGTAAGGATTATTCTTGGGAGGAGACTGCTTTGGAATTCGAACTGTTAAGGGGCTAAAGGCAAACGGTTGGGTCTGTTTCCAAAGGTCACTATGTGGAAGCATACAGCAATAGCTAGACCAATTCTTTTCCATGATATCGTAGTTTGGTGAAGATCCCTTCATAAGAAACACATTCTAAATACCTTGACAAATATTTAAAGATTAGCATTGATTAGTGACAGCGGGTATAGCACATAGTGCCATTCTTACGACAACGGACATACAAAACCTGGGAGTATTCGAGAGAAAAGTACTCCGAAAAATTTATGGACCTATCTGTGTCGACGGCGAGTTTCGCCATCGGATGAACCATGAGCTGTATGAGCTTTACCTCGACATCGACGTAGCTAAAAGACTCAGAATGCAACGACTACGATGGCTGGGTCATGTTGCCAGGATGGATGTAAATGCTCCAGCGAGAAAGGTGTTTGAAGGCGAACCTGAAGGACGGCGCAGAGCAGGGAGACCCAAACTCCGTTGGAAGGACCAAGTGGTAGGCGACGTGCCACCATCTGGTAGAACACACGCACAAGACCGAAGCGTGTGGAATTCTTTGGTACTTCAGGCCTCAAACTTATGAATCACGTTCGTAAGTTGTAATTGGCCACTTAAGTAAGTAAGTAAGCCATTCTTAACATCCGGGCGTCACATATAATGGTGAATCGGCTGCCGCTGCATCCCTGGTCAACTTTAGAGAATGTGGTGTTAAGCTTACGAAGAAATCTGGACTTGCTAAACTCCTACACAGGATCAACTCAATTCCCGTAAAAATAGAGCAATGTAGCCAGTACCAATTTACAGTAACTAATCTAAAAAATTTGGTCCTGAATAGGAATATCTTCCGATTTTTTACGGATGGATTATAGTTGGACGAGAAAGTGGGATATGGCGTCCAATCGTGGGACTTTCATATAAATATCTCCTACAAGCTGCCAAACCATTGCACCGTTGTTACTGAAAAGAAGTACCTCCACTCTGAAGAATTGGCATCAACACATACGGCCAGGCTGTTATTAAATCTCTGAAAGCCATGTTTGCTACATCGTTGGCGGTGAAGGAATTCCATTAATCACTAAGGATGATTGCTAAGTATTTTGATTTCAGTCTGAGTACCGGAAAACAGCAACATTCCGGGCAATTGTTTGCGGATGAGCTAGCTAGACATAGTACTACGGCACAGAAACTCTGACAAAATAAAGTGTTGTACCAGTATACTTATCTCTGCCTGCACAACAGGCAATAGTCCAATAATATATTCAAAGACTTACTCCAACTTGGTAAACAAGCTGGGGTTCTCCGGCCGCAGGTAGACAAAAAGGAGATTACCATATTCTTTCATATTATTGGCATTTTTGAATACATCAATAAAACCATAGGTCTCTTATTGGTCTATGGTATTGCTGCCGATTTAATTCTCAAAAATAGTTTGGACTACATACGTATTTGGCATTTAACCCCTTTTTATGGTTCGAAACATCAGGGACTTCATAAGACATATGTATTCCTGATTATCAAAATTAACATAGCCGGTATGAGCAGGAATGTATAACATGAGGGCA
This sequence comes from Muscina levida, assembly GCA_964034835.1. Taxonomy (NCBI): domain Eukaryota; kingdom Metazoa; phylum Arthropoda; class Insecta; order Diptera; family Muscidae; genus Muscina; species Muscina levida. The sequence continues at coordinate 109,974,014 of OZ035881.1, read as the reverse complement.
GTTTACCGACTCAGTGAATAATTTGACTATTCTGCAAAAATTTGAATGAACCTATAACTACTAAGCCAAACGCTTATTTTGAAGACCTTGAGGAAACGAATTTTGTGGAAATAAAAAATTTAATAAGGAAACGAAACACTAAATACTTCTCTAAAAGTAAACTGTGAATCAAACTTTTTTCATAGACTCTGATAGCCTAACTGTATGCCTTCTTAAATACTGACTTTTGCATTTGTCTTCAAACTGAAATAGAAGCGTGTTAACCGTTAGAGCAAATAAGTAAGTTAGCACAAAAAATAACCCCGGGAAGAAAACTATTTTATAAAATAAAATGTATACAAATATTAATTCTGATTGATTACATTTGTATTAAAGGATACACTGTTTATTTTTTTATTTGCCCCTATAATTTTACTGTTCACATTAAGCATCTTATTTACGCTGTAAATACTACGTTATTAGCAAACCACTCCTACCCCCCTTGACTAACAAAGTGTTACAAATTTTCCTCATTGCCTATGTTTCAAAAATGTTATACGCTCTCTCTCTTAATGCATTTATTAATTTAAGTGCAATGTTAGCATTTTTATTGAAAAATTCCTTTTCAAATGTTATTACTTTCTTGTCACCCCTGCTTCACGAATGAAGAGTATTTCTTAGAATGCCACTTAAAGGCGGTGGTAACTATAACGACAAAAAGAAAGAGAACCTAAAAGTACCCCGACCACTTCAGAACTTTTACGACACTTTTTTTATTGCGAAAACTTGCATTACATTAAGACCCTTACGAAAAAATCTCATAGACGCATACACACTAGCGCTACATCTGTACGATTTCCTGGTGGCAACATTTCCGTTTAGGGATGCAGGACCTAAGCCACCAACAGCCCGGGCACTAATACCACTGCCATCAACCAACCAACACACTACATATCATCGAGCATTGGCAATGAATATCTTGTTTGGATATTTTACTTGTAATTTCATCATGTTTCCGTTCACTTTATCATTGTCGTTTGTTGTTTGCTTTCACCCCCGCCCCCACCATAACAACGGTTTGGTGCACACTTGAACCCCAGACCTTTGCTCTTCCTGCAGATATCTTCGCCAATTTAGTTTTTATTGATTCACTTTTCTGAGAAGGTTTTATGATCGGATATTTGCCTAGGTGTTGTTGTTTCTGCGTTGACTGTTTCTTGGTTTGTGTGAATCACGCTTACACAATTTGAAATCCTATAGGGAAAGTAAAATACGTTTTTTTGTTTTCTTTGCATGAAGGTGTATTTCGATAAACTGTAATCGCGCAAATATGACCAGAAGGCGTAAGATAATAGCAAAGCTGCTAACAATATGATCATGTTTTATGCAGTACTAGTGATCCCGGCAATGCTTCGCTATTGCATATTAACTTGTAATATATTTCACATTTAGGTCTACAAAGTACTTTGAAAACGGTACTAAAGCTCGACAAAAATATGTTGAGTTTATTTACTTATGTAACTTATTTAAAGTAACTCCTTAACATTAAAGTTTACTAATTAAGTTTTATTGTTGTTAATGCTAATAAAAAGTTCATCAGCAAAGTCATATTTATAGTGCCGACATGTAGATTAAGTTTTTTCTGTATGTATGGCGAAAAACCACTTCTTCCACAAATCGGAAACAGACATTCCGCTAAAGATCAAAATTATTTATTTAGCGGGAACCGTCTGTATACTAACTATCTCTTTGGTCATAAAAAAACATTTTTGTTATGCCTTCTCCTATTGACCGCAAATGAAAATTCCGTTTGAAGCTTCATGCCTTTAGCCATAAAAACTTCTTTTGTCATGTCTTCTTCTCACACGGATCAAGAATAATCCGTAATACTGTTTTTGTATTGAACTCGTATTACCATTTTTTGAGATAATTCGGTCACCAACGTTTGGCTTAACAAAGTGATGGTCTCACGCGCTGTATGGCATGTTACAGCGTAGTGTTAGAACCATTTCTCCTTCAAATAATGTTCAATGACATGATAAATAAAAAAATCAATTGATCGTCCACTGGCTCTACTTCTTCTACCAGTTGGATTTTATATGAATGTAGGCCAAGATCTTTCCTCAGCATTTGCAGAGACCGAGTTCCTGAGAATGAAGTCGGTTCGATAAATTCGAGTCCCCTGTCATACTAACGTCTACAGCGTCGATGGCGTCGATGCTCAGATGGATCATTATATGCACCCTCAACTTCATAAAGGGCTCCATAAGTTTGGCGAACAGAACGTGCATTTTGAAAATAAATTTGGAAGATTTGTAAACTTTGTTCTTGTTTAGTTTTTACATGGTGATTTTGCAAAGTATACTAAAAGAAAGTCTATTACACTTCATTAGTATGACAGCTAGATTTACACTTATACCTATCAGAAGTTCTATATGTCAAGAAAAATACCCCATGCATAGGTTATTTTCAATTGTTTGCTAATGTTACATCTGATATACTATAAAAATTTAAGCATTGTAGTATAACTACAATGAATATTGCTTAATTTTTCTACTTATATGATTTATTACCGATTCGCTCTCCTGAGAAGTAATTGAAAAATACATACCTGTAAAGTAAATTAAAAAAAATCACTATTTTAATCTGCGCATCCTCAACTGCCTGGTGTACGGACCATTATTTGATACAGTTAAAAAGTTAACTATTGAAGTGCGTGAGCAGCGCCTCGGCACTTTTAACTTATTTTATTCGAAATAGCCTGATCATTAGGGCGAATCAATTAGTTCGCGTCAAAAAAAAAAACAACTTGTTAACCGTATATCAGTATTGGAATGTACGAAGAATTCTTAGAAAATTTCACTAAGAAACTATATATCTAAAATCAATTCCTTGTTCGCGCTGAGAAGCATGAAGATTTCAGGTAGAGATTTTTTTTTTAACAATGAGCAAATATTCTGAAAAATGATTTTTAAAAACTTAATTTCTGTATGCCAACTCTCAGAGGCCATAACTTTTTAACCAATACATAGATTTGCTTCTGTAATACCTCATTTAGTTCATTGGGAAGTCAGTTTTACGCAGAAGGTCTGAAAAAATATATATCTAAAGTTTTCGGTTTGTGCTCATTTAAAAACAAAAAAAATCTCTATCTGAAATCTTCATGCTTCCCAACGCGAGCTAGGAATTGATTTTAGACACAAAGTTTATTGGTGAAATTTTCTTAAAATTCATCGTAGATTCCGATTTTGGTTACGATTTGTGCGAACAGCAATATAATATATAATATATAGTTGAACAGCAATATACTGTGGAATTTTGACAGTTTTAACCGTTTGTTTTAAAAAGGGTGTGGAACAGCCCATTTCCACCCTTACTGTAATTCATACTGCAAGATCTTTTAATTTTCAAGTTGAATGGGCGGTGTCACGCCCCTTTATCCAATCACAACCAAATATAGCAACTGACTATCAACAGGTCAACAGTACCACTTTCCAAAATGTTCGTATCAATCTGTCTTTGGAAAAGCCGTCAGAGCGACTTTTGAAAAGGGGGCGTGGCACCCCCACTTCCTCCCTGGATGTAATTAATACTGCTCCAACAACATATATACCAAATCTCATCTTCAAAACTCTGATAGTTCATAAGATATGGCCCTATTGATTTTCAAATGTAGTATGGGCGGTGCCACGCCCCTTTATCCAAGCGCAACCAAATATAGCTTGGGACTATCAACAGGTCAAAAGTACCACTTGGTAAAATTTTCGTATCAATCGATCTATTAGAAAAGCCGTTAGAGCGATTTTTGAAAAGGGGGCGCGGCACCGCCCACCTCCATCCTGTCTGTAATTAATACTGCTCCAACAACATATGTACCAAATCTCATCTTCATACCTCTGATAGTTCATGAAATATAGCCTTTTTAATTTTCAAGTTGTATGGGCGGTGCCACGCCCCTTTATCCAATTACAACCAAATGTAGTCAGGAACTATCTACAGGTCAACAGTACTTCATGGTAAAATTTTTGTATCAATCGGTCTATTAGAAAAGCCGTCTGAGCGATATTTGAAAAAAGGGGCGTGGCGCCGCCCACTTTTTAAAAAAATAAAACCTTTTAAACCATCCGGGAGCTATAGCGAAGAAAACAAAAAAAAAATTTTGGAAATCGGTCCAGCCGTTTTTGAGTTTTAGCGAGACAACTGCACAGCAATTCATTTTTATATATAAGACTAGTGGGCCCGGCAATGCTTCGCTATTGCATATTAACTTGTAATATATTTCACATTTAGGTCCACAAAGTACTTTGAAAACGGTACTTAAGCTCGACAATAATATGTTGAGTTTATTTACTTATGTAACTTCTTAACATTAAAGTTAACCAATTAGATTTTATTGTTGTAATTGCTAATAAAAAGTTCATCAGCAAAGTCATAATGCCGAAATGTAGATTAAGTTTTTTCTGTATGTAGGGCGAAAAACCACTTCTTTCACAAATCGGAAACAGACATTCCTCTAAAGATCAAAATTATTTATTTTGATCCGTAGTGGCGTGAACCATCTGTATACTATCTCTTTGGTCATAAAAAACATTTTTGTTATGCCTTCTCCTATTGACCGCAAATGAAAATTCCGTTTGAAGCTTCATGCCTTTAGCCATAAAATGTCATGTCTTCTTCTCACACGGATCAAGAAAAATCTGGAATACTTTTTTTTGTATTGAACTCGTATTACCATTTTTAGAGATAATTCGGTCACCAACGTTTGGCTTAACAAAGTAATGGTCTCACGCGCTGTATGGCATGTTACACGTCGTGTTGGAACCATTTCTCCTTCAAATAATGTGCAATGACATGATAAATAAAAAAAATCAATTGATCGTCCACTGGCTCTAGTTCTTCTTCAAGTTGGATTTTATATGAATGTAGGCCAAGATCTTTCCTCAGCATTTGCAGAGACCGAGTTGCTGAGAAAGACGTCGGTTCGATAAATTCGAGTCCCCTGTTACACTAACGTCTACAGCGTCGATGGCTTCTATTAGCTGCTCAGATGGATCATTATATGCACCCTCAACTCCCAAAGGGCTCCATAAGTTTGTCGAACAGAACGTGCATTTTGAAAATAAATTTGCGAGATTTGTAAACCTTGTTCTTGTTTAGATTTTACATGATGATTTTGCAAAGGATACTTAAAGAAAGTCTATCACACTTCATTAGTATGACAGCTAGATTTACACTTATACCTATCAGAAGTTCTATATGTCAAGAAAAATACCCCATGCATAGGTTATTTACAATTATTTGGTATTTCAACCTCTGATATACTATAAAAATTTAACTATTGTAGTATAACTACAATGAATATTGCTTAATTTTTCTACTTATATGATTTATTACCGATTCGCTCTCCTGAAAAGTAATTGAAAAATACATACCTGTAAAGTAAATTAAAAAAATCACTATTTTAGTCTGCGCATCCTCAACTGCCTGGTGTACGGATCATTATTTGATACAGTTAAAAAGTTAACTATTAAAGTGCGTGGGCAGCGCCTCGGCACTTTTAACTTATTTAGTTCGAAATAGCCTGATCATTAGCGCGAATCAATTAGTTCGCGCCAAAAAAAAAAAGTGTTAATCGTATATCAGTATTGGAATGTACGAAGAATTCTTAGAAAATTTCAATAAGAAACTATATGTCTAAAATCAATTCCTAGTTCGCGCTGAGAAGCATTTAGATTTTAGGTAGAGATATTTTTTTAGCAATGAGCAATTATTCAGTTACTTCAGGGCTATGAGCCCCGGCTCTAATTTTTACCTACCATTCCGATGTTTGGAGACCAAGACGAAAAGAATAGTATATTTTTGATTTTTTTATTGGGATCCCTCCCTATATTCTGAAAAATGATTTTACAAATTTAATTTCTGTATGCCAACTCTCAGAGGCCATAACTTTTTTTTTTTTGCTTCTGTAATACCTAATTTAGTTTGTTGGGAAAGTCTCAAAAAATATTTATTTGAAGTTTTCGATTTGTGCTCATTTAAAAACAAAAAAAAATCTTTATTTGAAATCTTCATGCTTTCCAACGCGAGCTATGAATTGATTTTAGACACAAAGTTTTTTGGTGAAATTTTCTTAAAATTCATCGTAGATTCCGATTTTGGTTACGATTTTTGCGTTTTACTGTTCATATCTCTAGGCGAACAGCAATATACTGTGAAATTTTGACAGTTTTAACCGTTTGTTTTAAAAATGGTGTAGAGCAGCCCATTTCTGTCCTTACTGTAGTTCATACAGCAACAACAACATATGTAACAAATGTCATCTTTATACCTCTGATAGTTCATGAGATATAGCCTATCAACAGGTCCACAGTACCACTTGGTAAAATTTTCGTATCAATCAATCTATTAGAAAAGCCGCTAGAACGATTTTTGAAAAGAGGGCGTGGCACCGCCCACTTCCATCTAGCTGAAATTAATACTGCTCCAACAAAATATATACCAAATCTCATCTTCATACCTCTGATAGTTCATAAGATATAGCCCTATCGATTTTAAAGTTGTATGGGCGGTGCCACGCCCCTTTATTCAATTACAACCAAATGAAGTCAGGAACTATCTACAGGTCAACAGTACCTCATGGTAAAATTTTTGTATCAATCGATCTATTAGAAAAGCCGTTAGAGCGATTTTTGAAAAGGGGGCGTGGCACCGCCCACTTCCATCCTGGCTGTAATTTATACTGCTCCAACAACATATATTCCAACCAACATATATACCAACCACAACCAAATATAGCCTGGGACTATCAACTGGTCAACAGTACCAGTTGGTAAAATTTTCGTATCAATCGATCTATTAGAAAAGCCGTTAGAGCGATTTTTAAATAGGGGGCGTGGCACCGCCCACTTCCATCCTGGCTGTAATTAATACTGCTTCAACAACATATATACCAAGTATCATCTTCATACCTCTGATAGTTCATGAAATATAGCCTTTTTAATTTTCAAGTTGTATGGGCGGTGCCACGCCCTTTATCCAATTACAACCAAATAAAGTCAGGAACTATCTACAGGTCAACAGAACCTCATGGTAAAAATTTTGTATCAATCGATGTATTAGAAAAGCCGTTAGAGCGATTTTTGAAAAGGGGGCGTGGCACCGCCCACTTCCATCCTGGCTGTAATTAATACTGCTCCAACAACATGGTGTCCCCTGTCACACTTACGTCTACAGCGTCGATGGATTCTATTAGCTCCTCAGATGGATCATTATATGCAGGGGTCCATAAGTATAGCGAACAGAACGTGCATTTTAAAAATGTATTTGCAAGATTTGTAAACGTTGTTCTTGTACAGTTTTTACATAGTGTTTTTCCAAAATGTACTAAAAGAAAATCTATCAAACTACATTAGTATGACAAAAATTTAACCATTGTAGTTTAACTAAAATGAATATTGCTTAATTTTTCTATCTAAATGATTTATTACCGATTCATTCTCCTGGAAAGTAATTTAAAAATACATACCTGTGTAGTAAATTAAAAAAAATCACTGTTTTAGTCTGCGCAGCTACTATGTATCCTCAACTTTCTGGTGTACGGACCATTATTTTATACAGTTAAAAAATTAACTATTGAAGTGTGTGGGCAGCGCCTCGGTACTTTTTACTTATTTAGTTCCAAATAGCCTGTTCATAAGGGCGGATCAATTTGTTCGCGTCCATCTAGCTGAAATTAATACTGCTCCAACAAAATATATTCCAAATCTCATCTTCATACCTCTGATAGTTCATGAAATATAGCCTTTTTAATTTTCAAGTTGTATGGGCGGTGCCCCGCCCCTTTATCCAATTACAATCAAATGTAGTCAGGAACTATCTACAGGTCAACAGTACCTCATGGTAAAATTTTTGTATCAATCGGTCTATTAGAAAGGCCGTCTGAGCGATATTTGAAAAAAGGGGCGTGGCGCCGCCCACTTTTTGAAAAAATAAAACCTTTTAAACCATCCGGAAGCTATAGCGAACAAAAAAAAAAAAAATTTTGAAAATCGGTCCAGCCGTTTTTGAGTTTTAGCGAGACAACTGCACAACGATTCATTTTTATATATAAGAAGATTGTTGTATAGCAACTTGCACCGGACGCAGTAAAGCCTTATGAGACGACTATAGAAAAGGTTACGCATTAATGGGATATTTTCTCGCATTGGGTGATAGTAATTTTATCAAAAACAATAACAAAATCACACATTTTTGGGAATACGATTATAGTCTGGGAAAAAGCCTATGTAGACAGCAAGACAACTTTTCAGTGGCTTCTTTGGGATATTCCCAAACATTCTTAGTACACCGCACAGTGAGGAAAAAAAAGTTTTTTTGGACATTTGAAATTTTAGGCCGCAATTCTTGACCAAATTTCAAAATTTTTTTTGTATTATTGAAAACAAAATTGTGCACAGAATGTACGTTTCTTTTACTCTGAATTCCTTACCGTTATTTTTTAAAACTTGTCAAAGTCGAAGAAAAAATAATTTTTGACTTTAATGTCAAATATTTTTTGTAATACGTGTCCTAAAAACTTCGAACTTACCTTAACTAATGTAAACATATGTTACGAATTAAAATCAGTGAAAAAATAAGACTAAACAATTTTTTTGGCTCAACTGCAAGCAAATACATGGAGGCACTATTTTCACACTTTAACTCGGTGTCTTGCTCATAATTATTATCCGATTAGAGCAAAACTTAATTTACAACCTGGAAAAGTTTTAAGAAAGTCGTCTGTCAAAAATAAGCCAAATTGATTAAGGTCGCCATGCAATTTTTTTGCATACATTTGCTTGCAGTTGAGCTAAAAAAAAAAATTTAGTTTTATTTTTTCACTGATTTTAATTCGTAACATATGTTTACATTAACTGAGGTCAGTTCGAAATTTTTAGGACACGTAATCCAAAAAATATTTGACATTAAAGTCAAAAATTATTTTTTTATCGACTTGGCCAAATTTTTAAAAAATAACTGTAAGGAATTCAGGATAAAAAAATCGTACATTCTGTGCACAATTTTGTTTCCAATAATACAAAAAAAGAATTTTGAAAATCGGTCGAGAATTGCGGCCTAAAATTTCAAATGTCCAAAAAAACTTTTTTTTTTCTAACTGTGCACCGTTCGAGTATCCTGGAAGATCTCTAAGGATATGATAGCCCTCAAATGACATGAAAGCCCTCTCAAGATTGAATACTGTGAAATGCCACTTGCTTGGATTAACGAACCAATTGGGAAACATCTGCGGATCTATGTTATTCATGAAAAAACGTTTTGGATGCACTGTATAAGTAGTAAGTAGACAATGGCTCTAAATGCACGCACTCATTCCCTTTGCCATAATGCTGATCACTACTACTATCGTCGTCGATATTAAAGCTTCCTAAAGCCATATTAACACTACCATGTTAATTAACAGACCGTCCGCTGATTAATGTGTATACCAAATAATGATACTTGACGTTGCTTAAACAGGAAAGCAGTGAGATATATATATATCTATCTATATATATATATAGAGAGAGAGAGAGAGAGAGAGAGAGTGGGACACGGGACACTGACTGACCGGTGTTTACTTACTATGGATATCAGTGATATATGTATGCAAATTATCTACCCATTCAGTTTCCTGTCCTGTCGATACTAAAATATGCACATTATGTTGAGTAAACAAAGCATAAAAGTGTAATCATTGCAGTTTGGTTAAGATATTCCTTTGACATCACTGAAACTGTAGAGTATACTCCGAAATAGTATTACCAGTATTGTTCTTTCTTTAATAATCAAGTTGTAAAGTTCCGTTTGTGATTCGACTTCATTAACAAATGATAGCATCCTTGTTAAAGGAAAAAAATACGCAGGAGACCACATGAGGACTATGATTTCATATTGTGGCACTAAATAAACTTTAATTCCTAATGCGTGTTTGATATAACAAGAAATGTTTTTGCTAAAGTAATAAAGTTCGTTTGAGTGGGTCGTTATTTGTCTTGCACAGTGTCGGCTTTGATGGACTGTGACTGGGGCAGAGAATAATTAGTGTGGAATAAAGAAAATGCCAAACCATTAAGAGCAATTAAAGCAATATCATATTTGTAATGATTTGTAATTGGCTGCAAATACTAGTCATAAAATTTCGTTACTATAATATTGGCAGCGGCATTCATCAGCCACTCTGTATGTAATGATAAGAACGAATAAATCAAATTATACATCACAGAATAAGAGTTTAGCTGTAGCAGGTATTTTGTGTACCCTTACAGAGGAATTATTATGGAAAACGATGAAGTGTAAACAAATTTGTCTGTCGACAAAAATTGTATTTTGAAAATGGATGGACGAGGATGATAACTGTCATAATCGATCTTATAACACAACTAAATAAATCTTCTCTGAATTCTTTGAGAAAGAAAATCTTCGAAAAATATATGGACTAATCATTGCACCTATTAAAAGGGTCCTGATGTTGCAAACATCTATCTGTATACCTACATTGTCGTGATCATGTGCGTCCAAATTCACGTTGGTTGGGTCGTGTTTTGCGGATAAAAATTTCCGATGACTGGAATCTAAGAGTTTTATGTCCTGCTCAACAAAAGGTGATCCAATTGAATGATTCAATTACTGCGGGTTCAGCCTTTTACCCATCGCATATAAGGTCCTGTCGAATGTGTTATGTGAAAGATCGAGCCTTGTGGCTTTATACCTAGTAAATCAACAACTGGCTAAAAATTCACACTTCGGCAAATTCTGAAAAAAAAACCTTAGAGAAACATATAGACACGTCGACTATAAAGTTGCCTTCCACAGCCCGATACGACAGAAATTACCCGAAGCGAAGTTAATACAACTTTGCGAAATAACGTTGACTGACACGAAGTCTTCAGTGTAAAATGGGTCTAACGTTGAACGAGGACAAATTAAGTTATTAGTTTCGGTAAACAAATAATCTACTCGTTTGGGATGCTGCGTGAACGTTCACTACTATAATTTCGAAGTGATTTTATCTACCTAGGCTCCACAATCTATAAAGCCTCAGCCTCTAAGTTCGGAGAAGAATTCTGTTTGCTAATAGATGCTGCTACGGACTAAGCAAAAATGACGAGCCCACTCTTGATGAACGAATATCCAACTATACCAGAAACTGGTCCTACCTGTCTTGATGTTTTGTTCAGAATCCTGGATTTTGACACAAGTGGATGAATTGACTCTCGCAGTATTCAAGAGAAAAATATATGTTCCAATCATCGTTAGCGGAGAGTATTGACGTCGTATGAATCATGAGCTGTACGAGCGACATTGAAGCGGTCAGAAGCATTAAGGTACAGCAGTTGCGTTGGTTAGGTCATGTTGTACGCATGGATGAAAATGTTCCAGCTCGAAAAGTCTTCGATAAATGCAGAAGAGGGCGCCTAAAACTCCGTTGGAAAGTTCAGGTTACCAAGAACCTTCCAGAACTTAGTGCACCGAACTGGAGAAAATCGAATCACTACTTTTTTTAAATCTAAGCAGATTTCATTCTCTTATCTGGTAACTGTGGTAAATGCATTGCTATAATATACATTTACTTATGTCGTGTTCATGTTGTGTCTTCAACTTCTTCTTCTACCGCCTTGCTACTGATTTAATGGTGCCACAGTGTAGTGCGAAATGTGCGCAATTAGGAAAATCCATTAGCAGCAAAAGTGCGTTTTTACCCTTTGCCTCTCTTTTTCATCATCTATCCTTACATACTTTAATGCTTGCAATATTTTAGCAAAATAACTACAAAAATCACTTTCAACAGCTGTCGTTGCAATGTATCATAACATTTTCCTCACCCCTTGAGTGCTTTCAATCCTACTCCAGCTGCACCTTAACTTCTTCAGCATCAGCATTGTAAGTAAAACTTTAGGAAATCTCAGAAGAAGAAATGCAGCGGTGAAAATGGTGAAAATGTACAAGTTAATGATGTTTCTAAATGGAATGATTCGTCTTCCGCAACTGCACTCGTGTGTTGGTTACACCACAAATGGCAATGGATGTTTTCCCGGGACGCAGGAGCTTGGAATAAAAGAGAAGATTTGTCGGCATTGCAGTGGATAGAAATTCATTATATTTCTTTTTACAATATTTGATTATGAAGTGAAGTTCAAAAAAAAACATCGAATATACCAAATGATGATAAAGGACCTAGTGTTTAGCAGCAAATTTATTGCATTTTTGAAATGTAATAACTTAGATGGTAAAGCTAGTTGATATGTTAAAAAGTTGACGATTTTCCATTATCTGGAATGGCGGAAGGATGTTTTATGGTTCAAAGTAGTCCATCAAAGCTCCGTCACAATGGAAGATTATTTTAAGCTGGAAGCTAGCAGTCGCGTTTGGTTAGAATATGTTTCTAAGAATGTTTAATATAAAATTTGATGATATGGTGTTAGTTCACTATCAGTGATGTATTATACCCTGTAATTTTTCATACAACATAACAATTCATCTGTATAACTCTTTCAACTTCATCAGTATTTTTCAATATTTTTTTTAAATAGCAGCTAAATTACACTTGCAGCCTAAGCGTTTTTCGCAAATCCTTATAACTTTTATTTTAACAAAATCACTATTTTCCAGTCCATTTCTCTCACTTTCACGGCAAAGAGAGGTAAGAACAGAAGAAAAGCTTTTGCACATACCTCCTACTGTGGCTTTCACATTTTTGTTGGCGTTAAATCATAAGTTTCTTTTGACACATTTTTCCGGTTCTTTGAGCAAATAGGTAACATGATAAATTGCGACATGCAAATTTTCTCATAGGTTGCAGATTTGTGGCCAACATAAATATGGACCACATGAAAAACATGTTGCGGTCATAAGTCATAAGGCTAAGGGATTGTTGAACTTTGCAAACAAGTTAGTGGCAGCGCAGGGCATGCTTCGTAGCAGAAACAAAAAAAAAACAGCGGAGTTTTTCGTAAGTGTTTTTTATGTGTCTACGGTAACATAGAAGGCAGATTGAAACTATAAGTTGATGGGAAATCCTAACATACAAATTATGTCAGCAAAAGTGGCAGAATGCCAGATTGGAATTGGCACTCTACTTATGAAATTCGAAGTAGTCAAAATTCGGTATTACTTATTAAATTTATATGGTGGTAATGGCTTAAAATACGGTTTTCCTATGCCTCCCATGAAGAAATATACTATAGTCAATATCGGTATACAGCTCGTACTGCTCATGATTCATACATCGTCAATATTCTCCGTTAACGATGATGGGCCTATATATTTTACGAACTATTTTAGTTTCAAATACTGCCAAAACGGACTCAACCGCTTGTGTCATAACCCAAACAGGTAGAACCAGTATATGGTGTACTAGAATTCTTCTCCGGATTTCCAGGCTAACGCTGTTAGCTTAACTGATTGGAGCCTATGTGGATAAAGTCATCTACCACTTCGAAATAATAGTTGTGAACGTTCAAGCAGCGTCCCAAACGATAAGATCCTAGTTTTGTCCTCGCTCACCGTTATACCCATTTTGGTTGATTCCTTCTGTATACCTGAGAAAGCTGAAGTCCCATCTCACAGTTTTTGGCCGATTATATTTACGTCGTCAGAGTTTTTTTTAGACATTTGAAATTTTACGACGCAATTCTTGACCGATTTTAAAATTTTTTTTATTATTGAAAACAATATTATGCACAGAATGTACGATTTTTTATTTTTAATTCTTTATCGTTATTTTTTAAAATTTGCCAAAGTCGATGAAAATATAATATTTGAATTTATATTTTGGATTATGTGTCCTAAAAATGTTTAACTGACCTCAATTAATGTGAACATATGTTACAAATAAACTTTACAATTTGTGTTCCCCACTGTGCGGCAGTTGCCATGGAATGTACAATATGCTGGCGCTGTGTTATGGGAACATCAGTAGTAAAGGCATTTTGTCGTAGTAGTTGAGAGAGCTGGTTGGAGTAGGCATTGGCTATCTCGGCTGTTTGAAGCTTTATGATGTTGAGCTTTCTTTGTGATTGGTTACGTGCGTTTTCGATCCGCTCAATCATGATACTAGATGCATTCCTTTCATCGATCGGGGGATAGGTAAGTTGCCTTGTGGATATCTTTATGATGAAATCTGGTTCCACTCACTACTATATTCCTTGCGAATCTAACCAGCCTAAGCCCATTGTCGGACGTGTCATCACGAATACAATATAATTGAACTTTAAGTATCCTCCAGTTGTCCGTTTGGAAGCTATGAGAGAAATATTAATTTCATCAAAATAGATCTTTTTGTAATTGAGAAATCTTAATTTCATAAAAATAGATCTTTTTGTAATTGAGATAGCAGAAGGGGACCGGCCGTGGCATAGTAGTTAGAAAACGCGACTACCATGCGGGAGATCACAGGTTCAACTCCTGGCTCCAGTCATATTAAGAGAAAAAAAATGTTCTTTCATTGTCGGCTCCCATCGAATGTTGTCGACAGCAACTTCGCAATATTAGTGTCGAGGCAATCGGCGTGTCTAGTAAGAGCTTCTCTAACAGTGACGTTTGAATTCGTCGATAAACAAGTAGATGCCGTTAGTTGTGAATCTAAAAATAGAAAGCGTGTTAATTCACAACAACGCGAGAAGCTATCCCATACCTCATTCATGGGGTGAAAAGGGAAATTAAGTAAGTAAGTAAGATAGCAGAAGGGGTGGAGATTCTTTATTTCGAGTTATCGTGCACACTAGTCAGCCATACAGACACACGAACATGGTCCAATTATCTCATTGGGCTCTTACATGTCTCCTTTAACCCTAATGTGAGTGACAAAAAAAAAACACCTTCTCCTGAGTAACAGGAGTACCCGGGTACCCACATACAAATTGTATGAAATTTGTATATTTTTCTCATCGTACTGTACGTAAAATCGATATAAAACGATGCTTAAATAGGTTGTGGCTTTTTAATATCGATTTAACGTACACTACGATGAGAAAAATATCCAAATTTCATACAATTTGTATATGGGTACCCGGGTACCCCTGTCACTGTGAAGAGGTGTTTTTTTTCGTCACTCACATAAGGGTCAATTATCATCGCTCAAATTTATTTTTTTATCTTCCCAAATAAATTTGGACATGTTTCGAAGAATAAAGCTTCAGAAAATGTTATTCCAAAAAAAAAAAATTTTTTTTCATGTAGTTTCATTGATTTTACCCAGGTACTCCTGCCACTCTCTTAAAGGTGTAAAAAGATATCGATATGCCACGCTCTTCTAAAGGGATAAAATAAGCCAACTCCAATGAAAATATAGAAACAATTAAAAGTTAAGAGTTGTCAAAATGTTTGAGCTTTGTAAACCATCTGCATCCATTAAATATATTCACTTGAAAATTAAAAGGGTACCCGGTTACCCTGTCACTCACATAAGGGTTAATGTGTTACACTTTATATACCAGTGCATTAACAATCTTGTGGCATTTGATGCATTTCGCTTGTGCCAAACATATTTGGTTTGACCAAAGATACAGAATGTAATTTTTCCTATCGCAATTTATCATGTTTAATGTTTGTGTAAAGGTGCGGAAGCAATTTGTCAAGAAGTGAGACAGTTTTTTAACAGAAGTTTTTTTTGTTCCCGCAAATTGAACACACGAGGGCAATATAGCAAGTGTGGACATTTGACTAAACAACTTATCACGAAATTAGACTATTTGGCAGGATTTTTGTATAACTTTTAGAAACGGATATTTCTGCCTTATCAGAATCTGTACAGGATATCTGGTTTCGAAGAACCACTATGTACCAGGCTTAGATTATGACTGACTTTTGGCTTGTCGGTTTGGTTTTTGCCACACTTGTAGCAGATCGACTAGCGGACCATCAACCGATCACTATGAGGACAGACGTTGATGGATTTTATGTACCGGACCGACGATATACATTACCCTTAAGATACATTTTCCGAGAATAGCAATACAAATTAACGACGATTATATAAATTAGTTACATATTAAAATTTGTATGACAACTGAACTCGATTGCTTTTCCAAGAAACTCATTATTTGTGCATTAAAACTGAATATATCTCTAATTTAATGTATCATGTTTAAAATAAACAATACTTCTAACAAAATAAAAAAATAATACCGAAATTCCAACAAACGAGTTAGATATGAACATTTTTATGCTAACGGCATGCGATTCCCTATTGAAAATGTATGAACATACTTAGGAATGTTGCTGTTGACGTGCGTAAAGCAGTTCTGCTGTTGACGTAAAGGTTAATTAAAGTAAGCATAGAAACAGAACAAAGCTTATCTTAAGCTTAAGAGGTGAACAAAAAGGGAATTGTGGGGAAAAAAGTCCTCCATTCTCATCTTTAAATGTTAACGGTCATATTCAAAACGAATTAGTGCTCGAACGTTTTCGGCTGATATCTCCTTCGCATGGTCATGTTCGACATACATGGTAGATATATATACAGCTGATGATGTACCAGTGTGCACCAAATTCGTGACAAAGGGATCTGATGACGAACTCGTGACGGAGTTCGAAACACGTGATCCTTGTCCGTGATTCTGAATCGGCCATTAACTCAAACAATAAAAACATTCTGATCTTGTTAGCCAATTTAGTGTATTATCGATTTCATAAGTATTTTGCAGTGATCAAAATTAAGCTCCTTTTTTCGATTAGACGCTTAGTTTACGAAATAAACGCATTTAAAGATTTCCATATTTTTTACATGGACACCATTGGCCACCCATTTCATGATGGTATTCCCATCTATTACATGTGATTTCTTAAGTATTTTATAGTGATCACAAATTAAGCTCCTTTTTTCGATTACACTAAACAAATTGATTGAAACTATTGAATTTATTTTGTTCAGTTGGGGAAGGTTATTGCGCCCACATGCCCAAATATTGATAGCATAAATTTGTTTGCCTTAGAAAATCAGCTTACAGGTTAAAATAAATCTATTTAAATATTTTGTTTCACTTTAAGGTTTTAAAACCTTCTAAGAACCTTTTATTACCTTTACGATCGAAGTTTAGTTCAGTAATACTAAATAACGTTACGTAAATGTTAAGGGCGAATGACTGAAAATACATTCAAACTTTGATAACTTTCATACTGAGTATATCTTTCGAAACAAGTAATTTCTAAGTTTGAAATTATGTCATATCATTAATTTATTCTTGTTTAAAGTAATACACATCTATAAAAACAACCACCACTTATATAAATGAGTTACATACATTTACAGCTGCAACATCTTAGCAGCATAGGGAAATTTAAGCATATTTAAATTGCCGATTTTTAAGAATATTTATTGTGTTTACAAATTGCCAAAATTTGGATAACGGATCGCCCCTGACGTTAATTAAACTGCGACACCAATCGCCTCACCACAATTGATCAATATTTGCAACTTTCCAAATTCCAATAAATTCGTTATTTTCAAAATGTATTTCAAAGTTGCGTTGCCTCATTAAAATCAGACACTTGAATGATGGGCTACATCAATCACTTGTATCTAGTTTTGTCCAACCAACAACATAGTGTTCAAAATATATAGTGTCTTTGGTGTATCTGGATATTTAAAGCTCATTTGTTCCTGCTGCTGCTGCTGCCAATGTTGCTTGAGTTGGTATTTGACCAAAGTTTATTTGTGTTCAAAATATATAGTGTCTTTGGTGTCTCTGGATATTTAAAGCTCATTTGTTCCTGCTGCTGCTGCTGCCAATGTTGCTTGAGTTGGTATTTGACCAAAGTTTATTTAACTTGGTCGCTAACACTTCATTGCGGTCAATACCACTACTATCAGTGGTAGTATCCCCACTACCATCGACTGACATCAATGACGTATAGATATTGTAATATTGCAACATTTGAGAATATAAACGACATGCAATATTTTACAGTTGTTTATGTTTTTGTGGCTAACTGGGGGATGTGGGTGTTGAAATTTTCCATTTTACTAATGCTGAACTTTTAATTAAATCGAGTTAGAATAAAAATGTTTGAGTTGTTGAGCGAGAGCAAATGGAAAAGCTAAAACTAAGTGATAAACTAAAGTGGTTTTAAAACCAAAACAGTATCCAGCGTGCTATGTAATTGTAATAGTATCATGACATCTTTGTGGAATACTACCACATTCCAACAACAGATACGCTCACTATTGTATGCTGCATTAGATACGAGCGGGGATGGCTGAACAAGTCGGAGATCTTAAATTGTAAAACAACAATGTAACTTCCCCTTTTTGTTGTTTATCCTTTTCAAAGGATTGAGTTGTAAAAATAATCCAAATTTACGTTATTCAAATTTTTGTACTTTCTGCTGCTAAGAGGGCAAAGCTACAGCTAATTCTAACCCTTGCCCGAAAATTATACCAGAAGGTAGAGGTGAAAGGTTACGGTACAGGGTTCCCGTACAGATACGCATTGTGTGCTGCAAATGTATATAGATTGAGCCCTACCACCAATTGCTGGTTCTAAAAGATAGCGCACGAGAAGTTATGATGTCAAATGTGGGCGACGGATTAAATTAACCGCCACCAAGCCGAAGCTGATAAATAAAAAAGTAGCCGGTGCCGATAGCCTTCCGGCAGAGCTCTTCTAATCCGGTGGCGAGGAGTTGATGACTAGTATGCACCAGCCCTTACAAAGGAAGAAGTGCAATCCCAATGATTGGAATCTATTATGTCCTGTGCCGAAAAAGGTGTTCAAAATTGTGCTCTAACTCCAACTCCTGTGTGTTACAATGTACGACATTTTCCTAGTCCGAACCAGCTCCTAGCCATTTGAAAAACATTTAAAAAAAAATTGTGACAATTTTAATTTTTGACAATTTGTGACAATTTTAATTTTTGACAAATTATAAATTTGGAGTTTGTTAGAACCAGCACCTGGTCATTTGAAACATATTTAAAAAAAAAATTCATCAAAATCTGTTGACAATTTGTTTGTGACAAATTTTAAATTTGGGCTCGGTCAGAAATACATCCAGGCCATTTGAAATACATAAAAAAAATAAATCAAAATCTATTAACAACTCTCTGAGTTCTGCGAACAGGAAGAAGTCACTTTCAAGTCGTTGTATGGGAGCTTTGCTCCAAAAACTGAATTGCTTGTAAAAACTTAAATGAGCTGATCTAGAAAAACTGGGAGATACATATATTTTTATTTTAGCTATATTTTCAGAATCTGGTCAGTTTGTTCATGTGTGAGGTCAAAAGTTTAAATTTGTCCTACAGTGTTATATGAAGAACTGAATCCGAACTATTTCAGTGTGGCTTTAGATCTTTCAAATCAACAACGGACCAGATATTCATACTGCGGCAGAAAGAAGACCCATGAAAAACTGACCGACACGTATCATCTTTTCGTCGATTATAAAGCTGTCTTCCGCAGTTCGTATCTTCATATGCCATTTTATACCAGACGTGGCCTTAAACAAGGCAACTGTGTATCGTGTGAGCTCTTCAACATAATGATGACGATGATAATTAGGAAAGCTGCACTTAAGACGAGTGGCGCGACATTCAACGAAACCCACATATATACTTCATGAGTACGCTGATGATATAGGCATAATTGACCGAAAGCTGCTAGATGTGGGACAGCAGGAATCAGCTAAAATGGGTCTAACAGTGAACGATGAATGTTTAAATGTAATTGGTGCAATCATTTGTTATAGTTGATATGAGTAATACTTCCTTCCTCCTTTTTCAACACACTACTTTTTTTAGGACATAAAACAAAATTTTTCCACTATAAAAAAAATTAATTTCCCTTTGCACCCCATGAATGAGGTATGGGATAGCTTCTCGCGTTGTTGTGAATTAACACGCTTTCTATTTTTAGATTCACAACTAAAGGCACATTACTTGTTTATCGGCGAAAGCGAACGTCACTGTTTGAGAAGCTCTTACTAGACACGACGATTGAATCGACGCTTAATACTGCGAAGTTGCTGTCAACAACATTCGAGGGGAGCCGACAATGAAAGAAAATTTTTTTTTTTTTTTTCTTTTAAGATGGCTGGAGCCAGGTTTGAACCTGCGATCTCCCGCATGGTAGTCGCGTGTTCTAACCACTACGCAACGGCCGGTCCCACTTTTGCCACTATACTCTCATCAAATTACCCTCGTAACTTAAGTTCATTGTAGCATGGAATTTAATGTGGTTGTGTATTGACTATTCAAGCTACTCATTAACATGAAAGTTAACTAATTAAGTGTTGTTGTTTTAAATTCTAAATATCATAGGCTCTATGACGATAGCAAAAAGTTCATCAGCAAAGTCATATCTTTTACAAATCGGAAACAGACATTTCGTTAAAGATCAAAATTCAATGTAGTAGCGGTAACCGTCTGTATACTAACTATCTCTTTGGGCGTAAAAAACACTTTTGACATGCCTTCTCCGCCTATTGACCGAAAATTAAAATTTCGTTTGAAGCTTCATGCCTTTAGCCATAAAAACCTCTTTTGCCATGTCTTCTTCTCACATGGATCAAGAATATTTCCGAATACTATCTTTGCATTGAACTCGTATTACCATTCTATGAGATAATTCGGTCACCAACGTTTGGCTTTACAAATTGATGATCTCACGCACTGTATGGCATTTTACGCCGTCGTGTTGGAACCATTTCTCCTTCAAATAATGTGCAATGACATGATAAATAAAAAAATCAATTGATCGTCCACTGGTTTTAGTTCTTCTACCAGTTGGATAAATGAATATAGGCCAAGATCTTTCCTCAGCATTTGCAGAGACCGAGTTGCTGAGAACGGCGTCGGTTCGATAAATTCGAGTCCCCTGTCACACTTACGTCTACAGCGTCGATGGCTTCTATTAGCTGCTCAGATGGATGAGTATATGCACCATAAACTTCACAAAAGGCAAACAGAACGCGCATTTTGAAAATAAATTTGCAAGATTTGTAAACGTTGTTCTTGTGTAGTCTACATGGTGATTTTTCAAAGAAAGTCTCAATGAAAGTCTATCACACTTCACACACCTCGCCTGAATGACGAATTGGTTGACCTTAAATGGCAACAAAAACGGTAAATGGGGTTTTGTTGGGGGTCAATTGTACATTGAAAATCCACATGAATCAAAATCCTAGCTGATACTTTTTTTAAGATAAAAGGATTTTTCGTTTATTTACTCCGTTTTGCGCTTCTTTTAGAAGTGACGTTCGTTGCCCCATGATTATTGAAAGCGTACAGACTTCAGCTTTCAGACACCTATCAAAATTTAAGTTTTCTGCACTAAATTAAGCTTTCCCAGCGCGAGCTAGGAATTGATATATTACACACAAAGTGTATTGGTGACATTTTCTAACAATTCATCGTAGATTTGGTTACAATTTTTGCGAATAAAAAAACTGGCCCACCTGACTGTTCATATCTCTAGGCGAACTGCAATATACTGTGAAATTTTGACAGTTATAACTGTTTATTTTGAAAGGGGTGTGGTACAGAACTCTTGCACTCTTACTGTAATTTATACTGCAACAACAACATATGTAACAAATCTCATCTTCATACCTCTTATAGTTCATGAGATATAGCCCTTTTGATTTTCAAGTTGTATCCGCGGTGTGACGCCCCTTTATCCACTCACAACCTAGTATAGCCAGGGACTATCAACAGGTCAACAGTACCATTTGGTAAAATTTTCGTATCAATCGGTCTATTAGAAAAGCCGTTAGAGCGAATTTTGGAAAGGGGACGTGGCACCGCCCACTTCCACCTTGGCTGTAATTAATAATGATCCAACAACATATATACCAAATCTCATCTTCATACCTCTGATAGTTCATGAGATACAGCCCTTTTGATTTTCAAGTTGTATGGGCGGTGCCACGGCCCTTTGTCCAATTGGACCGAATTGTAAATATAAACCAACCGGGGCGCCACCCAAACGCATACAAAAAAATTTATGCAAATCGGTCCAGCCGTTCGTGAGTTATAAAGTCACAACACACTTCCAACAATTTTTTATATATATAGATGTTTTTAATGGAACATAAAGAAAGCTGAAAAAAATCTAAATCCAAATAACTAAAAAACTGTGCCTGATGAAAAAAAATCTGAAATCATATTTGAAATCATGATATTAATAACCATAAAAATCACAATTCAGACACCCAGAAAAACTAAATTTTTTTTTTTATAACGGTGTAGGTGAGGCTTCACTCAGCAAATTGCTGGCTGATTGTTTTATAATTTACTGGATAATCAGCTTATAAATTTGTTCTCGAAAGGAAATGACGTATCCAAAGTTAGTTAGTAATTTAATACATCTTAATAATTAACATCTTAATCTTAATCTAAGCACAAAAATTTGTCATAATGGCCATGGACCTATTAACTGTGGACCTTATGACACGTCACCGTAAACGCAGGACAGACGGACAACCCCAAAAATAAGGAGTTGGTGTAGGATTAGTGGAGGAGATAGGACTAGTTTATACCCGATCTGAAGCATCTTAGAACTTTACAGATAGATGGCTCTTACACTTTGCCTGTGATAGTGGGGACAGACAGACGGACAGCTCCAAAAAGTGATAGTTTGTATGGGAGGTAGGGGAGATTTTTGTCTGATCTGGCTTATCTTAGAATTTGATTCTGATCATTTATATGTGTATTAGGGCGAGTAATTTTTTTCGCAAAAATCGTATACCAGAAACGGAATATATGACGAGTTCTAACAAAAAATTAACTAAGAAACGATATTTCTTAAGTCAATTCCTAGCTCCCGCTAAAAGGCATAAATATTAAATATTAAATAAAATATTATCAGGTAGAATAATTTTTTTAATTTTTAAATACCTTAAAATATGTCAAAGTGCAATCCTCACGCTTCGCAGCGGGAATATGTACACACCAATGACGAAAAAAAATTCTATTAGTCTTTAAACCCCAGTATCATGTAAATATTCGATATCATATAACTGTAGCAGTCTGGAGAGAGTATGAAAAGATTCCTTATTTACTACGAATTTCATTCTTACTGATGCACTTCACAATGACATTTTTTTTTTATTTTTGGGTATTGGTAAATATCTCACTAAAATATATCTAACACCTGTTTTCTTCTGTAGCGCTCTTTTATATTTAATTGTGCAATTTTTATACCATCACCCTTAGGGATGAGGGTATATAACATTTGATACGGAAAAAAGTGTAACGCATTAAAGAATACGAGTTAGACCCCAAGCATCTTAAGACAAAATTCGTTACAGGACTTTTTAAGATGATTGAGCTATGTCCGTCTGTCTGGCTGGCTGGATGGCTGGTCAGCAGGATAACTTGAGTAATCCTAAACGGATCGCTATGAAAATTTACCAGTATTAATATTTTTCAAAACGAACTTATGGGATTGTAAATGGGCTGAATAGCCCCACCGCTTCTGGTACCTCACATTCAAAATTACCTATTTTTGGAAAATTAATATTTCTTCCATAACTTCTAAACGGACAACTGGAGGATGTTTGAATTTGGTCAGTTTATTTATCTTGCAAAAGTAGACAAACCCTAAGAAAATCGAAACCTTTGCCCCACCCCTTCTGGTACCTCCCATACAAATGACCGAATTGACCCTCATACTTGTACATACATATCTTTTTTTGTTAGTAAACTGAATTCACTCAAATTTTGCGTATGATGTTTTCTTATTAAAAGTTGAATTAGGAATGAATATGGACTATATCGGTTTACGCCTTCTGGTACCTCCCATACAAAATAACCTATTTTTGGAAAATTAATATTTCTCCCATTACTTCCCAACGGACACTTGGGGGGTAATGAATATTTGTCGATAAATTTATGTTGTGATAGGTAGCGAAACCTCAGAGAGCCTAACTATTTGACACACCACTTTTGGTACCTCCCATACAAATGACAGAACCCACCCCCATAATCTCACATACATATCTTTTTTGTAAGTAAAGTGAATTCACTCAAATTTTGCGTATGATGTTCGCTTGTGAAAATTAGAATCAGGAATGAACATGGACTATATCGGTTCACGCCTTCTGGTACCTCTCATACAAAATTACCAATTTGGAAAATTAATATTTCTTCCATAACTTCCAAACGGACACTTGGGGGGTAATGAAAATTGATCGGTAAATTTATCTTCTGATAGAAGGCAATACCTCAGAAAACCTAACTATTTGACACACCCCTGTTGATACCTCCCTTACAAATGACCGAACCCACCCCCATAATCTCACATACATATCTTTTTTTGTAAGTACACTGAATTCAGAAAATTTTGCGTAAGGTGAACTGTTATGAAGATTTTAATCAGAAATGAATATGGACTATTACGGATCACCCATTCTGGTACCTCCCATACAAAATGACTTTATTTGGAAAATTTATATTTCTCCCATAACTTCTAAACCGGCACCTGGGTGGATAGGAGGCAAAGCCTCATCAACCCTAACTATTTGGCACACCCCTTCTGGTACCTCCCACATAAATATATGGGATATTTCCCCTTTTACATACATATCATTTTTGTATGTACACTAAATTCAGACAAATTTTGCCAAGGTAAGCGATCATTGAATGTTGACTTACGAAAAAAAATCAGACACGTTGTGCTGCCCCTAATTGTACCTTCTGTACAAATAGGTCAAAGTTTGTATGTTTTTGCTCTACATGCAGACAAAAAATAATGCATAAGTATTATAATTTTATTTTAAAAATCTATTAATTTCAATAACTCAAGGCTTAAACAATATCTTACATTGGGTGATGGTATTTATCAGTCAGTTTACCTGACTGAAATTTCTGTACTGGTTTGAAACTAGTTTTTGCAAAGAAATAAATATAGAACCGCATGAAAGTGCTCATAATTTTTATATATGGCAAATTTTTTAACAGTCATATTTCTCCTATTCGCTTATTTAATAAATTAAGTTAAAATTTCTAATTACTTTTTCGCATTTCTTACATATAGCTCCACTCGCAAATAACAAATAAATAACTTTTTAAAACTTTTCTCCTTATCCTACTTCAATAACTAGCGAATAATTATTTTATTTTTTTAAGCAAATTGTCTAATGACATAGGAACAAAAACAAAGCTTCGATCAAAATACTTCATATACAATCATTCCACCAAAATTAACCAACTCATGCTAAATCAACTTTCTGAGTGTTTGAGCAATTGCTATAAGTAAGATTTTCAATACTGAAAACCATGCTATGCTCACAAATGCATTCGGAGAGTTGTAATTAATAATTAATAAAATGCAATTTTGATTATAACTCCAGCACACATGTCATCACAACACAGCTCGAAAGTCTGTTGATCGTTATTACCAGTAGATATTTTTGTACCCCAAACATATAAATGTATGCAACGGCTGTGGTTTGATGTTGATATTGGATGGACAGGAGAATAGAATAGAGTAGAATACTATTCCACCCGTGATACAACAAAACCACAATCAACGTACAGAACCACAACATTTCGGCTACCATTTAAAAAAAATGTCACTCATCTCCCTATGAGGTATACTGACAAATTGGTAACTAAACCCTCAAGTTGTTATATAGAATGGATGAATTCATGCATCAAGTTATTTTGTTTGCATTCGAGTTAATAATTTGACCACATTTTAGGTAATATTGCAAGTAGGATAAACCAATATACTATAATAAATGTGAAGCTCTTTGTAATATGTAATCGAATTTATGCATCACATAAATTGGACACTTTAGTTGGCTAGCAAAAAATTATGTTGTTGCTTCACTTTGGATACACAGCAAACATATGACGTTAACTGGATGCCAGAGAGGAGACGAGTAACCACCATATATTGGAATTTTTTGAAATTGTATAGTTAGTAAATGAGATTACGGGCATGGTTGTGGCAAAGGTTACTGCGGGGATAAGTAAAGTCAGAATATGAAAAAGTGATGGACATTGCAAGTGTTTGACATAGAGTGTTTCGTAGCATAGAGATTGTCTGGTAGTGTCAGCAGGATAAACACATTGCAGGAGGCAACTCGAAAGGCAGAGGATAAGTATTTAGAAAATATTTTGGTAATTAGTTTTTACCCCAATAGAGTAATAAATGGTGTATATGTTTTCGACATTAGCAAGTGTTGGCGTAAAATGACAGGGTCGTAAACGTACCACAGCTTTGAGTTGTATATATTTTATAATGAAACCAGTACAGAAATTTCAGTCAGTTAAACTGACTGATAAATACCATCACCCAATATAATATATTGTTTAAGTCTTGAGATATTGAAAATAATCGATTTGTAATTAAAACCAGTTAGAAAGTTTCAGTCGGGCAACCCGACTTACATTTACCCTTACCCTCAGTAAAACAAAAAATTTTCTATTTTATTGATATTATTACTCGATTTCGAAATTGGGCGGAGTGGTACATTTATATGGGAGGTACGTGAAGGGGTGTGTTTAGGCTCCAGATTTATTCTCCATAACTTTATCCTGTTATAGCTTTACTAAATACAGAATTTGGGCACGATTGCGTTGGGTGTACTGATATTATTACTACATCCCAAAAGTGGGCGGAAAGGTACATTTGTATGGGAGGTACCATAAGGGGCGTGTCTAGACTTCCAATTTTTTCTCCAAAACTTTGTCCTGTTATAATATAACAAAATACAGAATTTGGGCACGATCGTGTCGAGTGTATTGATATTATTACCCTATTTCTAAAGTGGGCGGAGTGGTACATTTGTATGGGAGGTACCAGAAGGGGCGTGTCTAGACTTCCAGATTTTTTCTCCAAAACTTTATCCTGCTTAAACTTTACCAAATACAGAATTTGGGCACGATCGCGTTAGGTCTTTTAATAATATTAATCGATTTCTAAAGTGGGCGGTACCAGATGTGTATGGGAGGTACCAAATGGGGCGTGAATAGACTTCCAATTTTTTTCTTTAAAACTTTATCTTGTTATAGCTTTACTCAAAATAGAATTTGGGTACGATCACGTTTAATTTATTGATATTATTTCTCCATCTCTATAGTGGGCGGAAAGGTAGATTTGTATGGCAGGTACCAGAAGGGGCTTGGCTAGGCTTTCAAAATTTTTTCCAAAACTTTATCCTGTTATAGCTTTACTAAATACAGAATTTAGGGACGATCCCTTAGGTTGTATTGATATTATTACTCGATTTCTAAAGTGGGCGGAATGATGTATTTGTATGGGAGGTACCAGAAGGGGCGTGTCTAGACTTCCAGATTTTTTCTCCAAAACTTTATCCCGTTATTGCTTTACTAAAAATAGAATTTGGGTACGATCACGTTTGATTTATTGATATTATTTCTCCATCTCCATAGTGGGCGGAAAGGTAGGTTTGTATGGGAGGTACCAGAAGGGGCGTGGCTAGGCTTTCAAAATTTTTTCCAAATCTTTATCCTGTTATAGCTTTACTAAATACAGAATTTGGGAACGATCCCATAGGGTGTATTGACATTATTACTCGATTTCTAAAGTGGGCGGAATGATGTATTTGTATGGGAGGTACAAGAAGGGGCGGGGCCATGTAGCCCATTTGCAATACCGTAAGTAGTTTTGAGAAAATAATAACTCGTGCAAAATTTCAAAACATTTGGTTGCGTCTTTCGAAAGTTATCGTGCGAACCAGCCGGACAGCCACCCGACAGACAGACAGACAGACAGACAGACAGACATGGCTCAAACGACTTAAAAAGTCATGAATCGAATTTGGTTCAAAGAAACCTAGGGTCTAAAGTCACTCCTTCTATGTGTTACACTTTTGGGTCGTATCAAATGATATATACCTTCATCCCTACGGGTGATGGTATAAAAAGTGTAACGTACCATATGTGTTTTACCTCCTCCAGTACACTATTTTATATCCTGAAAGTTTTATTACGACTAGTTAAGGTTTTAAGCCACAAAAATAATTTTTGTTTTATAAAAAATACAGTATTTATAAGGTAGTCTTTATAGAGTCATATGTTACGAAATTCCTTCAAAGTTAAAAACCTTCGGCTCACCAGGAAAGCTCCTTAAATTTCTTCATCTGTATACTTATTACTTTTTACGTACTTTGGCTTTAACTAATTTAATTATCATATTATTCGTTTTGTTTATACAGAATATGTTGGGTATAAATAAGTAATTTCAGTATTTCTTTTTAAAAACCATACAGTTTAAGCAACATGACACGTTGAGGCAACAGTTTTAATTAAAAACCAGTACAGAAATTTCAGTCAGGTAAACTGACTGATAAATACCATCACCCAATATAAGATATTGTTGAAGTCTTGAGTTATTGAAACGAATAGATTTTTAATTAAAATAAAATTACTTATGTATATTTTTTCCCCTGCTTGTGGTGCAAAATCGTCCAAAACTTTACTTATTTGTGTAGGGGGTATAGGTGCCGGTTTGGAATTTATGTGAGAAATATTAATTTTTCAAAAAAAAATTAATTTTGATAGGGGGTACCACAATAGGTGAACCGATACAGTCCTTATTCATTCCTAACTCAAATTTTCATACGTACAACTTACGAATAATTTGACTGAATTCAGTGCACTTACAAAAAAAGATATGTATGTAAGACTATAGGGGTGAGATCGGTCCTTTGTGTGGGAGGTACCAGAAGGGGTGTGTCAAATAGTTGGGTTTTCTGAGGTTTCGCCTCCTATCACAATATAAATTAACCGACTAATTTTCATTACCCCTCAAATGTCCGTTTGGAAGTTATGGGAGAATTATTAGTTTTCCAAAAATAGGTAATTTTGTATGGGAGGTACCAGAAGGGGTGACCCGATATAGTCCATATTCACTCCTGATTCATATTTTCATAAGCGTACAAATTACTCATAATTTGACTGAATTCAGCGTACTTAGAAAAAAGATATGTATGTAATACTATGGGGGTGAGTTCGGTCATTTGTATGGGAGGTACCAGAAGGGGTGTGTCAAATAGTTAGGTTTTCTAGGGTTTTGCCTCTTATAATAACATAAATTAATCGACCAATTTGCATTACCCCCCAAGAGTCCGTTTGGAAGTTATAGGAGAAATATTAATTTTCCAAAAATAGGTAATTTTGTATGGGAGGTACCAGAAGGCGTGAACTGATATAGTCCATATTCATACCTGAGTCTAATTTTCATAAGCAAACATCATACGCAAAATTTGAGTGATCTCAGTTTACTTACAAAAAAGATATGTATGTAAAACTATAAGGGTCAATTCGGTCATTTGTATGGGAGGTACCAGAAGGGGTATGTCAAATAGTTAGGCTCTCTGAGGTTTCGCCTCCTATCACAACATTAATTTATCGACCAATGTTCATAACCCCCCAAGTGACTGTTTTGAAGTTATTGGATAAATATATAATTTCCAAAAATAGGTAATTTTGTATGGGAAGTACCAGAAGGCGTGAACCGATATAGTCCATATTCATACCTGAGTCTAATATTTATAAGCAAACATCATACGCAAAATTTGAGTGATCTAAGTTTACTTGCAAAAAAGATATGTATGTAAAACTATAAGGGTCAATTCGGTCATTTGTATGGGAGCTACCAGAATGGGTGGGGCACAGGTTTCGGTTTTCTTAGGGTTTGTCTACTTTTGCAAGATTAATAAACTGACCAAATTCAGACATCCTCCGGTTGTCCGTTTGGAAGTTATGGAAGAAATATTAATTTTCCAAAAATAGGTAATTTTGTATGGGAGGTACCAGAAGGGGTGGGGCTATTCAGCCCATTTACAATCCCATAAGTTCGTTTTGAAAATTATTGATACTGGTAAATTTTCATACCGATCCGTTAAGGTTTACTCGAGTTATCCTGCTGACCAGCCATCCAGCCAGCCAGCCAGCCAGCCAGCCAGCCAGCCAGCCAGCCAGCCTGCCAGCCAGCCAGACAGACGGACATAGCTCATTCTTCTTAAAAAGTTCTGAAACGAATTTGGTCTTAAGATACTTGGGGTCTAACTCGTCTCCTTTAATGCGTTACACTTTTTTTCGTATCAAATGATATATACCCTCATCCCTAAGGGTGATGGTATAAACATATGCTCATATAAATAGCAAAACCCAACAGCAACAGTGCTGCCAAACAATTTGTCCTAGGTCTAAAATCATTTCTAAGATTATTTAGAAACTTTCAGGTACCGGATGTTAACAATCTCATGCTGACACGTAGAATAAGTTGTGCTCGTAAAGCATACGTGTTTTTAGGCAGGACATTCGAGACTTGTGATTTTAGTCATACAGTGGAGGGAATTCTGTGTTACTGTATTCGTGTATGTTGATGAACCAAGAGGTAGAAAAAATGTCACAAGATTTACTGTTTTTCTGCTTGGTTGTAGTTGTATCCCTTGATAAATATTACATAAGATCAGAAAAGAATCTGACAAGAATTTATGATGAGTATGGACATTCGGTGACTGTATGTGTAGCTTGTTTTTTTTGTTTGGAAAAGCCAACTTGTTCCAGGTAATCATTGGGGTAAGAAAAAGTGCTCGATGGTACAGAGTCGCAATGATAGTAAGTTGATTTGTTATTGATTTGTGCATTAAGAATAAATTAAAAATCTTGTAACTTTATAAAAGCAAGATAGGAAGTTGCGACACACATTCACTGAGAGTTGCGTGTGTGTGCGTGCTAAGGAGTGTATTTTACGGACACACAGTGGCTAAGAGTTATTTGGGCGTATTTAGACGTAAAACTGTTTTAGAATTTACAGTAATAGAAGGTTATCTGTAAGAGTTTTACGTCGTATAAGAGTGTAGAGTTAGGCTTTAATGATGAGACAAACATGCAGTATTTATAAAGACTTACAAGGTCTTCAAAAGTTTGTTAATTTATGTTACTTTATGCAAAGTTTACCTTCTTCGAACTAAAGTTAATTTAATTACAGAATGAGATTAAAGAATATGTTGATCTTTTTATATATTTTTCAAATAGAAAAGAAGCTGCAATATAAAACAATGTAATTATAAAATCATCATAAATCGGATAATTGGTGTACCTGGTGTTCAAAATATTTATCCTTAAGTGAATACTATTATCTCAAGGTATAACGGGGGTTTTACCTTAGGCTGAGTTAGTCTCAGCCGCCTCCATGGTCTTTGCAAGGAACCTCAAAACCTTACATAATAATAGAGTGGATTTTCCCTGAATAGGACGAGATATTATTTATTTTATTTCCTTTGATGGCGGGTAATAATGCCTGGAGTTATGTTTGGTCGGTGGCCTCGTGTCGTTGATGGTGTCTGGTGTAATGTATTGTGGTGCCTGGGGTTGTTGTCCTTACAGGCTCGCAACCCGGTTGTACAGATTTATTGTCCGATTGTACACTCATGGTCCGATTGTACAGGCCTATACTTCGATTGTACAGGCTCGTAGTCCGGTTGTACAGACTTATTGTCCGATTGTACAGACTTGAGGTCCAATTGTACAGTCAATAGCCCGGTTGTACAGACATATTGTCCGATTGCCCAGACTCGTGGGTCCGATTGTACAGGCTTATAGCCCGATTGTACAGGCTCGTAACCCGGTTGTACAGACTTGTTGTCCGATTGTACAGATTCAATATTCGTTTAACAAAGACGCTTGTCTTCGTACAATCCCAAGGGATCAAGGAGATCAGATAAAATTCCTGGACTTGGCATTCACCGACGTTTGTAGTAGAATAACCTCGTCTTCTTATATTATGGGTGACATGAACTAAATGAGAATTATGTACTAGTTGCCTGTTTTTTTTTAATGTTCTAGTCTAGATATATTATTTTCGGACAAAGGGGTGTGGCACCGCCCATACACCTTAAAAATCAAAAGGACAGTATCTCATGAACTATCAAAAGTATGAAGATGAGATTTGGTTTATATGTTTTTGGAGCAGTATTAATTACAGCCAGGGTGGAAGTGGGCGGTGTCACGCCCCTTTTCAAAAATCGCTCTGACGTCTTTTCTAATAGACCGATTGTTACAAAAATTGTATCAAGTGGTTGACCTGTTGATAGTCTCTGGCTGCATTTGGTTGTGATTGGATAAAGGATCGTGGCACCGCCCATACACCATGAAAGTAAAAAAGGTTATATCTCATGATGAGATATATATAGATGAGATTTGTTACAGTATGAATTACTGTAAAGGTGGAAGTGGTCTGTGACACACCCCTGTTATAACTGCCATAGTTATAGTTCGATCGTCCTCTAAATTTCATATTATATTGCAGTTCGCCTGGAGATATGAACAGTAGTGCGGGTCAATTTTTTTCCCAAAAATCGTATACCAAAATCAGATTCATGATGAATTGTTAGAAAATTTCACCAATAAACTTTGTGTCTAAAATCAATTCCTAGCTCGCGCTGGGAAGCATTAAGATTACAGGTAGAGTTTTTTTGTTTTTAAATGAGAAAAAACCGAAAATTTCAGATATATTTTTTTGAATCTTGAATTTTTGCCTTTGGCGGAAGTCCAATATGTAGGGCGGGATCCCAAACAGCATCAGAAATATACTATTCTCTTCGTCTTGGTCTCCTAACATCGGAATGGTAGGTCAAAATTGGAGCCAGAGCCCATGGGGTCAAAATAAGGGCCTCTTGGATTATATGATGACCCTCTAGGTGCGGGTGTAAAAAGCGTCCCCAGAATCGGAATCTATGATGAATTCTGTGGAAATTTCACCGAGAAACTATGTCTCTAAAATCAATTCCTAGCTTCCGCTGGAGGCAGGAAGATTTTAGCGCGAACTAGGAATTGATATTAGACATATTGTTTCTTGGAGAAATTTTCTTAGATTCCGATTTTGGTATACGATTAAATTGATCCGCCCTAATGAGCAGGCTATTTGGAACTAAATAAATAAAAAGTGCCGAGGCGCTACCCCCCTCACTTCAATATTTGAATTTTAAACAGTTTCAAATAATGGTGTGTACACCAGACAGTTGAGAACATAGACTAGCTGTGCAGTCTAAAATAGTGATATGTTTTTAATATTTTAACAGGTATGTGTTTTTCAATTACTTTCCAGGAGAGCGAATCGGTAATAAATCCTATAAATAGAAAATTTAAGCAATATTCATTGGAGTTGTACCGGAAAACACATTTTGTTTGATTGGGGCACAATTTGAATTTTTATAGTATGTCAGAGGCAACATAAGCAAACTTTGTAAGTAACCTATGTATGGGTTATTTTTTTTGTTAGGTATTAGTGTAAATCTTGCTGTAATACTAATGAAGTGTGATAAACTTTCTTTCAGTATACTTTGGCAAACCACCATACAAAGACTTACACTAGAACAACGGTTACAAATCGTGGAAACTTATTTTAAAAATGCGCGTTCTGTTCGCCAAACTTATGGAGCACTTTGTCAAGTTGACGGTGCACATAATAATCATCCGAGCAGCTAATAGAAGACATCGCCGCTGTAGACGAAAGTGTGACAAGGGTTTCGAATTTATCGAACCGACGCCGTTCTCAGCAACTCGGTCTCTACAAATGTTGAGGAAATGTCTTGGCCTACATCTATATAACATCCAACTGTTGGAAGAATTAGAGCCAGTGGACGATCAATTGATGTTGTTATTTCTCATGTCATGTCATTGCAAATCATTGGGAAGAGATATGGTTCCAACACAACGGCATAACATGCCATACAGCGCGTGAGACCATCACTTTGTTAAACCAAGCGTTTGGTGACCGAATTATCTCAAAAAATGGTAATACGAGTTCAATTCAAAGACAGTATTCGGAAAAATTCTTAATCCGTGGGAGAAGAAGACATGGCGAAAGAGGTTTTTATGGCTAAAGGCTTAAATCTTCAAACGAAATTTTTATTTGAGGTCATTAGGCAGAAAGACATGACGCCCAAAGAGATAGGTAGTATACAGAAGGTTCCCGCTACTACGGATCAAAATAAATAATTTTGATCTTTAGAGGAATGTTTGTTTCCGATTTGTGGAAGAAGTTGTTTTTCGCCCAACATACAGAAAAAACTTAATCTACATGTCGGCACTATATATATGACTTTGCTGATGAACTTTTTATTAGCATTTAAAACAATAAAACTTAATTGGTTAACTTCCATGTTAAGGATTTATTTTAAATAAGTTACATAAGTTAATAAACTCAACATATTATTGTCGAGCTTAAGTACCGTTTTCAAAGTACTTTGTAGACCTACAAATGTATTAATTAGCGTTTATATAGCATTTAGGATAGCAAGAAATGTGAAATATATTACAAGTTAATATGCAATAGCGAAGCATTGCCTGGCCTACTAGTTTTCAATAAAAAACCAAGGCTTTTTTATTTTGCCGAAGGAAGTTAGACCCCAAAATTATTATGCCTGACCTTAAAATGAAATTGGACCCCAAAAAGCAAAAATCGGCCCCAAATTTTTATGAAATTATTTTATGGGGTCTATTGTCACACAGACATTTGGGGTCTTATTGCATTATGCAAATATACTCCAATAAAAATTTGAAAGTAGGCCCCAAAAAATCATAAAATTTCGTGTTGTTGTTTTCCATATATTTTTTTGGGGCCTAATTTTATTTTAGATTTGGGGTGTATTTTCGTGGGGCCTAATGGCATACCGCCGTTTTAAAGAATACTACGATATTTTTGTTCATTTAATAAGAAGACTGAATTTTTTTTTTTTATTTTTGATAAAAAATTCGTTTTTAAGAATATATTTTTAAATAATTGAAGATTGTTATTTGATAGTTTTTGACAATATAACTGTAACAAATTTTGGGTAATAATTCCTAAATGACTTTCCGAATGAAAAAATAAAATTTTCGGTGGAAAATTTGAAAAATTCCGAAAAACCGAAAAATTTGAATTTTTGTAGCAAAATTTTGCATTGCATCGCTTGATTTGACGAAAATCGCAAATTATATTTTTGTCGCTTTTGAAATGGAAAAATAGAAGATTTTGGTTGGAAAATTATGGAAAAATATCAAAAATTTTACTAATTTTTTTCGACAAATTTTTACATTTGATCTTATGTTTTGATATTTTGGCCGATGTAAATGTGAAAAATTTCGAATAATTATTCAGAAATGACTTTTCGAATGGAAAATAGGAAAATTCTTGGTGGAAAACTCGCAAAATTCCAGAAAAAAAACCATTGTGACACTTGATTTGATGATTTCAGACGACGTAAAGGTGAAAAATTCGTTGTGTTTTGGATTACTGTGAAATCTTTATATATAAAATAGGTGCGAAAAATTGATGGTAATTAATCAAGTGAGAACGCTGACCTAATTTGTAAATTTTTTTTTCAATTGTTTGTAAGTGGTTTTTTTGCCAGAACGTTTTGAGAAAATCCTTCGGAAAAGTCGGGAAATTTATGTGCAATTGTTACGATTTGCTTATCGAATGGAAAATAGGAAATTATTAGCACAAAACTCGGATAATTCCGGAAAAACGCAAAAAATTTGATTTTTTTATCGACGCAATTGTACAGTTCGCAAAATTTGATAATTTTGAATGATGTTGAGGTGGAAAATTTTGGATAAATTTTGATTGGAGAATTAAAGGATTTGCTTTTCGAATGGAAAAATATAAAATTGTAAAAAATTGATTATTTTATCGACGAAATTGTACAGTTCGCAAAATTTGATAATTTTGAATGATGTTAAGGTGGAAAATTTTGGATAAATTTTGATTGGAGAATTAAACGAGATAATTAGCATTTAGATAAAAAATTATATATTGATATCCTATGCAATATTTATCAATTTGATAATTTTTTTCAGAAAATAAGTTTATGTGTAAAAAATTAGGTTATCTAATTGAATTGTGGGTATTTATTCCTTAACGGCTTTTTAATTTTTTTAGGGAGAGCTAATTGCTTGACTTATGCCTCCTATTAGACGATCAATCCTTAGGTGACGTTAACGTCGTGCAATAATTAGTTAGACTATACACAGATCATCCACGCCAAGTTGTATGCTTCTATCTTACTGTGGATGGTGTGATGTGTGCGGCATTTCGGTAGGCTTGCTCGAAAACGGACTCAATGCTTGCTGATGCGACCGTTTCTGCGTCAGCGATTCAAATTCATTGCATTGCAACCCGACCGGATGGCATTTACTTTCTCTATGCTCCGGGTAGATTCTGGCAACAATTCGGTTAAGATCTCAAATAACGTTGGCTGCTGCATCCTCTGGTATGGCTTCCACAGTCCAACTGCAAATTCCTCTTTGAAACTGTCGATGAATTATGACGTTTGAAAAGCCAAAGTACACAATGACCAAGAATTCGGCAACAGCGAAATTGATGCGAGAATGCAAAATCAACATTTGTGATGAATGCGATATAATGAATAAACGAACTTTGGAAGTAGTTGACCAAACAATGATGGATTTTTTTTTATTGTTATGTTTATTTGTACATTTCTTTTTATATTCATATCTATTGACTGCCTCAGCGCCTTTACGGCATTTTAGAGGCAAGTGGCAACATTAATTAATTCATTTTATTACAAATAAACAATAATATAGTAACAGTATTATAATAATAATAATATTTATAATAATAATAATAATAATAATAATAATATAATAATAATAATAATTACAAATTAAGTTGAAAAACGACTTCTATAAACTCTGAGAATTTAAATATGAATCACATATGATTTAATAATATCAGAGGTTACATTTTATTAAGTAAGTATTCTTTACATATAATTTTAAATCTTGAAATTGTATGACTGACTTTAAGATGTGATGGTAGATCGTTGTATTTAACACCACCAAAAAAATTGGTGGCGCTGTGGTTTTGCCCACGATATCTACTGCTCCTGATTTACTTAAACCATGCTTGAAATCGTCATCAATGTCAAGAAGTATAAATTGACCACGGACATGAGAGTCGCATTGCAGAACCTCCCATCGTCTGCTGAATTCTCAAGACAACTGCTGACGCTTGACAATGGCCAAATTCGTGTTGATGTTTCGACTGAATTGATATCGTTCCCTGCTAATTCTTACGAGTTCACATCGTCGGTAGAGCAACTCATCACATTGCACAAAATTATAAAAATCTCGATTTGATTAATTAACGGGCAGTATTAGCAGCGAAGAAGTAAGACATCGATAGCTTGAATTTCTTTTTAGAAAGTCAATTCCCTGGAAAACTGCAACCGTACAAATCTGTTTACAGCGTGACCGACGAGGATGAAACGACCAACAATCCGACCGAGTTTTTCAACCCGGTTAATGTGCCAATAATTTACAAATAAAGGGGGATCAATCATAATCATACTGCGGAATCTGAATCAACCGAAATTGTGCAACGGTACGCGGTTGTTCGCCAAGAATCTGATAAACAATGTGATTTAACCGACTATCATCAAGGGCAAATTCAAAGAAGAGGAAGTCCTTATCTTGCGAATTCTGATTATTTCAACTGATCATCCATACCAATTCCCCGTTTGGCTTTGGCAATGACAATCAATAAATCGGAAGGCCAATCGTTGGAAGTATGTAGGATTAATTTCGAATTTCCCTGTTTTTCGTGCGGTCAGCTGAACGTTGCTTTTCCGCGTTTTGGAAAACCGCCTTCGTTGTTTGTATTTGCGCCGGAAAAATAATCGAAAGACATTGTTTATCTCTACTGAGTTTATCTGAAGGCATTAAATTGGGGCGAGACGAAGTTCGCTGGGTCAACTAGTTTACCTATATATCTTATATTAAAACCTTCCACCAAATCTTGTTCAAAAACTAAATATTCCATTGAACGCACAGCCTCATTTGACATAACTTTGTCTAGATAATATGCAAATAGTTTATTATCATTTCTCTTTCCCCTTCCCCATTTTTCCATTACTATCCGAATTAGGCATTTAGCCATTCATTCACAAATGTACAAAAAGACTTTGCGTGAAGACCATAAGCATGGTTATTGCCGTAATATAAACAACAAATTAATTATTAACACTATTTACATGCTTACTAGGCCATTTTCTTAATACAACGGATCACTTGCGGTCATTGCGAGCTAAGATGAAGGTTATTTGGGCAGCATAAAAATTAACTCCAGTTATTAAAACAGATCCCGGCTTATGTACACGCTTGCATCTACTAAGACGTTAGTCGAGAAGCTGTGTGTATTCTCGGAATGTATTTCTTGAATGGGGTGTTTCCTGTGATAATTACTGGCAACACTTGTGCCAGTTCGTTTGTTTTCTCTTTTCGCTGTGGCCTTTGTAAGGACACTGCGCGTTTTGTACGTAGAACTTGCCGAGGATTGGCAGTTATATGTGCGAAAAGTAATGAAAGGCATTTGCTTCATAATGAACTGGGATTTTTGGCACTGATGTAGTGTGAAAAAGGTGCCGGCACTTGTGTTCTCCGCATCTTGGCAGAAGTTCATATTTGAAATGCTACTGCTGTATTGTGACCCACGACGCCAAACTTGTACGTACAGTCACAAAACATATTCATCTAATTTATATTTGCTGTTCTCTAGTTGTATGGTTGTTATCCCCGGGTATGTCTGCCTATTTTGTTGCCGTAGTGTTACTGAGTTTTGTGGTAAAGTCTTTAAAAATGTATCTCTGTTATAACACAATTATTCGGAAAAATGTTTCCTCCTTTTGGTAAAGTCGTTTTATGATTTCGGGAAATTTTTGTGTTGCTCTTTGATGTTAAATAAAAGTTGTAAATGTAATAATATATAAACGTTGAATGGTTAATTTGGTTCAGACACAATATTAATCTGCGCAAAATTTGCACGAAAAGGAAAAAGATAAACAGCACAAAAAAATTTTTTTTACGGAATAAGTTTTGGTTTTTCCGGATTTCACTAACTTCTAGCGGATTATGCTATATGAATCAAGACAAATTAGTATGGTATACCAAGTACCAATAGATGTTGGTATAGTGCAACATTTTTATGTGAGAAACTGGACATGACATTTGTGATACTCATTTAGAGAAGTTGCATTGTAGATACCTGATTAAGCGTAATTTTTTTTAATTCACAAAAGTACAGTTAATATGCACGGAATGCAGGAAACTATTTTACAAAGCGACTTTGGAATGGAAGTGGAACTCATTTAAGTCTTTTATTAACGGTTGTAAAACCTATAGGTACTTATGGAAAAAATTCTGTAATAGTGTGGAAAAGTCTTCGGAAACTAGTTATGTACGCAAGAGTCGAGACAACCTGGAGGTACTGATGGAAACACATTTTCCAGGTTG
The DNA here is from genome assembly GCA_964034835.1 of Muscina levida. Classification (NCBI taxonomy): domain Eukaryota; kingdom Metazoa; phylum Arthropoda; class Insecta; order Diptera; family Muscidae; genus Muscina; species Muscina levida. The sequence continues at coordinate 109,934,785 of OZ035881.1, read as the reverse complement.
TTAGGAAAGTATATTTTAGTCTATTGAAAATTCGAACACTTATGCTTTTAATATTTCCGATATACGGATTAAAAGCATCGAGTTCAGTGGGCTATCAATTAGCCTACCGATTAGCATTCTTGCAAATATTAAATTTTACAAGATGAGCAAATTTCAAAATGGGTTCTCCATAGGTTCAGAAAATATTGTCTTTAATAGAGCAATTATCACATTATTCTAACAAAAAAGGAGAGTTTGTATGGAATGTTCATATAATATTACACGTATTTCTTTATTTTGCAAAGAACGCATAAAAGTACATTAATGGTTTCAGAAAACCAAAGAAATTTTTGATTCGTGTACCTTACATGCGGCTCATTTGGATTTTTTCTATGTTTGTTATTTCGTGTCCTATCAAAACAATACGCATATCGTTGTACATGTTTTGTCAATGGTTCAACTTTTCTCTTTGGCCACTTTTGACTCCGACGTCACATAAGGAGTTTCGACCTAAAACATTGTATCGGCAACATGGGGGATTTGTGGCACTTCTTACTCTTAGGCGTCGTAAGCTACAACTACTTTGTCCCTGACGTACGACAATATTTTCTAAAGATTTAATGCAGTTTTTTACCCAAATATTACGAACGCATTATAATAGTGAATTATTGCGGTAGTGGAGAGGTGGTGTATGGTGTATAATTTGGGCCGAGCAGCGGTTACATATTTCCTCCAGGCACTCATAGATTGCATATTTAATGTCCTCGCCTATGTCCTTGATCAATCATCAATAACGAAAAAGTGTAACACATAGAAGGAGTCACTTTAGACCCTAAGTTTCTTTAAACCAAATTCGATTCATGACTTTTTAAGTCGTTTGAGCCATGTCCGTCTGTCTGTCTGACCGTCTGTCTGGCTGTCTGGCTGGTTCGCACGATAACTTTTGAAAGACGCTACCAAATGTTTTGAAATTTTGCACGAGTTAATATTTCCCCAAAACTACTTACGGAATTGCAAATGGGCTACATGGCCCTGCCCCTTCTGGTACCTCCCATGCAAATTCATAATTCCGCCCACTTTAGAAATCGAGTAATAATATCAATACACCCAACGGGATCGTACTCAAACTATGTACATAGTAAAGCTATAATGCGACAAAATTTTGGAAAAAATTAGAAATCTAGCCACGCCCCTTCTAGTTCCTCCACTTTAGAGATGGAGTAATAATATCAATAAATCCAACGCGATCATACCCAAATTCTTTCTTTAGTAAAGCTTTAGCAGGATACAGTTTTTGAAAAAAAAAACTAGAAGTCTAGCCACGCCCCATCTGGTACCGCCCATTTTAGAAATCGATTACTATTATTAATAGGTTTTCTTCTTCTTCTTTTTCTTCTTTTTCTTCTTTTTCTTTCTACTGGTTTTCTTTACCAAATGTAAAGGGCCTCCACAACGAGACCAGATGTCTATGTCTCTTGCCGACTATAAATCGACCACCAAATTCATATATTTGGGCATGGCAGTTGTAAAATATGTCACAGTTCTTTCATAGTGGTCACATCTATACCGCGAATCGCAATGCCTGTATGGCGATGATGTCAGCGTTATATTTGTGTAGGAAATCGGTCAAATAACTAGAGATACCATCTCTCTTGAGAGTTCGGACATTCTCAGTGCATTTCCTTAAATCATGATCCTTATAACGTGTGCATTGTCTTCAACATTTAGGTCTGCCAACGCTACTATGAGAGCTGTTGTGTTGATCTGCAGTGACTTCTGTTACCTATTCCCTGAGATGCATTGGTAATAGCGTGACATTTATGTCACTTAAAAAAAATTAGCAATTGATGCCCAATAGCAACCAATTGCTGATAAAATACTCTTAGTTATTTTAAATAGACGATGTTCTCTTCTCTTTCTCTTTTAACCAATTATACAATCTTAGCTCCACCACTCGTTGTCGTTGATTTAAGTTTGGCATTAAATTACTTCATTCTGTCCGCAAAGTATGTTATCATTTTGTTTCACTATAAGTACGTGTGTGGGGGGAGAAAGGAAAGTCATAACAATGCATTTCCTTTAAAGATATTCTGATGATGTATTTTTCATTGTCATTTTTGAGGCGCCCTCAACGCCTATCTTCACATCCCCATCCAAACCGTATAAGTTATGTGAAAAATTTGTGTGTGTTGCAATATTGTATTGGGAAACATTTAATGCAATGACTACAATGGGGGCACCTAGAAAATGGAACATTATAGTTATTGTTGTTATTTCCGAGATTGGGATACATTTTTATTTAATTTAATTGATATGGTTAAGCAGTAGCAAGCTTATGCAATGTAAGTATAGTCACTGAATATTTCTTTAGTAAATTATATACGCACGCTTAACCTTTGCAAATATTTTATACGTAAGTTACTCCCAGTTGTTATTAATTTCGATTCCTACTACTATTATATTCTGTATTGTTAAATTAATCAAATAGCTCATGGTTATTAACGGTAATCCGCTAAAAGTATAAAATTTTGCCGTTTCTGTTGTATATCACTTTCTTTAAATTATAATATCCCAATTTACTTACCTTATTCACCAGTACCACGAACCAAATTCTGCATGTAAAGATAACAAGAAAATATCTGTTTAATATGTTGATATGTATGTGCATATGAACGTAATGTGAAATGAAGTGCTGCAAGTAGCATGAATTGCAAATGAATAAAATCAAATTGTTCACTTTGTAAAATTCAATTATGCCAATGGTGTCTGAGTGATATTTCAATATCAAAACCACCATTACACTTAAGTGCATAACATCATACATGTACATTAACATATACCTACATATATATTTCCTATAGTGCCACCATGTAAGTATTTATACGTAACTTCAAATGGAAAACCTGAATGGCGTGTGAAACAGACGAGTTATTATGTGGTGTTATAATTTAATAAAGCCATAAAATTAACAAACTCACATATGAAAATGCGTTTATATGTACACACGACTCGTGGACGCATGTGTTATACAATTGTAGTAGTACAACTTCATACGCTGATGCCGGTGTTCAAAGTTATCTGTATCACACATCCTCACTGAACGAATGCTACAGCCAACATTAATGTGTGCGAGACACATTTGTTTAAATATGAGTTGATGATATGATGAGGGAAATCTAGCTGCAGGCCTGATTACACAAATTAGATAATAACGAACGGCGCCATCACAAAGCGTCGGAAAAAATCATAGTTTATTTTAACAATTTCATTTGTATATATCATCCGGTTATTTAACTTTAGGTCTCAGGTGATATGAATGCATATAATAAGCTACTGGCAAATAAGAGGCAACTTCAAAGCCAAAGTTTTGTACAATTAACAAAACAACATGTACATGCAGTTATATCCCCTTAATTGGAATAGTGTTTGAAAAATTTCGCTTTGGAGAATGAAAAAAATCAATGATTGTCTAGAGAATTAAATTAAATTATGATACGACTAGACCGACTATATTTCCATAGGCAGGATTAGCGGGTCAGAAATTCACACAATAAACTATGCCATATTTTTATAGCTGTCATGCATAAAGACACGTACTTGAATGTGGATTCATTGTTGGCACGAGACTAATATATCTGGTCTCATTTGTTATATATTTTAATGTCAAGCTGATTTGGGTTTCTGTAAGATTTTAATGCTCAGATAGGAAGGTGCTCTTAGTTTAGCAGTCGAGCAATTTGGCCAACACAGCAACACCTCTGTTAGTGGGTTTGAGGTGAATACGGATGTACGATACTGATTTTTCGTCAAGACTTTGAGCAAGAAGCAGTGTCAAAACAACCATAGATTTAAAAATAAACTTGAATTTTGCCCACCCTGTACTTACCGGGATCGGCCGTGACTAAAGTGTTCAAATATATGAATTTTTGAAAACCGGTTTCCGGTTTATTTGTTAAACACCTTTTTCCAACAATTCGGTTTTTGAATACATGATTAAGTAAAAAACCTGGTAAACCGGTTTCGTTCGGGTTTTCGGAAACTGTAAAATAATACCAAACAAGCAATTAAATATAAAAAATATGAATATATATACCTTAATCCATCCAAAACCGGGTATTCGAAATTGCCAATTTTTGAAGAAACTGGCATACGGTTCCGGAGAAAAAAAAACGGTTAGACGGTTAGCGGTTTCGGTTTTTAACACTCTAGTTGTGGCATGATGGTTAGAATACGCGACTACCATGCGGGAGATCCCAGGTTCGACTCCTGGCTCTATTCACCTACACTTTTCTTTTATTTTCACCTCGCATTATTGTGTCGAGTCAATCGGCATGTCTAGTAAAAAGCATCTCAAACCGTGACGTTCACATTCGCAGACAAACAAATAGGTGCCGTTATTTGTGAATCTAAAATTGGAAAATGATTCCTATTTTTTGTTTTGCTGGGTATCCACAATATTGCTCTTCGGAATCCATTAAAAATGGGATTTGCGAATCACTTTTGAATTAAACATTATTTATTACCTTTTCACTTGTTTTTTTTTTATAGTTGATCTATGTATGTAAATAATGAATATATTTTCATCGTTCGGTTTAAAATCTATTATATTCTAATAGAATTTTTTTTACAAGAGTTGTGTGAAATGTGTTATGTGGTATTATGTAATCCATTTCACACAACTCTTGTAAAACAAATTCTATAATCTATAATAGAATAGATCTTGAACCGAACGATGAAAACATATTCATTATTATTTAGTATCTATACATGAAGGGTTTCAGACCATTAGTTTAAAATTGCCTAATCTGAGTTACAAATGCGTGTCATTACTGCTTAAAATTCCTACGGTGCTGCTACAAACACTGTCGTTGGGACATTCATATATCACAGCAAAAAGAATCCGATAAGAGAAATTCAAAAAATGTTTTCGTAACATTTGTCCAATATCTGACCGATCCTTAATCGTTGTGTGTGTGTGTGATGTGTGCAGAGACAGCAACATAAAACTGAACTACCATTTTACTCGCACTAACTTTTTCTGTATGTCTAGCTATCGTTGCATATAGTTATTTACATAGAATAAATGCCACAGATTCCATTGACACTTATTTAAACTTTTATTTTCCGTTCGACAAGACTCATGGTGTGGACCTGAAAATGTCAACTTGTGGTTTTTCAGCTGTAAACTTTGTTGTTATTGTCGATGTTGGTTCATCTTGGGAGTGGAATCATCTTGTGAAACAAGAGATTGGAATGTTATAACAGTTTCAATCACGTACTGCTAATACAAAGACACCCATACACATACACACATAATGATACACATATCCAATGGCGAAAGGAAGGACCTAGAAGGCCTTATGGAACGCCTTCAAAAGCAGTCAGTAGGCCTGCCCTCTACATTTCCTCTTCATTTCTAAACAACATAGGGTGTCGTTGGGAGGCAAGGCTTTCTATCGTTGCTTCCTATAAGAAGGGCTGAAGGATGGCCTAAAGGAAGGCCTGCCTAACATGAAAAAAGAAGTTCTTCAAAAATAATGTTTATGGAGTTTAAACTCATGACCATTTTTTTAGTCTGCCATGCTACAATCTAGCTTATGAAGATGCAATCGAATTGTTTGACTGAAACTAATCATAAACTGTTTCAAGACACCTTATCCTTTGCCCTTGTTTGTATGCCTTCTCTCATGCCTTCTATGAGAAGGGAGACGGAATGTGTATACACACGAGATAGTGGAATAACAAACCATCGAAAACGTTGATTTGCTCTTCTAAAAGGAGGCCTGCAGCAGTGGTCTTGAAAGAACGGAGCGAACATCTGCTCGGGATATTTCTAGTGCTCCCCATTTCCCGGGAAACCGGGATTGATACATTACCCGGGAATCCCGGGAAATTTCAGTTTTTCATCAAATATCACAAAAATTAGTGGTAATGTTCTACAAATGCTGTTCTTCAATATAGCCAACTCGCGAGCCATTTGAAAAAGTATTTTAGAAACGCAGGTCCGGGATAGACGGAAAACTGAAAAAAATAATAGAAACTTATTTGCTCCCGTACCGGCATTTCCGCAGTTTTTCATCAAATATCACAGAAATTCGTGGAAATGCTTTGCTAATGCTGTTCTTCAATATTGTCAACTCGCGACCCATTTGAGTAAGTATTTTAGAAACGCCGGTCCGGGATAGACGAGAAAACTGAAAAAAGTAACGAAAACTTCTTCACTCCCGGACCGGCATTTTCGTAGTTTTTTATCAAATATCAAATTCGTGGACATGCTCTACTAATGCTGTTCTTCAATATTGCCAACTCGCGACGGATTTGAGAAAGTATTTTAGAAACGCCGTTTCGGGATAGACGGGAAAACTGAAAAATTTCATACAATTGTATGCAAATAATAGAAATTTCTTCGTTCCTGGACCGGCGTTTGAATAGCGTTTTATCGAATTGCATAATTTTTTGGCAAGATATAACCAAGTCTCTGTTTATGATATCTGCAAAATTTCAAGCCATTCTGTGCATCTTTGTTTAAAAATCCGAAGCTCCATATATATACATATATGAAAAAGTTACTGTTTTTGGTCTATCCCGGACCGGCGCACAGTGGGGTAAATTCACGATCTGGGCGGCCAAAATTATTTAAAGCAAATTTATAAGGCAGAATGTTAAAAAATGACTCGCTGAGGCGTAAAAAATAACAATATGTTAACATTCGGCGGGTAGAGGTTACGACCGTTTTTATACAAAAATGGTTTATATAAAATTTAAGATTCCAAGTATTTTCCATATATCTCCACAAGGTTGCATTTTAGAGCCCTACCTCCTCATAACATTTTATTCGTCTGGGTACCCTCTAACTATAAATGCATAGAGATATATGGCATCCAGTATATTAACTAAAGTGGTTAAGAAATTATGGTCTATTACTCCGCAGTAGGTAAATGGCTATAAAACACGAAACCGCAAAAACCCGCAACATTTTTTTTTTTCGATCTGAACAATACGATGTTAAAGATTATATTTAATCACAGATTGAAGGGGTGAAAAGTGGTGATGCATAACTTTTTGTCCAAAGTTTGATTTTGGTACCCATTGAAATTAACAAAAATACCATATTTTCAATGCTGCTTTACTAGTAGGAATTTGAATTATAATTTTATTTAGCTAAGTGGATTAAATAATATTAACCTGCTTTATAATTTTCCATTTTACTTAAATGTTTAAACTAAACACACGCCTTCCCATAGCCTGCTAAAATTGTTGCTTTACCTTAACGCACCAAAATAGAAAAAACATGATGAGCAACAAGAAACTTTGACAGCGTATAGAAAACGAATGCAATCAAAATGAAATGAAAAAAAAAACAGAATCTTATTAAGCATTCTGTTCTCTTTACCCTACAATCGGAAATTATTAAAACCATTGGTTTTTGAGAAATCAAATTTTGGCCGCCCAGATCGCGAATTTACCCCTCTGTGCATCGCCTGTATTGCTTTTTCTGTAATATATATTTGATGACCCGTTTGAAGTATTTTCACTTTCTACTATTTAATTATTACTGAACAATCATTACAAATCATCAATCATCACGTCGTCGTCGTCGTCGTTTGTTGTAAAATATCAGTAATTCTATTAAAATATAAAATAAACATTTGCAATAACATGACATACGCACATTGTTTAAATGTCAATAAAAATTTCGTAATATTGTATTTAACTTACGAAAACACAAAACGTGACACTTAATTATTGAGTGTATAATAATTCGATTATACTTCACATGTCACAGCTTTGTGTATTTGTTTTTGCCTGTGTGACGATGGACGTCACGTCTGTTCTGTGATATCATAACTTATGGATTAAAAAATTTAACAAAGTGAAATTTAACTGGCTATTTGCGGAAAATTTAATTCACGGCAAAATATGTAGCAATTATAGGATGTACAATTTATTGATATACTGGTAAAATAAGATATACTGGTGAAATTCTGTTAAAAAATGGGGAGAGCATTTCTACTAAAATTATATTATTTATTGATTTGTTTTTCCACTCAAATTGTGTAACAACGCAATTATATTATTGATCACATTTACACACCCCTCCCCTATTATAATAATAGAAAGCCTTTACTTCTGCCATTAAATACGTTACATCGCTCTCTCATCGAACAGCTTTTTAAATTCCATTGTTTGCTCAATTTTCCTTTTCCCTATGGCAACCGAAACAAACATCAATGCTTACAAAGATTTATTTTGTAAAATATTTCAAATTCAATTAAGGAATTCCTCGAAATCACATCGACGCATTAAGTGAAAATTGTTTACTCATTAACGCTTAGCACAATGCCTGCGGTGAGTTGATTTCACTTCATTAAGTTTTATTCGACACGTATTTGTAGGAACATTAATAACATCGATTCATAGCATAGTTTGTGCGAGGTAAATGTTTTTGTGTTAATTGCACACTATTATTGCCATAATTTTCGACCAATAAATACTAACACCCACACAGCCGTGACATTAATTACCTGCAGGCAATACATATGTAGAACTTAGATTTATGTAATACACAGAAATAAATGTCATACAATAGGGAGCATAATGGTAATAATACCTTAAATAAAAAGACTGAATTCAATGGAATGCACTTGTTGTGGCTTTGTAATATGTTAAGTTGCAGTCGAGAATAATTGTGTTAAATTGAAATAAAGGACATTAAAAATTAAATAATATTGCATTAGTCTCATTAGTTAAGTATAAATGATTATATGTTTAAATAATTTAAGTATCCCGGACCTAATAACTATAACCTAATAACCATATTGTGGCCGCAATACTGATTCCATGGTTGGTCAAGATATACTTCGCGTGTATTAACTTTCGATATATACTTAAACGATGGAGGGCCACAAGTGTGGTGTTAGTTTCGAAAGCGTCATCATACAAAGCTCCCCAAGAATTTAGACCCATAAGCCTGTCATCTTTCCTAAAAATGGATTTGGAAAAGCTTATAGATGGGCGATTCGAAACTGATGTCTTGTGTACAGCATGCTTTGCAAAGGAAAATCAATGAAAAAAGCATTGCATGAAAGTGAAGGTTACATGGATAAATCACTAGCTCTTACAGAATACCCAAAGATTGCAGTTTTGATAAAGAATTACGCCAAGATTAGTACAATATAGAATAGATAAATGGGTTAATTATATGATCTATCAACGTCTACCATGTTTGCCAGTAGAAGAGCAATAGTCTCAAATATCCGAGTGAAAAATTGTTTCTTATACGGACGATGTGGTAACTGCACACATCCATCACACGCGTAATCTATTTATTTTTATCTTGGTGTCAAATAGGAATTACTGTTGATGGATCTGAGATTTAACTTGCAGAAGGCTCCTATTACCTGAACGTTTTGTTTCAGATCCAACCTAACAAAAAGGGCCAAAGAATCGACTGCAGCTCTTTACATATATAAGAGAGCTTTAGGTAGAAAATAAGTGCTAGTCCTATCATGCTCATCTTGATAAGCTTGATAGCTCTTAATCTACCGCTGTAATCGCGAGGACAAACAGACGAATATCCCCAATAAGTTTAGTTGTATCGCTTAAGCAATATAAGCTTAAATACCAAATTTCAGCTCAATACCTCTTAATCTACGACAGTGACCGCAGTCACAGATCCCAAAAAAGGTAAAATTTGTATGGCAGGTAGGAGTAGATTTTGTCAAATCATTTCCCTCTGAACGATTGTCTTTTGTTAAAAATAACCGTCCCGAATGATTTTATTTATGAACCAGTACAGAAATTTCAGTCAGTTGAACTGACTGATAAATACCATCACCCAATATAAGATATTGTTTAAGTCTTGAGTTATTGAAATTAACCGATTTGTAATTAAAACCAGTTAGAAAGTTTCAGTCGGGCAATCCAACTTACATTTACCCGTACCCTCAGTAAAACAAATAATTTTCTCTTATATTGATATTATTACTCGATTTCTAAAGTGGGCGGAGTGGTACATTTGTATGGGAGGTACGAGAAGGGGTGTGGTTAGGCTTCCAGATTTATTCTCCATTACTTTATCCTGTTATAGCTTTACTCAAAATAGAATTTGGGTACGATCACGTTTAATTTATTGATATTATTTCTCCATCTCTATAGTGGGCGGAAAGGTAGATTTGTATGGGAGGTACCAGAAGGGGCGTGGCTAGGCTTTTAAAATTTTTTCCAAAACTTTATCCTGTTATAGCTTTACTAAATACAGAATTTGGGGACGATCCCGTAGGGTGTATTGATATTATTACTCGATTTCTAAAGTGGGCGGAATGATGTATTTGTATGGGAGGTACCAGAAGGGGCGGGGCCATGTAGCCCATATGCAATACCGTAAGTAGTTTTGGGAAAATAATAACTCGTGCAAAATTTCAAAACATTTGGTTGCGTCTTTCGAAAGTTATCGTGCGAACCAGCCGGACAGCCACCAGACAGACAGACAGACAGACAGACAGACGGACAAGGCTCAAACGACTTAAAAAGTCATGAATCGAATTTGGTTCAAAGAAACCTAGGGTCTAAAGTCACTCCTTCTATGTGTTACACTTTTGGGTCGTATCAAATGATATATACCCTCATCCCTAAGGGTGATGGTATAAAAATTAGCTTACTTGCTGACATTGAAAAGATATCTTAACTAGCCTAACCTAACGATAGGCAGAGCGAGAAAGAAATATTCTATGTATCATAATAAGCGGCCACACAAGTGCAGTATAAGTGCACACACGAGGCCGCACAATCGCCTTATCAGCAGCTATGGTTACCACTACATTGAAAGCCACGCATGTGTTTGAGCTTCAATGTTTTATTTGTTGTTTCTTTGTTGTAACTTCTTCGTATCGATACGAATTCTTATGCTCTTGAAGCTCCGAGAGAGCTCCCTGCTCATAGCTGCTTATCAGCATGGAAAATTCCACAACATAAACAACCTGACCCTGAGTGTATGGTTTCCCTTATCTCCTGCTACCTGCAGACGACATTTCATTTATTTGTTTCAATAAGGGAACACCACACATTACAAAAATATAAAACACATGTTTAAATTTGAACACCAGAACTTAATCTCCACTTAGAGAATAGAAGCTTGCATGCCAAATTTCTGTGTGGATATAACAGCGCTTTTTATGGAACAGTTTTCAAAGGTTCTTTCAACATTTTAACATATGTCGACTATTCGAATACAGAAAATATCGTACTTACATACCGTATGGGAGTTTAAGAATAAAGGTGCATTCGGTCCAGAGCAATACGTAGGATTACTTTTTGGAGATATGGATGAGACAATGTTCAGGTGCAATGTTGAGCAACCGTAATTGAATGCTACTACCGATGTGTGATAGAGAGTAGTTACCAGAGGTTACAACTATTATGAAAACACGAAGAAATGGCTAAACAATAACTCCCTTAATTTTAACAACCACGGCAAACTTTATAAGGTCCATGATTTAAGAATTCGTACCTGGAATGTTCGTACTCTCTAATTGGCGGATATCCTCGACAAATACAAGGTTGACATCACCCCAGCTGAGATGCAGAAGGACACAAATTTTTGGGTGTTCAAATCAAAATGCATATCGTGCACTTCATGATTTTTCGGTCAATTTAATCGTCCAAATGTGCAAAAATTTGAGCAAACAGGGTCTGTAGGAGATGTGAAAACACCAGTGCATTCGCGTAAAGCTCGGACTGCAGAAAATATTGTTGCTGTTCGCGATAGTGTGGCTGAAAAGCCGTCCACCTCAACTCGTCGTCGTGCCCAAAATTTGCACCTCCCTCGATCGTCGTTGATGGACATTATGCATAAAGACTTGCATTTGACTCAAGAACTAAAGCCTCTTGACCATTCCAAAAGTCGTCAATGGTCATAATGGTGGCAAAATATGGCAACAGTGGATGATCAATTTTCTAAGAAAATCATCTTTAGTGATGAGGCACATTTTCACCTCAGTAGATTCGACAATAAGCAGAAATGCCGCATTTGGGCGAATTATAATCCAAAAGTGATTGTCGAAAAACCAATGCAGCCACAAAGAGTGAGTGAGTTTGATGCGGTTTAAGGGCTGGCGGCATCATCGGGCCGTATTTTTTCCGAAATGAGGCCGGCCAGGCAGTTACTGTGAATGAGTAATGACATTAGCGGATCAATCTATTATGTGAGGTTTCAAGTGAAAAATACTTCCCAAAATATGTAAGCCCATCATAGTAAACGGCGAGTACCGTAGACGTATGAGCCATCTATATATATAAAAACTAGCGGACCCGGCGAACTTCGTCTCGCCCCAATTTAATACCTTCAGATAAACTCAGTAGAGAGTGGTATGATAAACAGTGTTTTTCGTTTTCCGCCGCAAAAACAAACAACGAAGACGATTTTCCAAAACTCGAAAAGGCAACGTTCAACTGACCGCACGTAAAACAGGGAAATTCGAGATTAATCTCACATACTTCCAACGAATGGCCTTGCGATTTATTGATTGTCGTCGGGGAATTGGAATGGATGATCAGTTGAAATTATCTGATTCGTAAGTAAGGACTTCCTCTTTTTTGAATTTGTTCTTGATGATCGTCTGAAATCACATCACGATCGGATTGTTGGTCGCTTCATCCTCTACGGCCACGCTGTAAACAGATTTGTACGAATGCAGTTCTCAAGCGATTTAACTTTCTAATTTGAAATTCTAGCTATTGATGTCTTTATTCTTCGCTGCTAGTAACATACTGCCCGTAACTTGATCCAATCGAGATTTTATAATTTTGTGCAATGTCATGAGTTACTTTTCCAATGATGTGAACTGGCAAAAATTTACAGAGAACGATATCAATTCAGTCGAAACATCAACCCGAATTTGGCCTTTGCCAAGCGCTAGCAGTTGTTTCGAAAATTCAGCAAAAGATGGGAGGTTCTGGAATAAGCCCCTAATTTTTTGGTCAATTACAATTTCTTGACATTGACGACGTTTTCAAGCATTGTTTTAGTAAATCAGCAGCATTAGACATTTTGAGCAAAATCATATCCCCACCAAATTGTTTTAAATCCCCTCGTAAATCCTTTATCGTTCGGGCAACTACTTCCAAAGCTCGTTATTCGTTATCGCGCATTCATCCGAAATGTTGATTTAGCATTCCCGCATCTACTTCGCCGTTGCGAAATTCTTGGTCATTGTGTACTTTGGCTTTTCAACCGTGATAAGATTCATCGACAGTTTTAAAGCGGAATTTGCAGTTCGAATGCCGTTGAACAATGTGGCAGCAATGCCAGGGGATACAGCAGCTAACGTTATTTGATATCTTGACCAAATTGTTGCCGGAATCAACAAAAAAATCTCTCGGCTGTCCCACTCGGAGCATCGAGAAAGTAAATGCCTCCAGTTTTATCGTGAATCGAACACGTTCTTGTACTCGTTGTTTAACAGCGGCACATTTGTTCCAACTCTTCCGGTCATCTAGATTATAGTCTTGCTCCCGTTAAAATTCGCGATCGAATGCATCTTGCATCGAACGATTTGGCGCTGGCATTCCCAATGTCGACAGCAGATTGCCGCACATCCCGTCGGGTTCGACTGATTTCTTATCTTAATATTATTTATCTCGTTTTCAACCAACATTTAACCAACACTTTCCACCTAAACATCGTTCAAAACCATCAAATCATGCAAAAATTGCAAAATTTTGTCGATAAAAAAAAAACAATTTTTTTGCAATATTCCGAGTTTTTCCCTATTTTCTATTTTTCCATTTGAAAAGCCATTCCGTAACAACTGCACGCAAAATTCCATACAAAAAACCAATTTCCCGACTTTTCCGAAGGTTTTTCCCAAAATTATCTTGGATAAAACTCTCATACCAATTACGAACAATTGAATAAAAATTGAGCAAAATGAGCCAGCCGTTCTCTCTTGATGAATTACTACACACTGTTCACACCGTTTTTATACATATAGATTTCACAATAAACCGATTTTTTCCAAGCATCACAACGAATTTTCCACCCTTACGTCGTCTAAAAACATCAATTTAAGCGATTCAATGAAAAATTTCGTCGAAAAATCCAAAATTTTCGAGTTTTTTCCAGAATTTTCCACCAAGAATTTTTCTATTTTTCCATTCGAAAAGTCATTTCGGAATGATTATCCGAAATTTTAACATTTACATCATTCAAAATGATCAAAACACAATAAAATGTAAAATTTCGTCGAAAAAAAAAACAAATTGTTTGAATCTATATAGAGCAATTCCATATGAAAACGATCAAAATTGGCAAATTTTTGGACGACCCCTCTCCGATTTTAAAATAAATAGTCTCAGTCGATTGCCCAGCAAAAAATAATGTACCTACATATTTTTTTTTTTTTATAGTGACTGGTTTAGTGGTGGTGTACACCACTGTCATGTGACAAAATTGAAGAATTCTTCATAAGGGACCTCATTGAAAGTTGTTTTAAAAAAAAACTACTAAAGCGATCGAACGAGTGATAGCTCGTTGGAAAGGTATTGAATCAGGCTTTTATTGAAAAATACAATTTTCCTAATTTTTCACAGAAATTTACCTTTTTTCCCATGAAAATTAAATTTTCCGATTTTCCACAGAAGCTCCTAAATTTTCCGGCTAATTTTATTTTTTTTGGATTCCTCATAATTTTTGCTTTAAGAATCAGCAATAAAAAAATGGGCCCCGACTCCTTGTTTGGACAGGAGAAGAGCATTTAAGAGACCACCTCATATGTTTTTGCTGCTTTTTATTGTTATTATAACCATTTTTAACAAATTTTGAACAAAATTTGTATAATCTCAGTAACATTGAAGAGGAAATATATAATTTTATACGGGAAGAAGTTAAGCCCATCAGTGCATATAACTGAGACCCTAGATTCCTTCAGAAAAAATAAGTTTCGGGGCTTCATAACCCAATAAAGCTGTGTCCGTCTGGCCGGCTGGGTAAATGGTTACGACGATAAATGAAGTAGTTCTTAATGAATTTCAATAGAAATTTACCAGTGGCATAAAATTCACTAGTCGCGATGTTGGTTGGAAAATGGGCGAAATAGCCACGCCCCCTCAAGTACCTCCCATACAAAATTACCTATTTCACTAAAACCACTATATTGTCACTAACTTCCTGATGGAGGGCTCTACGAAGCTAAAATTTGGATGGTATTATTATTTGACAGCGTGTAGTATATACTGAAATAATGGGTCCGCTTGCCCCGCCCCTTCTGGTACCTCCCATACAAATTAGCATAACCTTTTATACATTATTGTAACCAAAAACCACATTTTTGTTCTGGTGTTAACAAAACTTTGCACATCTTAGTTTTTTTACACTATTATGATGTGGTAACAAAACTAAGCATATCGGTTCAGATTTAGATATAGCCCCCCATATATATGTGTGTTTCACGATATATACTTTTATTACGGAGGTAGTGAAGTTTGATTATAATTATAAAGAATAACTAAACTCTTGACATACAAGTATTGCATATCAATGGAAAGGGAATTACATAAGGTTTAATAATTTACAAAAATTAATTAAAAGCACATTTTATTTTGGACATAATTTGAGTCAAATATAAAATTTGGTCAAAACGTATTTTTTGGATATGAAAAATAGCGTAAAATCCAAACGGACAGAAATATCTGAATTTTTTACTAAAATGGCCACACTGTCTTTGTTTATGGCAGGGATGTTGAAATACGTTACGGTTAACTAGTCCACATATGTGGTCAAAAAAATATATAATGAGCTTTCTCGTTGGCGCTTTGCGATTTGAGAATTTTCAAAAACAAAAATTTTTTTTTCAAAAATGGGGTATTTTTGACTTCCCTTGCCGGGGAATCTTTTTGCTGAACTGATTCAAATTTAGCATTAAATGCATCTGCATCAACATTTCTATGAGGAATAATAAAGAAATTGCCACCTCCCGGAAGAAATTTTTTTTACAAACGAAATAATATAGTCGCCTTTTTGCAAAAAAACAGTAAAAATAGGCCTTTTTTTGGAAACTTTTACTTGCGATGCTTATAACTTTTGATTGGAACAAAATATTTGAATTATTTTTTCAGCAATTTCATTCAGAATTTTATAAGCTAACTTACGATATAACTATCTTTAAAATCAAGTAACAACTGAGCTCACACCCTTAAAAATACTAAATTAAACTCGTCCAAAAATTACACAATTTTTTTTATTTTCTCAAATATCTCTTGACCTAAATGAGATAACATGTACATGTAAGCATATTTTTTGAAGGTTTTTCGACGCACTATCCAAATGCAAAAAATCTTTTAAATCGGTACATAAATGCACATTCCTCAAGCATTTGAAATTTTGAAACACCCGAGGTGACCAACTTTTGAGGGACACACAGTGGCCCCCACACTCCCTAGGGAGCCGAATATTTCCAAATCATCTCGAAAACACCTCAGCTTTAACTATTTTAAATTTCATCAAGATACCATTATCCGTTCAAAAGTTACAGAATTAATTCCAAAAAAAACCAAAAAGGAACCACTGTGCGATCTTGTGAAGGCAGGCAGACCATATTCACTACACACTCAACTTGGGCTCTTAAAAAAAAATTTTTTCTTCATAAATGTATTTTTAACTGTAAAATAATTTTTAAAATGTATTTTTAATAATAAAATAAAATAATGTTAAATAATTAAAAATAATACAATTATAAAAAATATAAAAACAATGAGAACAAGGTGGTCTCTTAAATGCTCTTCTCCTGTCCAAACAAGGAGTCGGGGCCCATTTTTTTATTGCTGATTCTTAAAGCAAAAATTATGAGGAATCCAAAAAAAATAAAATTAGCCGGAAAATTTAGGAGCTTCTGTGGAAAATCGGAAAATTTAATTTTCATGGGAAAATTTAATTTTCATGGGAAAATTTAATTTTCATGGGAAAAAAGGTAAATTTCTGAGAAAAATTAGGAAAATTTTATTTTTCAATTAAAGCCTGATTCAATACCTTTCCAACGAGCTATCACTCGTTGCGATCGCTTTAGTAGTTTTTTTTTAAACAACTTTCAATGAGGTCCCTTATGAAGAATTCTTCAATTTTGTCACATGACAGTGGTGTACACCACCACTAAACCAGTCACAATAAAAAAAAAAAAAAAATATGTAGGTACATTATTTTTTGCTGGGCAATCGATTGAGACTATTTATTTTAAAATCGGAGAGGGGTCGTCCAAAAGGTGATCGCTTTCATATGGATTTGCTCTATATATAAAAATGGTGGCAAAAATGTATAGTAATTCATCAATTGAGAACGGCTAGGCCGATTTTGCTCAAACTTTTTTTAAGTTGTTCGTTATTGGCAGAAGCAGGTTTATGTGAAAGAAAATTTTGGGAAAATTTTCCGGAAAAGTCGGAAAAATCGAAAATTGCTTTTTTGTATGGAATTTTGTGTGCAATTGTTACAGAATGGCTTTTCGAGTAGAAAAATGGAAAATTTTTGTTAAAAAATGCGGAAAATTCCGGAAAAATTCAAAAAGTTTGAATTTGTTGTTCGACGAAATTTTGCATATTAACGTATGATTTGATAATTTTGGACGATGTAACAGTGAACAATTTTGGATAATTATTCCGAAATGACTTTTCGAATAAAAACATAGAAAAAATCTCGGTGGAAAACTCGGAAAATTCCGGAAAAACTCGAAAAATTTGGATTTTTTCAGAAACATTTTGCATCGCAAATTGAGATTTTGTATAACTTTTTGTGTGCAATTGTTCGGTAGAGGCTTTTCGGTTGAAAAAACAGAAAATTTTGGTTGGAAAATTATGGAAAAATTCCAAAAATTTGAATTTTTTTTCAACAAAATTTTACATTTTTTTGTTTTTTGATAATTTTGAATGATGTAAATGTGAAAATTTCGGATAATCATTCCAAAATGACTTTTCGAATAGAAAAATAGAAAAATTCTTGGTGGAAAACTCGGAAAATTCTTGAAATAACTCGAAAATTTTTAATTTTTTCATCGAAATTTTTCATTGTATCGCTTGATTTGATGATTTTAGACGACGTAAAGGTGGAAAATTCGTTGTGCTGCTTGGAAAAATTCGGTTTATTGTGAAACCTATATGTATAAAAACGGTGTAAACAGTGTGTAGTAAATCATCAAGGGAGAACGGCTGGCCCATTTTGTTTTAAATTTTTTTACAATTGTTCGTAATTGGTATGAGGGTTTTATGAAAGATAATTTTGGGAAAATCCTTTGAAAAGTCGGGAAAGTGGAAAAATCGAAAATTGGTTTTTTGTATGGAATTTTGTGTGCAGTTGTTACGGAATGGCTTTTCGAATGGAAAAATAGAAAATTCTTAGGGAAAAACTCGGAAAATTCCGGAAAAGTCCAAAAAATGTGCTTTTTTTATTGACAAAATTTTGCAATTTTCGCATGATTTGATGGTTTTGAACGATGGTGGAAAATTTTCGGTTAAATGTTGGTTGGTAACGAGAAAAATAATATTTAAATAAAAAATCCGTAGAACCCGACACTGGGAGTGCCAGCGTCAAATCGTTCGATGCAAAATGCATTCGATCGCGAATTTTAACGGGAGCAAGACTATAATCTAGATGAGCTGATCGGAAGAGTTCGAACTAATGTGCCGCTGTTAAATACCGAGTATAAGAACGTGTACGATTCACGATGAAACTGGAGGCATTTACTTTCTCGATGCTCCGAGTGGGACACCTAAAACATTTTATGTTGATTCCGGCAACAATTTGGTCAAGATCTCAAATAACGTTAGCCGCTGCATCCTCTGGCATAGCTGTCACATTGTTGGAAGGCATTCGAACTGCAAATTCCACTTTAAAACTGTCGATGAATCTTCTCACGGTTGAAAAGCCAAAGTATACAATGACCAAGAATTTCGCAACGGCGAAGTAGAGCGGAAATGTCAAATCAACATTTTGGATGAATGCTCGATAACGACTAAATGAGCTTTGGAAGTAGTTGACCGAAAGATAAAAGATTTACGAGAAAATTTTAAACGATTTGGTGGGGCTATGATTTTGCTCAAAATGTCTAATGCTGCTGATTTACTAAAACCAAGCTTGAAAACGTCAAGAAGTTGTAATTGACCAAAAAATTAGGGGCTCATTCCAGAACCTCCCATCTTCTGCTGAATTCCCGAAACAACTGCCAGCACTTGGCAATGGCCAAATTCGGGTTGATGTTTTGACTGAATTGATATCGTTCCCAGCAAATTTTTGCCAGTTCACATCGTTGGAAAAGTAACTCATGACATTGCACAAAATTATAAAAATCTCGATTGGATTAATTGCCCGTAAATTAATCCATGTATGTTACTAGCAGAGAAGAATAAATACATTAATAGCTACAATTTCAAATTAGAAAGTTAAATCGCTTGAGAACTGCATTCGTAAAAATCTGTTTACAGCGTGACCGTAAAGGATGAAGCGACCAACAATCCGACCGAATTTTCCACTCGCTTAATATGCCGCATAATTTACAGATTAAGGTGGGATCGATCATAATCATATTGCGGAATCTGAATCAACCGAAATTGTGCAATGGTACGCGGTTGTCCGTCAAGAATCTGATACAAAATGTGATTTCAGACGATCATAAAGAACAAATTCAAAGAAGAGGAAGTCCTTATCTTACGAATTAGATAATTCCAACTGATCATCCATTCCAATTCCCCGACGACAATCAATAAATCGCAAGGCCAATCGTTGGAAGTATATGAGATTAATCTTAATTTCCCTGTTTTATGTCCGGTCAGTTGAACGTTGCCTTTCCGAGTTTTGGAGAACCGCCTTCGTTTTGAGGCGGAAAACTAATCGAAAAACAAACATCCTCTACTGAGTTTATCTAAAGGCATAAAATTGGGGCGAGACGAAGTTCGCCGGGTCCGCTAGTTTTTCCATAATTTTCCAACCAATATTTTCTTTTTTTCAACCGAAAAGCCTCTACGGAACAATTGCACACAAAATGTTATACAAAAATTCAATTTGCAATGCACAACGTTTACGAATAAATCTAAATTTTTTGAGTTTTTCCGGAATTTTCCGAGTTTTCTACCGAGAATTCCATTCGGAAAGTCATTTCGGAATAATTATCCAAAATTGTTCACTGTTACATCGTTCAAAATTATCAAATCGTACGATAATATGCAAAATTTCGTCGAAAAAGACAAATTCAAACTTTTTGAATTTTTCCGGAATTTTCCGCATTTTTCAAAAAAAAAATTTCCAATTTTTTATTCGAAAAGCCATTCTGTAACAATTGCACACAAAATTCCATACAAAAAGGCAATTTTCGGTTTTTCCAATTTCCGACTTTTCCGGAAGATTTTTCCAAAATTTTCTTTCACATAAACCTGCTCCTGGCAATAACGAACAACTGAAAAAAAGTTTGAGCAAAATCGGCCCAGCCGTTCTCAATTGATGAATTACTATACATTTTTGCCACCATTTTTATATATATAGATGGTGGCAAAAATGTATAGTAATTCATCAATTGAGAACGGCTGGACCGATTTTGCTGAAATTTTTTTTTAGTTGTTCGTAATTGCCAGGAGAATGTTTATGTAAAAGAAAATTTTGGGAAATTCCTCCGGAAAAGCCGGAAAATTGGAAAACCCGAAAATTGCTTTTTTGTAAAGAAGTTTGTGTGCAATTGTTACGAATGGTTTTTCGAATGGAAATATTAAAAAATTTTATTGGAAAATTCTGAAAACTCCGGAAAAATTCTTAAAATTCGAAGAATTTTAATACTATTTTTCGACGAAATTTTGCTTTTTGTCGTACGATTTGATAGTTTTGAAGATGTAACTTGCGAAAAATTTCGGATAATTATTCCGAAACGACTTTCCGAATTGAAAAATAAATAAATTCTCAGTGGAAAATACGGAAAATTCCGAAAAAATCGGAAAATTTAAATTTTTCGGCAAAATTATGCTTTTATAGCTTGATTTGAGGTAATCGAAAATTAAATATTTGTCGGTTTTCGAAGGGAAAATAGAAAATATTAGTTGGAAAAGTATGGAAAATGCCAAAAAAAAATTTATTTTTTTTCGAAAAAAATTTTGCATCTTATCATATGTTTTGGTAATTTTGGGCGATTTTTCGCATGATTTGATGATTTGGATGTTGGTTGAAAAATTTAACGAGATAAATAATATCCATACATATAAAAATGGTGTAATAGTAATTCATCAATTGAGAACGGCTGGACCGATTTTGCATGGAATTTTGTGTGCAATAATTGCGAATGACTTTTCAAACAGAAAAAAAGAAAAATTTTGTTAGAAAATTCCGGAAAAATTCGAAAATTTTTAATTTTTTATTCGACGAAATTTGGACGATGTAACTGCGAAACATTTTAGATAATATTCCGACATGACTTTCTGAATGGAAATATAGAAAAATTCTTGGTGGAAAACTCTAAAAATTTGGATTTTTCGAATAGGACATGGTTGTTTTTAGGGAGAGTTATTTACTAGACTAATGCCTCCTATTATACAATCAAACTTTGGACGACGTACGCGTCGTGCTATAATTAGTCAGAACGAACGTAATAATCAAACCGAAGAGGAACGTGCCAAAAAAAATTGCCCATATTGCACAGTTTCGCGCTGCACAATCACCACCTCAAATTCGACAAAATGTTACTAGAAGAAGACCAGTCGTAAATATAGACTTGAATCGCGCTGCTTTTGCTTTTTTACACGATATTGTTCTCAAGCGTCAGGAGACTCATTGGTCATATTATGCACTTCAATACCCGTTGAAGTTCTGCCATGGAGAGGGTGAATATATATCACCACAACTTAAAAATGGTCAATACAACGACACGTCATCACGAAAAGAAACGAATAAAAAGGTTAGCTCAAATAATTTTTATGCGTATCGATCGCAAATTGCGTTAGCTGTTGCACCATCTGCTGCCACTTTGTTGAAAGGCGGTCGAACTGCACACTCCGCTTTGAAGTTGCCAATGAATCTTCTCACAGTTGACAAGCCATTGGGCACAATATCCAGAAGTTCGGCGACAGCGAAATTGTTGCGATAATGTAAAATCATCATTTGGGATGAATGCACGACAGCGAATCAACGAGCTTTAGAGGCAGTTGACCGAAAGATAAGGATTTATGAGGTGATTCGAAACGATTTGGTGGGGCTATAATATTTCTATCGGAAGATTTTCGTTAAACGCCTGCCGCCCAAAATATACAGCTGCTGATGAAATTAATGTCTTTGAGGCGGAATGACAAGGAGTTGAAATTAATTACGAACATGAGAGTCACGTTGCAAAACGACCCATCGGCTACTGCATTTTCAAAATATCTACCGGCGCTTTGTAATGGCCAAATTCCTGTTGATGTTTCAACTGGATTGATGACGTTCCCATCAATTTTTTTCAAAGGAGAAGAAGTCCTTATCCCTCGAATTTCTATTATTCCAACCGATTTTCCCTTCCAATTCTAGCGAATTCAATTCCCCATTCGATTGGCTTTTGCGATGACAATCAATAAATCGCAAGGCCAATCATTGGAAGTTTGTGGGTGGGATCAACCTCGAATTTCTCAGTTTTTCGCGTGTTGGTAAACTGTCTTCAGTGTTTGTTTTAGCGCCGGAAAACAAATCAAAAAACATTGTTTATCAGACCGCTCTTCACTGTGGCATGGCAGAACAACGTTTGCCGGGTCAGCTAGTAATGTATAAAATCGCATCCAAATAGACTATTGCGCTGGCTAGGCAATAATTTCGTTGGGTGGCGCAGGTGGGGCCGACTTAAACATATTTGGAGCGACCAAGACATAGAGATTTATTTAAACTTGGTGTGTAGAAGAAGATTACTCCTTCCAACTAATCAAAGTTAACTATGAAGACAAAACAATGTGCAGCGTTTCAATAATTTAGCAAATGACAAAAATTATGATTGAAACAATAATTTGGATGTTCAGACCATGAGGAGTCAGAAATAATGAAACAAAAGACACTTATATTCGATGTATATCTTTGCATCAAGGTCATTTTTTACAGGAGATACCCTTCGGTTAGGTTTCAGTCCCATATCAAAAATTAAAGATATATTGTATTCGTTGGATTTTCGGATAAATTGCGCCTAAATTTCAAACATTTTTTATTTATTTTATACAATTGAATTATTTCGCAACTATAAACAAATAAACATAAAAGTGTGAACAGTGTACCTTCAAATAACACTACCAGCTTCACTCCTATATGTATTCTCGCATTTCTATGGTTCACACAATCAATTAATATGTTCATTTCAAATGTTTAACTTACCCAAACTTAGATACCCTAGCTCAATATCGTAAACATTCTATTGTTTGCTGAAGCGCCTTCTATAGCGGATGCCATTCGTTGTACTGTTTGTGACAGCGACACCAGCGCCTGCAATCGAACCACCGCCGCCACCACCAATTGCCACTAGTGTGGACATCGATATTTCCGTCCACCGCCACTAACTAACACCGTATTCATTGTTATCTTTACGTTTTTGTATGCGTATGAAAATTCCGCCATTGTTGTCCACTTCATCATCCGTATTTGTGGAACAATCACCTCCCCCGTAGCATCCAACCCGCTGCTACTGCAGCCATTGCAGGATCCACAGGCGCAGTGCCTGTGAAGTTAGAGGCACTGGTGCAGGTGCTGATATTGAGAGTGGTCGTGGTCATGGCGATGTTTATCACGATCTCGTTAACCACGAGACTTTTTCAAAACACTTTGTCTACGACGAGTACCACAAGCGAAGGCCGATATTTTACTGGAGTAATAGTACATAAAGATTCATTTGGATATTCTATTGGATTGGCTTGGCGGTTATTGTTAATTCAATAAAAAAGTTTGAAATAAAAAATCAAACAACGACAAAATATATGATTTGCTTTCCGTTCGCGTGAGTGTGTATTTTGTTAAATAAAACATTGTAGCTGTCGTTATGTGGTGAATGCAGGTGCAATATTATCGTTTATTGTCATTTTGTTTTTGTTGGTGTTTTTTTGTTTACCGGTAGGATGTCATGTTTGAGTTCGTTTGCTGATTTTTCTTTCTCCTATTGACAGGTGATGGAAATACATAGTTACGTTTCTACTATTGACCATTCATACATTCGTCCAATTTTCAACACATTGGAGTTTCCGCAACGTTAACCATGTGCTAATCAACGAACGAACTAACGTAAGCCGAGAAATAATCGTTTCAGTTGATGCTTTGTGTCACGTAGTTTTGTGGCAATTCACTTCGACACCTTTATCGCGTACATGGCACGTAATCGAATGTCAATTTTCTCCTTGTCATATTTTCAACTTAAGATAATGTTAATGTAACCAAAATTTCTTATCCCGATAACGGAGCTTCTGAAATAAACCGTTTTTTCTATTCACCCAAATGAGATTTTCTATTTTTGTATTCACTAAAAATCTTAATTAAATTTGTTTCTTAGTCAAACACAAAACGTGAAATTATCTTTGTTACAGGGACGATGTTTGGCTGCTAATGACATTTCTTCCTTTTAAACATTACGAACTCTTATGTTTCCCCTAAAAAGTCTTTGCTTTGCGTTTAACTTATATTCAAATTCATTCGGTGTGTCAGTCCTTTCATGAATTCCCGGCATGATGAGCAAAGAAACGACAGCATACTTTATTGCCTAGTGCATCAAACAAAAAAGTGAAAAGTGACTTTGTAGTCTTTCTTTGTCCGTCGCTTTGTCGCTTGAAGTAAAATGTCATCCTTAGTATTTGCACATCCTTTTGATTCCTTATAGAACGTTTCGTATCAGTAGGGGACATTGACGTCCTTTCCCCACAATCGTGAGTCTGCAAGGATACAAAAAAGAGGGAGAACAACAATTTAGTGTGAACAAATAAAATTGGAATTTGTGTAAATTTAGCTAAGATAATTTTCTGCTGCTGCTTGGAACTGAAAGTGCTGTAATAATTGTGAGTAATGAATGTTAAATGTGACCATTTGATATAAATTATAAAACAAATGAAGCGTATATATTTAAGTGTAAAATTAGCATCATAAAATATTTGAGGTGATTTTGGAAGATTGAGAGATTTGATAACATGTCCTGAAAAGGGGTAGGGATGCATTGAGTTCGTAAGAAAATGGAAGTAAATTTGCAGTCAATAGTGACAAAATTGACTGAAGATGCTGATAAGGTAACAGGAAGAAAAACCTCTGACGATATACCAGCAGATGTGATAAAGGAAAAGGGTGATCCAGACTCAACAATAGCTTACTGGCTGCTCTGCATACTGCAGAAAAGCATTTAAATAAAGGGTCCTTAAGCAAAGGCTTAGGAACGCCAAAAATATCATGGTGAACTCTTGCATAGGCAACACAAAAAGTTCTACCGTGGGTTTCCTGAAAAAAGTAATTAAAGCCGTGTAGCTTTAAAAACACAGAAGAAGGCCGATTTTAGCTGGCCAGTGATCCTATTACCCACATATACTCTACTGAAGGTCGCGAATGATACAAGTGTTTTTGGAACGGCACAGCGATCAATATTTATAGCAGACCTATGATGTAGTACATACGTCGACATTCTTCTAATGCAAATGCCACAGGAGACATCCGGTGCCGAATCATAGATCACCCATATGGTAGTCGCATGTTCTAACCCAAAGAAAAACTAGTAAGGCGGTTATCTTCGGCTATGCCGAAGCTCAGATACCCTTCACCATTTGTAAAAATGGTGGTAAAACTGGTTATTTGCACTACAACTATATTTTATTACACTTTGTACCATAAAACAGGAGAGTTGGTGAGAAGTGGACGTTACTATTAGCTTCACACATCCATTTTGTCAGTAATTTTGTATAGATTTTATTCGATTTTATGAATTTTGTAACTCCCCAAAAATGGGAAGTTGTGTGGGATGTGGGAGTAGTTTAAATCCGATCATGTCTTAAAAAGTAGCCTCCGCTTAGATATTGAATCTTGCGTACAAAATGTTAGCTATGTATTTACCTCTTAAAATACGGCTGCAATCGCAGGGACAAACCCAAAAAAGGGAGGGTTTGTATGGGAGGTGAGAGTAGTTTTTGATACTCATTTTAATACTCAACCTCCGCTTAGAGCAGAAAAGCTTTCATACAATATTTCAGCTCGATTGCTCTTAAATTACTACTGTAATCGCGGGACTGACATACGGACACCCCCAAAAAGAGGGTTTGTGTATGGGAGGTGGGAGTAATTTTTGACCGATCGGTTTCATCTTACTACTCAACCTTCGCTTAGTGTAGGAAAGCTCGCATACAAAATTGTAGCTTGATTGCTCTTACACTGCAGCTGTAATCGTAGGGATAGACCCCAAACAGGGGGAGTTTGTATGGGAGGTGGGAGTAGTTTTTGACCTATTGGGCTCATCTTAGAACTCAACCTCCATTTAGGACAGCAAAGTTTGCATACAATATTTCGGCTTGATTTCTCTTAAATTACTATTGTAATCGCGGGGACTGACATACGAAAACCCCCTAAAAGAGGAATTTTGTATGGGAGGTGAGAGTAATTTTTGACCGACCGGTCTCATCTTACCACTTAACCTCCGCTTATTGTAGGGAAGCTCACATACAAAATTTCAGCTCGATTGTCCTTAAACTACGGCTGTAATCGCAGGGACAGACCCCAAAAAGGGGAGTTTGTATGGGAGGTGGGAGTAGTTTTTGACCGATCGGGCTCATCTTAGAACTCAACCTCCATTTAGGGCCGCAAAACTTGCGTACAATATTTCAGCTTGATTGCTCTTAAATTGCTGCTATAATCGCGGGGACTGACATACGGACACCCCCAAAAAGAGGGATTCTGTATGGGAGGTGGGAGTAGGTTTTTACCGATCGGTCTCATCTTACCACTAAACTTCAGCTTAGTGTAGGGAAGCTCACATACAAAATTCCAGCTTGGTTGCCCTTAAACTACAGCTGCAATCGTAGGGAGAGACCCCAAAAAAGGGGAGTTTGTATGGGAGGTGGGAGCAGTTTTTGACCGATCGGTCTCATCTTACTACTCAACCTCCGCCTAGTGTTGGGAAGCTTGTATACAAAATTTCATCTTGATTGCCCTTAAACTACAGCTGCAATCGTAGGGAGAGACCCCAAAAAAGGGGAGTTTGTATGGGAGGTGGGAGCAGTTTTTGACCGATCGGTCTCATCTTACTACTCAACCTCCGCCTAGTGTTGGGAAGCTTGTATACAAAATTTCATCTTGATTGCCCTTAAACTACAGCTGCAATCGTAGGGAGAGACCCCAAAAAGGGGAGTTTGTATGGGAGGTGGGAGCAGTTTTTGACCGATCGGGCTCATCTTAGAACTCAACCTCCGCCTAGTGTTGGGAAGCTTGCGTACAAAATTTCAGCTTGATTGCTCTTAAACTACGGCTGTAACCGCAGGGATAGGCCCCAAAAAGGGGGAGTTTGTATGGGAGGTGGGAGTAGTTTTTGACCGATCGGGCTCATCTTAGAACTCAACCTGCGCCTAGTGTTGGGTAGCTTGCATACAAAATTTCAGCTTGATTTTTCTTAAACTACGGCTGTAACCGCAGGGATAGACCCCAAAAATGGGGAGTTTGTATGGGAGGTGGGAGTAGTTTTTGACCGATCGGGCTCATCTTAGAACTTAACCTCCGCTTTGATGATAGAAGCTTGCATTCCAAATTTCAGCTCGATATAACATAAACTGCGGCAGTAATCGCGGGGACAGACAGACAGACGGACAGACGGACAGACGGACAGACGGTCACCCTTAAATCGACTCAGATTTCGATGCTGATCATTTATATATATATATTGTTATACCTACCACGCCTCCTTATGGGCGTTACAAATGGAAGAACAAAATGAATATACCCTTCACTCCGTTCATGCGCATGGTGAAGGGTATAATAATGATCCCAAACGGCGAGTACTTGCAGACGAAATACGACCAATAACTGTTGCAAACCTTAACGCCCTGTTCTCCGAAACTAGTGTTAATGGCGAGCCGTAAAACTGAGCTACAATGACATATTCCTTTCCTTAGGCAGGAACAACAGATTTTGATCCAAATATTGCACTCCGTAGATAGTTTTTCACACCAAGTCTTAATAAAATCTACTAGTTTACTGCTGAATGCTGCAAGCCAGCGAATTTGGTATATTTGAACGCGCTTGACTACACCGATTTCGTTATACAGCTCATGGTTCATACTCTGTACTATGCTCGCCCTTAACGAAATATTTGCGAAGTATTTTTGTCTCGAAGGCTCCCAGAATATATCGATCCGCTTGTGTCTTTTTTTATGCTTGTAAAGGCCGGATTTACATTCCGAAGTCCTCGACCTATGATGTTTATATCATCGGCGTACGCGTGACTTTTGTAAAAGATGGTACCAGTCGAGCTTACAGCAGTTTACCATTAAGAGATATTGCATTTTCGAAAATCGAGTTCTACGGACAGGGACGCGCCTGCTAATCGATTACCAGCCATTGTTGGCCTGATAACGGATATTGGTATCAAATGCATATACACCTAATTTCAAATTGCTCAGGGTAGTATTAATTCACTGCACGAGTTAATATTTCCCCAAAACTACTTACGGTATTGCATTGCCACGCCCCTTCTGGTACCTCCCATACAAAGATATTATTCCGCCACTTTAGAAATCGAGTAAAAATAGTCGAGTCGGGATTCACGACTTAATCTTTCTTACTGGTTGTTAGTTAGGTCGTATGGGCGGGACCACACTCTTTGATCCAACCCCGGCCATTATAACTTAGAATAAGTATACTGACCTTAGAAGAATTCGCACCAAATATAATGAATATTGCCTTAAAAGTTTAAAGATATCGCATTTTAAAAAAATATGATCCTATGAACGGGGCTACGCCCATTTTAATTATATTTATATATTCTAAATTTCACGTAGCCTTTGCGCAGACTAAGAATTTATATTTGATCAATGGTTTCCTGACTAAACATTACGTAAAACAGTAACGGAGTTCCGCTCGTATATGGTTAAAATTTCCATGAAATACAAACAGTATAAACTTACGCCGTACAGGATCGATTTTGGCAAATTGTGAACCTAACCAGAGATCAGTACAAGAGAAAACATAAGTTATTTTCAAGATCTCAGATAAGTATTTATATTTTCTACAAATGAGACGATAAACTCTGCACACGACCCATTTTGTGGTGAAGGCCATAAATACACATTGTATTGAAATATGAAACTTTATCTGTTGTTCCCACTTGATGTAGATCTATTATTGTGTATTTGTTAAAGAGTTATATCAATTTCTATATCCCACAATTATTTTAAGATGACAATGCATCCTATTACTAAATAAAACACAAATATTTTCTGAATGACTTGTTTTAAATATACGTTTAACTTTTTTTTATACCATCACCCTTAGGGATGAGGTTATATATCATTTGATACGATAAAAAGTGTAACGCATTGAAGGAGACGATTAAGACCCAAAGTATCTTAAGACAAAATTCGTTTCAGGACTTTTTAAGACGATTGAGCTATGTGCGTCTGTCTGGCTGGTCAGCAGGATAACTCGAGTAATTCTAAACGGATTAGTATGAACATTTACCAGTATTAATATTTTTCAAAACGAACTTATGGGATTGTAAATGGGCTTTGGAAAATTAATATTTCTTTCATAACTTCCAAACGGACAACTGCAGGATGTTTGAATTTGGTCGGTTTATTTATCTTGCAAAAGTAGAAAGTAGACAAACTCTAAGAAAGCCGAAACCTTTGCCACACCCCTTCTGGTACCTCCCATACCAATGACCGAATTGACCCTCATAGTTTTACACACATATCTTTTTTGTTAGTGAACTGAATTCACTCAAATTTTTCGTATGATGTTCGCTTATGAAAATTTGAATTAGGAATGAATATGGACTATATCGGTTCACGCCTTCTGGTACCTCCCATAGAAAATTACCTATTTTTGGAAAATTAATATTTCTCCCATAACTTCCCAACTGACACTTGGGGGGTAATGAATATCTGTCGTTAAATTTATGTCGTGATAGAAGGCGAATCCTCAGAGAGCCCAACTGTTTGACACACCCCTTCTGATACCTCCCATAGAAATGACCAAACCCAACCCCATAGTCTGACATACATACTTTTTTTGTAGGTAAACTGTATTCACTCAAATTTTGCGTATGATGTTCGCTTGTGAAAATTAGACTCAGGAATGAACATGCACTATATCGGCTCACGCCTTCTGGTACCTCCCATACCAAATTACCTATTTTTGGAAAATTAATATTTCTCCCATAACTTCCAAACGGAGACTTGGGGGTAATGAAAATTGATCGGTAAATTTATCTTCCGATAGAAGGCAGAACCTCAGAAAACCTAACTATTTGACACACCCCTGTTGGTACCTCCCATACAAATGACCGAATCCACCCCATAGTCTCACATACATATCTTTTTTGTAAGTACACTGAATTTAGTAAAATTTTGTGTAAGGTGTACGGTTATGAAGATGTTAATCAGGAATGAATATTGAATATATGGTACCTCCCATACAAAATGACTTTGTTTAGAAAATTAATATTTCTCCCATAACTTCTAAACCGGCACCTGGGGATAATCAAATTTGGTCAGTTAATTTATCTTTTAATAGCAGGCAAAGCCTCAGCAACCCTAACTATTTGGCACACCCCTTCTGGTACCTCCCATATAAATATAAGGGATATTTCCCCTTTTACATACGAAAAAAAATCAGACAAGTTGTGCTTCCCCTAATTGTACTTTCTATACAAATAGGTCAAATTTTGTATGTTTTTGCTCTTCATGAAAAATTTTAATTTTATTTTAAAAATCTATTAATTTCAATAACTTAAGTCTTGAACAATATCTTATATTGGGTGATGGTATTTATCAGTCAGTTTACCTGACTGAAATTTCTGTACTGGTTGGGAGTGTCTGTCTGTATGTCCCTGTGGTTTATGAGCTTTCGGTCTGAAATTTAGTATGTAAGCTTCTGTCCAGAAGCTGAGGTAAAGTTCAAAGATAAGCAAGATCGGATTTAAACTACTTTCATATCTCACACAAATTTCCATTTTTGGGAAGTTACAAAATTCATAAAAATATGCTCCAACTCACCAACTCATAAACTTATCGATAAATCGAATAAAATCGATAAAAATTATTGACAAAAAATGGATTTGTGAAGCTAAAAGTAACGTCCACTTCTCACCAACTACCCTGTATTGTGGTACAAAGTTTAATAAAATATAGTTGTAGTGCAAATAACCAGTTTTATCATCATTTTTACAAATGGTGAAGGGTATCTGAGCTTCGGCAAAGCCGAATATAACCGGCTTACTAGTTTTGTTTTAAATTTGCAGTCCCTTTGTTAACGTTTTCCATATTTTGTCAGTTAGTTTTAAAGAAAAAAACATCTATGTGCCCTACTGTTTTCAATAGAAATAAAAGCATCACATGTTTATATGTATTCAACTGCTTTCCATAGAAATAAAAGCGTCACATGTACTCATCTAAGGGAGACGGTTAAGCTCTATGAAAACCTTTTTTGCGGAAGAAATTTTGTTTGAAACTAAATTGTACAGTTTTAAATGCGATGCCAAAAATATACACATTTGGGCACATGTTCGTGGTAGTTATCTTTTTTGTTAGGCAGTAGACCACAAGTTGAGAGATTGATGGTTAAGACAATTTAAACATAAAATATTCACCACAAAAACCTACAAAATGACAGTGAAGCACCAAACTTCTCACGCGCTCTTGCAAAGTGTTTAACACGCCCATTCACACTCAACCACGCACTGAAAGCAGCATCTACCGTAAACCGGCAAGCTAAAAAGCAACAGCTGTGGCTGTAACTGACGTCCATATTAACAATTTTACACCAGCGATGGCAGTAACAACAACTGTTGCAAATGAGATGGGCGTGCTGGAAGATGCAAACCAATTTAATGACATAATTTAAGTGAACATTTTTAACTTTATTATCACTGAATGTGTGAGGGCTTTAATAATTCCGCCATGGAACATTTAAATTTAAATAGGTAGAGTGGAACGATTGCATTTAGTTGTGTGAACATCTAAAATAATACTACTTTTTATACCATCACCCTTAGGGATGAGGGTATATATCATTTGATACAAAAAAAGTGTAACGCATTAAAGGATGCGAGTTAGACCCCAAGTATCTTAAGGCCAAATTCGTTGCAGGACTTTATAAGACGATTGAGCTATGTCTGTCTGTCTGGCAGGCTGGACGGTTCGAGAAAACCTGACCGGATCGGCAAAGAAATTTACAAAATTACCTATTTTTAGGTAATTACCAATACCAAAAGATAGCATTTGACAAAACCCTAAACTCCATTTTGCTCCACTACGCTACAAATTTTTTGACAGTTTAAGTTTGATTTTTTGGTCAAAAGTTGAATAAAAGAAAATGAAAAATCAACTGTAAAAATACGTTTGGTATATTTCATGTCTTCGGACAACAATCGGGGGAATATTTTCTCGGAACATTTTAACCCTCTAGCTCCCGCCTGTATTGGACATTTTTTGCCCAATTTTGAAAAACTGTTTCAAAGTCAAATTTGAACGGAGGTCAAGGCTTAGAATCTTCGATAGAAATATTCTCCGCAAAATTTCACTAAGAGTCACCGAAGACAAATAACCTCTATGAGTCAAAGGTTCCAAAATAAAATCAAAATGAGTGAACCAAACCAATATCAAACAATAGCATTTGATCTCAGTAACAAAACCCTAAACTCCGTTTTGATCCACTACATCACAATTTTAGTTGACAGTGGTTTAAAGTTTGATTTTTTCGTCAAAAGTAAAATAAAAGAAAATGAAAAATCATGTGAAAAAATACATTTGGGATAGTTCATGACTACGTTTACCTACATTAAAACTTTCCGGGGAATATTTCCTCGGAACATTTTAACCCTATATCTGCCACCCATATTGAACATCTTGAGGAATTTGACTTTTGAGCTGTTCTTCAAATTTCATCCCAGGATGTAACATACACGTAGGAGCTAAAGGGTTTAAATGTTGTGATGAAATATGCCCCTGAAAATTTTGATATATGTCTCCGAAGACATGAACTATCCCAAATGTATTTTTACACATGATTATTAAAATTTTTTGATTCAACTTTTTCCAAAAAAAAAATAAACTTCAAATCACTGTAAAAAAATGTGACGTAGTGGAGCAAATTGTAGTTTATGCTTGTTGCACTCTTTGTTCAAAATAGCCTTCTTAACATTTAATTTTGATTTTATTTTATAACATTTGACTAGTAGCGGGTATTTGTCTTAGCTGAAATTTTCCGGAGAATATTTCTATCAACGATTATAAGCCTTGACCTCCGTCCAAAGTTGGCATTTCAACAGTTTTTCAAAATTGGGCCAAAAATGTCCCATACAGGTGCGAGCTAGTGGGTTAAAATGTTCCGAGATAATATTCCCCTGAATGATTTAAAACAGGTCTCCGAAGACATGAAATTTACTTTTATATATGACTTTTCATATTCTTTGAATCGACTTTTGACTAAAAAAAATCAAACTAAACTACTGTAGAAAAAACGTGTAACGTAGTGAAGAAAAATTAAGTTTAGGGTTTTGTTACTGAGGTCAAAGACTATCGTTTGCTATTGGTTTGGTTCACCCCCAAAACAATAACCCTCAAATTGTGTCATAACTTTCAAACGGACGACCGGAGGATATTTGAAATTGGTCAGTTTATTTATTTTGCAAAAGTAGACATACCATAAGAAAACCGAAACCTCTGCCACGCCCTTTCTGGTACCTTCCATACAAATAACCGAATTGACCCCATAGTTTTACATAAATTTTTTTTTTTTAAGTACACTTAATTCAGTAAAATTGTAGATAAGATATTTCGCTTATAAAATTGGACTCAGGAATGAATATGGACTATATTGGTTTACGACCTATTTAAGGATATATACCTGGAATGTACATACTGTCTATATTGAAAATGTCACTATCCGATTGGAGGATGACCTCGAAACTTACAGGGCTGACATCACCTCCTACAGAAGATCATGTGTATAGGACGGGGATGCACGGAGAGTACAATTTGCGACATCCATAACAGTCACCATGCAGAAAAGCACGAATTCAGACATCTTGTCCCTCAATTCGATCCTGTAAGTTATCGTATAGCCACAATCAGCATTATGGCAAAACAACTCTACATTACGTTGATTTGTGCACCACTGAAGACAAAGACGATAAGATTTTATATATAGATTTCTACGAGTATCTATATATACGAATGCACATCTACACGTCCTTCCAGGAGTTTAGACACACATTTTAGAATAATGATATTTACAAGACGACTTGACTATTCCCTGATAAAAAAAAAAAAACAAAAATCTACTCGATCATGAGATAATTCATCAATGGCCTCATGAAAGTGTTCGTGATCTGTGGTGTACAAGGAGAAAAATTGACTCAGATTATTACCTGAATCATTGAACAATCAAAAAAAAAACAGGAAAAATCTAAAATCTACAGTAATAGCACCTCCCTACACCAATCAGCTTTCCTATCTTCTGCAGAACCACGCAGCATCTTCCTCATTTTACTGCCGTAACAACCGTACTAGGTTATGAAAAATACAGGTCAGGAAATCCCTGCTTATTCGGGTAAGTATTATATAAGTACTTATAACAGTAACAGTACTTCCTCGCCAACATACTCGCAATGCGTTTGAGTGACGAACTTAACTTGGGGAGGTCATTGGAGGTATTCAATCTCTCTTACCATCCTTTGACGAATATAGTAATGGAAATTCGTAATACCTTTCATCGATACCAATTATATGATGAAATAGGTATGAGGTGGGATGAACTAGTTCGTTAATAATATACTACTACAGAATGGACAAATTTGAAGGAATTTGGGAGGAGACCTTAGGCATAGTATAGGTCTGGTCGAGTACAATATAAATAAATCTGTATAACAAATTGCCTTGACAACGTCAACATTTTGACTTACGGTTCAAAATTTGTTTTTTCGGGTCTTTTCTTACTTATGAGCTGATAACTCAGTCAGTTTTAAAGTTGGAAAGAAGAACCTTAGGTCTTTCCAACTATAATATTTATGTATAACATACATAACTTGCTATAACTACCTGGTTTTGCCACATTATTAGAAACTTTTAGATTTATCACTTTTTTTTAACTTTGAAGAAGTTATTACACACAATTTTATTCGAATACCCTTATGTGTGTATTGTCAGTTAGAAACAAAATGCTTTTACAACTAAAGCACATATTTGTTCGTAAAAATCGGTTAACAAGTGGTTAAGTTATTCATGCACTTTGATACTCCAATCCCATACTAAAAAAATGCAGGAAGCACCGCGCATTCAAACACGATAAACTTCTAACACAATTGTTGACCACACTTGTAGAACAACCACTAAATGTAATTTTTCAACCACCGTTTAACATACAGATTAGCGGTGGGAAACGTAAAGTTTTTTTTGCAACTAACACATTAGAGAACAACTGGATGACACTGACTGATACGATGTCTGACTGAGCCATTTCCTACCAAGAGTGGCTTTAGACAAGGAGATAATCTTTTATTCGATTTATTTAACATCGTAAAGGAGATGATCATGCGGAAGGCTGCAGTAAACAGCACTGTTATCATCTTTAACAAAAGTCACATGCTGCTGGCGTATGCTGATGACATAAATATCACTGGCCGGGGACTGGGGGAAGTTACTGCGTCTTTTCGAGCATTGAAAAGCAGTCGGCAGATGTGGGTCTGGTGATAAATGAGGACAAACCAAGTTATTTGTTTTAAAACATAAAATCTACTCGTTTGCAACGCTGCACATAGGTGTAATTTAACGATCTGGGCGGCCAAAAGCCGATTTTCAAAATCAATGTTTTTAATAATTACCGATTGAAGGTTAAATAGAATAGAATGCTTTACTAGACTCCGTTATTTTTATACCATCACCCTTAGGGATGAGGGTATATATCATTTGATACGAAAAAAAGTGTAACGCATTAAAGGAGTTAGACCCCAAGTATCTTAAGACCAAATTCGTTTCAGAACTTTTTAAGAAGAATGAGCTATGTCCGTCTGTCTGGCAGGCTGGCTGGCTGGCTGGCTGGCTGGCTGGCTGGCTGGCTGGATGGCTGGTTAGCAGGATAACTCGAGTAAACCTTAACGGATCGGTATGAAAATTTACCAGTATCAATATTTTTCAAAACGAACTTATGGGATTGTAAATGGGCTGAATAGCCCCACCCGTTCTGGTACCTCCCATACAAAATTACCTATTTTTGGAAAATTAATATTTCTTCCATAACTTCCAAACGGACAACCGGAGGATGTTTGAATTTGGTCAGTTTATTTATCTCGCAAAAGTAGACAAACCCTAAGAAAACCGAAACCTGTGCCTTTCCCATTCTGGTACCTCCCATACAAATGACCGAATTGACCCATATAGTTTTACATACACATCTTTTTTGCAAGTAAACTGAGATCACTCAAATTTTGCGTATGATGTTTGCTTATAAATAATAGACTCAGGTATGAATATGGACTATATCGGTTCACCCCTTCTGGTACCTCCCATACAAAATGACCTATTTTTGGAAATTATATATTTCTGCAGTAACTTCAAAACAGTCACTTGGGGGGTTATGAACATTGGTCGATAAATTAATGTTGTGATAGGAGGCGAAACCTCAGAGAGTCTAACTATTTGACACACCCCTTCTGGTACCTCCCATACAAATGACCGAATTGACCCTTATAGTTTTACATACATATCTTTTTTGTAAGTAAACTGAGATCACTCAAATTTTGCGTATGATGTTTGCTTATGAAAATTAGACTCAGGTATGAATATGGACTATATCAGTTCACGCCTTCTGGTACCTCCCATACAAAATTACCTATTTTTGGAAAATTAATATTTCTCCTATAACTTCCAAACGGACTCTTGGGGGGCAATGAAAATTGGTCGATTAATTTATGTTATTATAGGAGGCAAAACCCTAGAAAACCTAACTATTTGACACACCCTTTCTGGTACCTCCCATACAAATGACCGAACTCACCCCCATAGTATTAAAAACATATCTTTTTCCTAAGTACACTGAATTCAGTCAAATTATGAGTAATTTGTACGCTTATGAAAATATGAATCAGGAGTGAATATGGACTATATCGGGTCACCCCTTCTGGTACCTCCCATACAAAATTACCTATTTTTGGAAAATTAATAATTCTCCCATAACTTCCAGACGAACATTTGAGGGGTAATGAAAATTAGTCGGTTAATTTATATTGTGATAAGAGGCGAAACCTCAGAAAACCTAACTATTTGACACACCCCTTCTGGTACCTCCCACACAAAGGACCGAACTCACCCCTATAGTCTTACATACATATCTTTTTTTATAAGTGCACTGAATTCAGTCAAATTATTCGTAAGTTGTACGTATGAAAATTTGAGTTAGGAATGAATAAGGACTGTATCGGTTCACCACTTTTGGTACCCCCTATCAAAATTAAATTTTTTTGAAAAATTAATATTTCTCACATAAATTCCAAACCGGCACCTATACCCCCTACACAAATAAGTAAAGTTTTGGACGATTTTTAAAAATCTATTCTTTTCAATAACTCAAGACTTCAACAATATCTTATATTGGGTGATGGTATTTATCAGTCAGTTTACCTGACTGAAATTTCTGTACTGGTTTTCATTCCTTTTTGCATTCAGCCATTATCCATTTGGTCGCCGTGCAGGTGGGTTCTCTTGCCCATCTCTCTTCAGCAATGAGGTTCAGTTTCCCCGCAATGAGCTGTTTCCCCCTTGTGAGAGGGATCCCAATGAGACCGTAAACTTCGCCCGAGTTCACGGTTGTGGCGGCCCTTGCCAATGTATCGGCTCTTCGGTTACCATATATGTGCCCATATCCTGGATAGCGTCGAAAGTCTCGCTTTCACCTCAAGAGACGACCGGCATTCTCGAAAATTTCTCGAAATGGTGTAGACGTTCTCTAGGGTTCGATAGCCGCTTTACTTTTTCCTATATCTCTATGCATTAATAGTTAGAGGGTATTCAGACGAATAAAAAGTTATTAGGAGGTAGGTCTCAAAAATGAAACCCTGTGGTTATATATGGGAAATACTTGGAATCTTTTTTTTATAAGAACCCTTTTTTGTATAAAAACGGCCGTTCTCTATTCTACCCCCCAAATGTTTACAAATTATTTTCTTACGCCTCACTGCGTAATTTTTTAACATTCTGCTCCATAAATGTACTTCAAATATTTTTGGCCGCCCAGATCGTTAAAATACCCCTCTGTGCGCTAGGTAAATATTGAGAACTTTAACTTTGAAGTGGTAGATGATTTTGTGTACCAGCCTGGAAATCAAGAGACGCATTGATCGGAAACCGCTGCTAATATGCGCTAAGTTAGCGATTTAGTGACAAAGTCCTCTCTTAAAGAGCAAACAACTGCACCAGACACTAATTATACCTGTCTTGCTCTACAGCTGTATAAAAATGATCCAGCTCGAAAAGTCTTCGGCAATAAATTCGATGGGCGGC
Organism: Muscina levida; assembly: GCA_964034835.1. Taxonomy (NCBI): domain Eukaryota; kingdom Metazoa; phylum Arthropoda; class Insecta; order Diptera; family Muscidae; genus Muscina; species Muscina levida. The sequence continues at coordinate 109,896,121 of OZ035881.1, read as the reverse complement.
GCATGAGGTAGCGACCAAAACTACTTTGGATGGACTATGTGAAAGAGCTATTATCTAAACTTTGAGTGTCGAATTATCTACGGAGCGCAAAAAACCAAAGCAGTTGAAATTATTTTCTACGTGCGGCTAATGGTGAATGGAATTCTATTGTTGCTGCCATATAAGAAGAAAAAAGAGAAGAGAAACAATATGCTGATAAACCAGTAACGATTAATCATTTTTATTACCAAATAAGCCGGGGTTTGCTCGAAAAAGTGGTGCAAAATTAGACCAACAGGATGGAGTTTATAATTTGTAATCTAATAAAGCATTCCATTCAATTTTTCGTACTTCATATACAAATATTTTTATGATATTCTAATCAGTTAATTTCATTAAGTCCGACTTATATAGTATCAACCACAATAGATAATTGGTGAAGGTGTTTATCAGTCATATCACATGAGTGAAATATCTATACTGTTTTTACATACATTTTCTAAGACATAATCAAATTATTTGAGTAAAATTCTATGGATGCTCTTGATGTTTTTCATTATGACTTAATCTACCCCACCGAACCAAATCACATATTACATAATCGCCAAGCATGAAAATTCAGACCTTAAGTAGCACGTCGGCTTTGAGAGTCTTCATATACGCTTTAACATTTCTCAAGTGTACATTTCACTGAAAATTCATGTTCCATTTTTCGTTATGTCCTAAGTTGTTAAAAAATTTTTGGTAATATTTCACTTTGAATAATTTCTCTGCTCCAATGCCATTAATATTGCTCTACGGTAATGTCTATATCATGTCAATATGTCACTAAGTCCTTAAAACAGAGAGGTCGGTTTGGACTGTGAGTATAGTAAATGACAATGCTGCTAGAAAAGCCACATCAAGTTAAAAGTGTGTTGGGTATAAATTAAATTCGTTAAAAAATTTTAAATACTAACCACAGGTTGAAGTTTGCGTCCGCAACACTTAACATTATGTTTGCGGTTTTGAGTCTTTACTACTGCCACAAATAAATTTTTAACAGACTTAGATAACCAAACACATAACAAAACTTCTGAGATATTTCGAAGGAAACAAATGAAGAGAAAATCCACCACAGAATACACAGAACTATTAATAAAGCATAAAAATGTTCCCAAAGGATCAATAACGAAAGTTAAATACATAACTTTTCAATAACAATATAGCTTTATACAAGTCCCTAATGTTTATGTGTGTTTAGATCTAAGCATGAGTGTGTGTGTGTGAGTTGACCTCATAATGGCACTAACATCACTACTACATCCGGCAAATTTGTTTGGAGAGAACTGCTTGTTGTACCAGTGTTTGCCTTAAGGTGGTGGTAAAGTTATTAATGCAATTTGTAAAACTCTAGGCGGTTCACAATTCACTAGAAGAGAGATACATCACTTTTGAAGTGGTTTGCAATTATCAGATTTATGTGTGGGCGTTTGGGATACGGTCAATTTGTTGCCGAAGTAGTTTTGCTAAAGTAGAATATATATTTAAGTCATTTGTGATAGGAGGAGCTATAAAACTTACTTGTGTTTTTTGTTGTGGTTACGTAAGATGGGCCGTGCCTTGTGACGTAATTGGCTTTTATTTGTTTGAGAAACAACATCCATTTCAATTAATCAAATGATATTTATTGAAAATAATACATCTTATGCACAAAATATTATATTTTATGACAAAATTGACATATTAATATTTACTTTAAAGATATTTTCCAAAAACTGATGTCTATAGTTTAAATAATGTGTGGTTATAGTGTAGTCCATAATATTGGAGTCTTACTGCAACTAAGTAACTATCACCACACTTTATTTGAAAACTCAAATAATGACAATGATTTTTTACACTATAATATTAAACGCATACAGTGCTCCAGAAAAGTTACAGTTCCTCAAATCGTTTCTCATTTAATGTCCTTGCATGGGCCTTACTTCGTTACGTTCATTAAAATTGGAACTTCATATATATCATCATGTGATAATGCATGTCATCTAAGCAGGATTATGATTTGGGTCGCAATATGCACAGATCTCACTCTAATGAATAGCTTGCCAAAAATGTTTACTTCAAAGTAATCAGTATTTATGCACAACTCCGAAGCCTATTTGGCTACGCTGCAAAATACAAAAGCTTCGCTGCCAGTCAGGCAAGGCGAGAGTGTGTAAATTGTGATAAGGGTCATTGGTTTTTTATGATGTGTCCGAAGGAAAATCGTAAACGGGCTGTTTGCCTTGCCGTTTTTTTCCACCTTTTCGTTAATGTCTTTTGACAAATGAGTGTCGACGTTTACTGCAATATGTAAATAGATATAACAAGATACACGCTTGCCATATAGCGCAACATATCAAATTCTGTCAATATTACATTTCGGGAGCATTTGTTTTTCATACATTCCTTAAGGGAAATCAAGTTTATTTTCTTTTTGTTATCGTCGGTACCTCTCCTCTGTTATGCTTTGTGTCCGTTACCACTTTTTCGCAAATCACAATTTTCGTTAACTTCAGCCGTTATAAACATCGAGGAAGCAAATGTAAGGATGAGTATGTATGATTATGTTTATGCTTACGATTATCATTATCATATCGTTTCGTACAAAATAATACCACGGATTATTGTGTATACGACATTTTGTGTATATGTGCTCGTCATCAACTTCAACAGCAGACAGAATTTGAGGCATGTGGCAACCAGTGCTTGAATTTGTTGTTATGAATAAACAACAATTTCAATGTGATGAAACACACCCACAGAAAAATATCAGTTCGATCAGTAAGAAACTATTCAAATAATAAAAGAACTAGTAAGGCGGTTATTTTCGACTATGCCGAAGCTCAGATAACCTTCTTACTTACTTACTTAAGTGGCCAATTACAATTTACGAAACGTAGTTCATAAATTTGAGGCCTGAAGTAATAAAGAATTCCACACGCTTCGGTCTTCTGCGTGTGTTCTCCAGTTAGTCCTACCAGATGATGGCACATCGCCTACCACTTGGTCTTTCCAACGGAGTTTGGGTCTCCCTGCTCTGTGCCGTCCTTCAGGTTCGCCTTCAAACACCTTTCTCGCTGGAGCATTTACATCCATCCTGGCAACATGTCCCAGCCATCGAAGTCGTTGGATTCTGACTCTTTTAGCTACGTCGATGTCGTGGTAAAGCTCATACAGCTCATGGTTCATCCGATGGAATACCAAACTCAGACATGGCCTCATAAAGCCTATTCCTTATCGGAGAGTCGAAGACAGCTTTGTAGTCGACAAAGAGGTGGTAGGTGTCGATCTGCTTTTCATGGGTTTTTTCCAGGATTTGTCGTAAGGTGAATATTTGGTCCGTCGTAGATTTGCCAGGTCTAAAGCCGCACTGATATGGTCCAATTAGTATTTCTACAATTGGCTTTAGACGTTCACACAATATGCTTGAAAGGACCTTGTACGCAATTGGTAATAGGCTTATTCCACGGTAGTTCTTACATTCACTACGATCTCCTTTTTTGTATATAGGACATAACAGACTGAGACTCCAATCCCCGGGCATGCTCTCCTCTTGCCACATGTTCTCCATGAGCTGATGCATGCTCCTAATCAGCTCCTCCCCGCCAGCCTTAAACAATTCAGCAGGGAGACCATCGGCTCCAGCAGCTTTGTTGTTTTTAAGGCGGGAGATGGCCATACGTATCTCGCTCTGGCTCGTAGGTGGACAGTTAATACCATCGTCATGGATTGGAGCGGGGTCTTCTGAAGTGGTGTCAGTCTCCAGTAAATTTTTAAAGTAATCTCTCCATATCTTCAGAACGTTATCCGGGTCCGTCACTAGCTGACCATCGCTGTCCTTGCAGGAGGGCAACCCTGTTCCACGCATTCTCGCTTTCACTCTCTTGTAGAATTTTCGGGCGTCCCCTCTACTTCGGAGCAACTCAGTGCACTCATCCTGCCTCTTCTTCAGCTCCTTCTTTTTTCTTCTAAAAAGACGAGTTGCCTGTCGTCTCTTCTCCCTGTGCCGTTCACGAACAGCTCGCGTACCCTTCACTATTTGTAAATATGGTGGTAAAACTGGTTATTTGCACTACAACTATTTATATTTTACTAGCTTTCCCGGCTCGCGTTGCTTCACCCGTACTTACAATGAAACAAACGAACACCCAATTTTTGTCAGAGATTGTATGTAGTCCCTTTATTCCCTTTTTATCTCTAAAAGTTCGAATTTCAAAAGATACATTCGCATCGCTCAACTATAACGGGCTGATACCCCCTCTAATTCTATAGAAAGCATGCCAATATACAATTATACCATTAGCCGTTTGGTTTGGGTGATGGTACCAATTTTATCCCTTTTCAGCCTTTTTACCTCTACATGTTCGAATTTCTAAAACCCCCTATTGGCGGCTCTCTAATTCTATAGACAGTAATTTTATATACATTTTCGTAACTCAGCCTTCATGTATTTGGTCTGGGCGATAGTACAAGTTTTATACCTTTTTCTATATTTTTACAACTAAAGAGCGAGTTTCGAAAAATTACTTAACATCGCCCAACTAAAATATTCTCTTAAATTTTTGTGACTTTAGCCGTTTAGTACCAATTTTATCCCTTATCGGCGTTTTTATCCCTAAAAGGTAAGAATTTCGAACGATAGTAAAATGTTTATCTCTTTTTCGATTTTTTACCCAGAAATATCGGATTCAAAAAAAAACGTTCAATCCAATTTGATATTGAGCATGTTAATATCAATTTCTTCGATTAAAGCTTTAACAGATTGGTCGGGTCATTTTTACCGCTAAAAGTACGAATATCAAAAAATCCATTTTTAACTGACGTTTATTCGAAAAGGGGAACAACCACTCTAAATTTCATTATCATATCTAGAGGCAGTAAGCAATTTTAAATATATAGATTATGGAAATGTTATTACAATCGTTTTATTAATATGACCGACATAACAATTTTTCCAAAAGGGGCGTGGCACCGCCCATTTCCCAGCGAGACGTAATCCCCCATGTACCATTTACATATGTAGCAAATCCCATTTTCTTACCTTTAATGGCTCTTGAGATATGACCGATTGAAATTTCGGTTTGTGTGGGCGGTGCCACGCCCCTTTGTCTAATTATGTATTCATATAGCCTATGATAGGGACTCTATGGATAGTTTTACACAGTGAAACTTTTATTGCATTCCGTTCATTTATTTCGCCCAGATGACGATTTTTCAAAAGGGGGCGTGGCACCGCCCTTTTTCCAGAGGGACGTAATCCTCTTTGTATCAGTAACATATGAAGCAAATTTCATCTTCATACCTCTAAAGGCTCGGGAGATATGTCAGATTGAAATTTCGAATTGTGTGGGCGGTGCCACGCCCCATCGTCCAACTATGTTTACATGTAGCCTATGATAGAGGACCTATGGACAGTATCACACATAGAAAATTTAATTGCAATCGGAACATTTATGTGGACAATATAACTATTTTTAAGAAAGGGGTGTGGCACCGCCCACTTTCCAATAACAAAGTATTTTTTCTTATACGACCGATATACGTACCAAATCTCGACTTCGTACCTATTATGGTTTAAAAGATACTGCCGTTTTAAAATACCAGTTGTATGGGGCGGTGCCACGCCCATTTTACCACCTTAGAGTTCGAATTTGTTAAAATCCCTTCTTAGTGCGCGCCTAGGTCATAAAAAGAATCTACATTCCAAATTACAAGGTTCTAGCTTTAGCCGTTTGGGCTGGGGAGTGATCAGTCAGTCACCCAAGCCTTTTATATATATAGATTAAACTTTGTACCACAAAACAGGGGAGTTGGTAAGAAGTGGACGATACTTTTAGCTTCACACATCCATTTTGTCAGTAATTTTATATCGATTTTTTTCGATTTACTGATAAGTTTGAGTTGGTGAGTTGGAGTCTATTTTTATGAATTTTGTAACTCCCCAAAAATGGGAAGTTGTGTGGGATGTGGGAGTAGTTTAAATCCGATTATGCTTATCTTAGAACTTTACCTCTGCTTCTGGACAGAAGCTTACATAACAAATTTCAGCCCGAAAGCTCATAAACTATAGGGACATACAGACGGCCAGCCCCAAACAGGGGGAGTTTGTATGGAAGTGGGAGTAGTATTCGTCCGATATTGCTCATCTTACAACGTAAGCTCCTATTATAGGATTTAAGATTGCATATACAATTTCAGCTCAATATTTTCTAACCTACGGCTATAATCGGGGGGCAGCTAAGCGGACACCCCAAAAAAGGTAGTTTGAATGGGAGGTGGGAGTAGTTTTTGACCTCCGCTTAGATATTGAATGTTGCGTACAAAATGTCTTAAAATACGGCTGCAATCGCAGCGACAAACCCAAAAAAGGTAGAGTTTGTATGGGAGGTGAGAGTAGTTTTTGACCGATCGGTCTCATTTTAATACTCAACCTCCGCTTAGAGCAGAAAAGCTTTCATACAATATTTCAGCTTGATTGCTCTTAAATTACTACTGTAATCGCGGGGACTGACATAAGGACACCCCCAAAAAGAGGTATTTTATATGGGAGGTGAGAGTAGTTTTTGACCGATCGGTCTCATCTTACTACACAACCTCTGCTTAGTGTAGGGAAGCTCACATACAAAATTTCAGCTTGATTGCCTTTAAACTACGGCTGTAATCGCAGGGACAGACCCCAAAAAGGAGGAGTTTGTATGGGAGGTGGGAGCAGTTTTTGACCAATCGGGCTCATCTTAGAACTTAACCTCCGCTTTGATGATAGAAGCTTGAATTCTAATTTTCAGCTCGATATAACATAAACTGCGGCTGTAATTGCGGGGACAGACGGTCACCTTTAAATCGACTCCGATTTTGATGCTGAACATTTATATATATATATATTGTCATACCTACCACGCCTCCTTATGGGCGTTACATGCGCATGGTGAAGGGTATAAAAACTAGTAAGGTAATTATCTTCGACTATGCCGAAGCGCAGATACCCTTCACCATTTATAAAAATGGTAATTAAACTGGACTGGACTACGACTATATTTTATTAAACTTTGTACCGCAAAAAAGTGTGTTGGTGAGAGGTAAACGTTACTTTTAGCCTCGCACATCCATTCTCTGTCAATCATTTTTTACTGAAATGTGAAATACTGAGCTTGAATTGTTTCGCTTAGAGAACAGAGCAAATTTCAAATCGATAGCTCTTAAACTACTGCTGTAACCGCGGGGACAGACACACTGACACCCCAAACTGAGGGAGTTTGTATGTTAGTAGTTTCCGTTCGATACTGCTCGTGCTATCCCTCTAAACTCGGTTTTAGGGATAGAATCTTGCATACCAAATTTAAGCTCGATTTCTCTTAAACTACGGTTGTAATAGTGGGGATAGGCAGACAACAGCCTCAAAAAGGGGGTGTTTGTATTGGAGGTGGGCGGTTAGTTTTTATCCGATCTTGCTCATACTATAACTTAATTTCCGCTTGGAGGGTATAAGCTCGCCTATTAAATTGTAGAACAACATTACTGCTGTAACCGCGGGAAAAGACAGACGGACACCCCCAAAATGACGCAGTTTGTATGGGAGGTGGGAGTAGTTTTTGTTTGATCTTGCTCATCTTCGAACTTAACCTCCACTTAGAGAATGTAAGATTTCATACCTGTAGGTAGGTAGGTACAGACTCCCTAAAAGGGGCGATTTGTATGGGAGGTGGGATTAATTTTTTACCGGTCTTCCACATCTTAGAACTCCACTTAAAGTAGGGTAGCTTGCGAACATAACTTTCGCTCGATAGCTCTTAAACTACGGCTGTAATTGGAGGATAGAAGTTCGCGTTCCCATTTTCAGTTCGATATCTCTTAAGCTATGCTGTAATCGTGGAGACGGGTTGACAGACAATCACCTTTAAATCGCCTAAGATTTCGACGCTTTTATATATATATATATTCTCATCTCCTTCTTATGGGCGTCACAAAAGGAAGAACACGCGTCGTGCGCGTGGTGAATGGTATAAAAATTCTGATACAACATAAAATCAGCAACACAAGAACAGATACCAATTCCTTGAGAGTAGTCCTCTCTTTGCATATACAATGTACACATAGAAATATTTGTATATATACGAGTGGCGTTTTCGTTTTGTTGTCATTATTATTATTATTACTTTTCGTCATGGTAATCATTATTAAATATGCCAGAGCAGCTTAAAAAATCGAAACATTTACTTTTTTGATCAAATTTGTATGAGCAGTTTTGTATGGTATGTGTGTCGTTGGGTTTTCGGATGTGAGATTGAGGGTTGGCTGGCTCATTTTAATCGCATCAGCTTTTTGTTCGTTTCTCCTCCGCGCAACTTCGCCCCCTTAAGTTTTTGCCACTTAATTTTGCAATGTGAATTGTTACTATTGAGCTGTAGTACCAGCAAAGGCAAACAAAATGAATGTTTCAGTTTCTTTTCTCGTTTCAATATAATTTATTTTCATTTACAGCTTTCTGGTTGACTTTGCTAGTGTTTTAGAATCTTGTTGTATGTGTTGGAAAAGTTCAATAATTCCAAAATACTCGAGGGGCGAAAAATAATGAATATTAATGCGATGGGAACGATTGAATTGTTTTCATACATATGACATATGAACGGTATTATGTTGGCGCATACAATACATGAAAACGCTGGGTTTTATAAGATTATTCGCGGTTCTCGTTCAGACTGATGAACTTTATATAGCTTCTTACAAAATTGATTTAAAAAATATGAGTGTTAAATCCCTAGTGACTCGGACTAAAAGTAGTATTTCAAGACTGTCAGGAAATGGTTGTTATAGTTCTCTGTATAGATTAACACAGTCAACAGCTTTAGACTTAGTAGTTTAACTAATGATTGCAATTTGAATCGTGTATGGTTATTTCTGGAGAAGTCTTTGATAAGGTTGTTTTTTTATGCGGCTAAAATTCTTACAAATTGCTTTAAAGTTTATCTGTACTTACTGCATAAACAATACATTCTTAACTTACTAAATTTCATCTCAATTCTATTGCAAACCGAAACTTTAAGTAACCTTATAAATAAATTGATTACGCATTTTGAAGAGAAGTTAACAGACTTTGCCAAAACTTGCAATTTCCTCTCCACATTATTCGTCATGTAGCAAAGTGGACAAAAAGTGACAAAGAATCAGGCATACAGCAGCGCAGAGAAAACTACATTAGACATATCAGAATGAAATTAAACTTTTGTTATTTTTTGGAAAAGTAAAGTCAAAAAAAAGTTGAGGTGGAATACAGGAAGAACTAAGTAACTTTTTCGGTTTTTTCGCCGAACTCTTTTGGGTTTTTTAAAGAGCCCAGTACAAAAGGTGCACAGAAGGTAAACAAAAACGTAATCTACAAAAACATTTAAGAAAGCTTTTTCCAAGAAAATATAAATCGCAATAAAATTCTTAGACCGTGCAAAAGGATTTCAAACACTAAGGTTTTCTACGCCCATTGGACCCATTTGGATAATTCGATATCTGGAAGACTATTGTGCCAACCGTCATTAAAATGAGTGTGGATTCATTTAGAATCAACAGATGTATTTTAAAGGGTATGATGGTTAGAACACGCGACTTTCATAAGGAAGATTCATGGTACGATTTCTATCTCCAGTCATCTACATTTTTTTTCATCGTCGGCCCCTTCGATACTGTCAACAGAAAATTCGCAGTATAGTGCCGAGTCAATCGGTATGTCCAGTAAAAGCTTCTCAAACAGAGAAGTTCGCATTCGCCGATAAACAAGTAGGTGCCGTTAGTTGTGAATCTGAAAAGGATGCCATCGGTTTTTTATGCAAAAGGACAAAAAACAGGCAGCTGGAAATTTCTGCAGTAGGTAAAGGGATAATCATAGAACTTATTTTGAAAATATGACAAACATAATTTATTTATTTAGGGGCACATAAAATTTTTGTTTTTGCAACCTCACCTGTTCTACAGGCGCTACTGTGCGACTGCAACAAAAGCAGTCCATTATGAGCCCGAAAAAGCACTTCAGTTTACTTAATTCACTGTACAATCATCACTATTCACTCTTGGAACTGCATTTAAATATAGCCACCATATCACACACACCGTGGTTAAAAGTCTTGCAATATTTATAAAATTTATTAATTATTATAATATTTACCTTTCTATTTTTTAGCCTAAATGAAAGCCCGCAATCCTTTACATATGGATGTAGACCAGAACACTTATGCACTTAAAAAGTTAAGACCTGCGGCGTTTTCGCCATATGGCAGAGGTTGTTGGCGGCACACGCTTTTCATCCATCTAGAACATATTTTTCTCATTAAAACACAAAACAAAAAACTTTGTGAAAAGTTACGTCTGTTGCATACATAGATCGTTACACAAAACCAGACAAATTTATAAATTGAAACAAAAAAACGCACAGGGACAAAACACGGAAAATTTTTAAATGCAGTCAGATACAAAAATTACGTTAGCGGTTAATTACATTTGATTGTATGAGATTTTATGCTGCGCAAAATTTAAGTGACATTTCCATTTTTTTAACGTTTTACATTGAACGCTCAGTAATGTTATTTCTATTGCTTTTAATGACACTTTAAATATGTTCATGCTAAAGGACGATATAATTCCCAGGAAAAACAATATGGTAGAGATAATAATGTTATCGCAGTGATGTGATTTCTAGGAAAACGGCGACATCGCAGTGGTGTTTGGCAATACAGAGAACAACAATGAATTCAATAGAGAAATTACACAGATAAATTAGTCTTTATTGTGAGGAACTAAGGAAGTTTAGTTTGAATTTGCAATTATATATGTCGATTACCAAATGTAGTATACTTGCTTGTGATAGCGATTCATAGTTGAAATTCATATTTGGCAACAGGAAACTTTAGGTCTATCTTTTCAAATTTCACATTTGTGTTAATGTGGCAAGAAGTATCATGGCAGTACTAAATATTGTTTGACTACATACTATAATAAAAATTTAAACTATTTTTTACCCTACTCTATGAATTATGTATACACATAGAATAGTATTGTTGGTCTCTGGAGCGTATAAGTTATGTAGAGGATGAATTTGATATAAATCATACGTACATACGTATATTACACTATATCGCCAACTAAGAAATTTCGCTCTCCTAAACTGACAACAAAACTAAGTGAGCTTTAAAAATTTAAATTTTTTTTTTAAGTAACCGAGGCGTTTATAACAAATTAGCTATAACGATCAGGAAGTTAACTGTAAATATTAATGACAATTTATTGTCACTCACAAGGATGGCGCGTTTCTAATTCCATGACGAGTTCATTATCAGACTCATTTTGTGACGAATTGGTGCACTCTGGTACATCATCAGCTGAATTTAAATCGGCAAACATTTTCAACGATACCTACAATTTATAAATCATATGATTTCTTAGTACTTTTGAAATTTTCTTAATAAATAATGAATTTTAGGTAGTACTAAGTAAGGAGAATGTATTTCAATCGACTGCAAAATTATAAAATAAATGTTACTACTACATAAACAAAACAAATAAATAAATAAAATAAACTTTTTCCATATGACAAAAAATGGATAATTAAACTTTGATTTTTAGCTCCTGTTCATTTAAAATTGCACTAAGATTACATCTTTAATATATTTATACCTTTCCGTAATACTACAGCAGTCCATTATATCCTCCTTTATCCTTCAGAAGACCAAAATTAAAGAATTTCTTGTGAAATTTGTTACAGACTTTTAAACAAACAACGGTGGCAAACACATTTATAGTGAATTAACATTCTTTCCTCCTTAACTTTAGGCGCCAACCAAAGCACCAATTGGCGTTATTTTCAATAATCCGTGTTAACATTTGGTATCCGTCTGAAGCAGACGTAGTATATGCAAATTAACACCAGCCCAAATATCCCGAAAGTTATTACAAGTAATACGAAAAAGAAAAAACAAAATAATAATAACAATGGGTATAGGGATACCAAAAGACAAAAATTGCCAAAACATAACAAAGTCAAATGCTGTTAGCAAAGATGTCAAAAGACAAACACCCCACGTTAAAAAGTAAGAATGAAGTAATTCTTTGTTATTGTATACGCCATTTGCGACAAATGTAAAGTGTAAACGTGTTGAAGAATATCAACACCATAACGCTATTTTAGCAACAGCAGCATCCTCGTCATCGTCAGCACCAACACCAACAGCAATAATTTTCCGCAACATCACTGCCAAAATTTAAAGTGAAGCAGATACAGCACGTTATTAAAATACAAAAAGTTTTAAACAACCGACAGAACATATGTTGTTTTAAATGTTTTTATACCAAAGTGAAAAAACAACTGTATACTGGTGGCCAATAAAGCATTTACGAAATTGAAACAATGTAATGGCAAATACAACCATGACTCACCACTGTGCTACATTTTCATGCATTGTTGTTATTACAACCTATCTATAAATATTTATATTTGTTAACTGACGTTCATATTGATTTGTATCAGATAACGAAGAGGCCCCCCAAATTAAGTGCGCACAAAAAAATATTTTTACGGGCCTTACGTTTTGTTAATTGAAAATTTATATTCAAAATGAATATTATATGCAAAATATTGTGATCAGACACCATTGCAATGTTTTTCAATTTGTGCGGCATTTACAATATAACACGGCTTGGGCATACCTGTTCAATATCGATGTATTTGGTTTTATACAAAATAAACAACATTGTTGTGAGCATGACACTTAAAAAGCGCGATTTTAGTCGGTGGATTTTTTTTTAGTTTGGACTATCTGTACTAAAGCAGGTTGTCAGTGAAAATTGCTTATTTGCTCGTTACTTCTGATACAGTTCAAGTATTCTCTGGTAATGTCAACGGACATCCGTTAGTTGTTGGAAAATATTAGGAGCCAATCAATGGTTTAATGCAATAAAATCTATATTAGGCTACAAAAAAACGCCAAGAACATGCCTTGTTATGATGAGGAAAGCCGCAAGGCAATGATGGGAAAGGATGCTGAACATATGCCTACTTTGGTGTCAAGAAAAAACGGAAAGAAGTTAAGTACATATCCAGAAGGAAGAAAAAAGAGCATGCAATAAGGGAGAAGGAGGAGATTGAGGAGCTTCGAATTGGTAATTACTGCCAAAAATTCTACCAGATTGTAATTCATGGGTCAAGTACTGACCTTCTCTCCTGCAAATATGAGATCAGGAATCTTATAAGAGACACACAGACCGCAGTAAGACGACTTTTCAAAACTTTTAGTAACGAAGGACAAAAATGACAACGGTAACATATCGTTTCAAAATGATTGGATCAACTGTCCAATATCTCAACTTATGAACAAAAAAGCTGCGGGTGCTGATGAACTGCCAGCAGATATTTTTAAGTACTGCTTAAATTGTTGCACTATCTTCTATGCACAATATGACAGAATGAAAACATGCTAAAAGATTGGAGGCTTGGTGTACTGTGTCCAGGACGTGTAAAAGTGGCGATCCCAGTGTCTGTTCCAAGTATTGTGGTATCAGCCTTCTACCAATATCATATAAGATATTAAAGGGTTTTCCAATGAGAGATGTTATTGTTAATAGCCCGCTATTTCGGAAGCTGTCACTTTTGAAGCTTTTATTCCTTAACATTTGACAAAATGAAACTACGCCATTAATAAAAATGGAACGATACACGCTTCAACAACGCATTGAAATTATTAAAATTCACCACAAAAATGGTGAAAATCTTGCAGTCATAGTTCGCGAAACTAAAGCATTTTTTGGTGGTCGGACCGAAATACAGAAATTGGTGGACAAGTTCGAGCTGTTGGAACAAGTTAGTGATGGGAAGAATAAAACCCGTGAACGTCGCACAAGAACAACTGAGAATATTGCTGCTGTAGTCCAAACTTTTGAAGAAAAACCAGGTTTATCCATTTCTTGTCGTTCTTTGGAATTGGGCATTCCACAAACGTCATTACACCGTATTTTGCATAAAGACTTGGGTCTTAAGGCTTAAAAAATTCAGTTAACACAAGAACTCAAGCCGGCCATTCGTCAACAACGTCGTGTCTTTGTTGATTGGGTCCTTGAAATGCATGAAAATGATCCGGAATTCCATCGAAAAATCATATTGACTGATGAGGCCCATTTCCACCTCGGTGGCTACGTCACATGCAAACCCAAGAGTTATTGTTGAGAAGCCTCTTCACCCTTAACGTGGAACTGTTTGGTGCGGTTTATGGTCCGGCGCGTTTGGAACTGTTGGATCAACAGTTCGGTAATGAATTGTATTGATCTGGACAACGTTTACTTTCAACAAGACAGCGCTACGTGCCATACAAGCAACGAAACCATTGATCTTTTACGGGAAAAGTTTCCGGACCGTGTTATCCACCAAGATCTTGTGATTTAACACCTAGCGACTTCTTCCTTTGGGGACACGTGAAAGATAACGTCTACGCCAACAGCCCAGCGTCGCTTCAAGACCTCGTAAGGCTATCGAGGACATAGGGCAGTCACTTTGCGATTTGGTTATGGAAAATTTCATGAAAAGAACATGGTCCTGTAAGCGTGCTCGTGGTGGCCATTTGACTGATGTTGTTTTTCATTATTAACAGCATACCTTCCCATTTGTTATGAAATAAACATCCGACCATTTATCTCAAAAAATGGCATTTTCGGTTGTACTAAAATAACACCTCTTATTTGATAAAGAATAAAAACCTATAGCCCTAACGTAAAAAACCTACAACCGATCAGATATTGACACTTCGGCAAATTTACACTTGTTCATTATAGAGCTGCAATTGATAGTCCGATTTGCGGCCTGGGTTTGGTATATATTCTATACTGACTCTTTTTTGCAGAATGACGATTATCGATACAAAATCGTCGTTAAAAATTTAGGAAGACTTTAACGAACCGTTCGATACCAAACGATATTCACACTTTGACAAATCCTTGAAAAGACAAAAGACAAACAGATCGACACGTACCATATTTTCGTCGACTATAGAGCTGCCTTCGACAGCCCGATACGGCAGAAATTACTTGAAGCCATGGCAGAGTTTGGTTGTCCAGCGAAGCTGATACGCATTTGCGGAATGACGCTGACTGACACGAAGTCTTCAGTGAAGATTGGCAAGGACTTAACGGAGCCATTCTATACCAGACGGCGCCTAAAACATGGCGACGGCGTATCGTGTGACCTCTTCAACATAGTGATGGAGATAACAATGAGGAAAGCTGCAGTTAACACTAAGGACACGATATTCAAAAGATGGCAGTGACGATTGGCAAGGACTTAACGGAGCCATTCTATACCAGACGGCGCCTAAAACATGGCGACGGCGTATCATGTGACCTCTTCAACTTAGTGATGGAGATGACAATGAGGAAAGCTGCATTTAACATTAAGGACACGATATTCAAAAAAAAGCCACATGCTACTCGCGTACGCTTATAACGTAGACATCATCGGTAGAAAACCGCGGGATGTGTCAAGAGCCTTCTGAATTGTATAGAAGGGATCAGCGAAAATGGGTCTAATGGTGAACGAGGACTAAACTAAGTTATTAGTTTCAAAGTACAAAGTATCTACTAGTTTTGGTAACTGCGTGAACGTTGGCAACTATAATTTCGATGTGGTAGATAATTTTATCTACTTAGGAACCGCCATCAACAAAGCAAATAATGTCAGTCTCGAAATCCGGAGAAGAATCCTTCTTGCTAATAAATTCTACTACGGATCAATCAAGCGATTTTATGACAGAGCCCTCTCTCTACGAACAAAAATCCAGCTGTGCCAGATACCGGTTCTACCTGCCTTAATGTATAGTTCAGGATCCTAGGTTATGATCCCAAAGGATTGCAAAGAAGTGAGTGCAAAGTAAGTAAGTGGGAAAAGTAATAAGAAAAGCTGCAGTATATACAACTGGGACTATCTTCAATAAAAGTCGAATGCTTCTTTTGTATGCCAACGATATCAAAATTATTGGTCGTAGTGTAAGAGAAGTAGTTGCAGCGTTTTCAAGAATTGATAAAGAATCGACAATGAAGTTTGTGATGAACGATGACAAAACGAAATTAATTGTTTGAACGAACAGAAACATTGAACATATGGAACTATCCCTGCATGCTGATAGCTATAGCTTCTGAAAAGTGTAATTTAGTAATTTAATTACTTTGGGTTCGCTGTAAACAAAATCAGCCTTGAAATTAAATCTCGGAACAACGTCGTCACAGAAGCAACAAAGCTTCTGCTGTATAAAATGTTAATTCGGCGAAAATTGTATGCATAAACCACCACTTTTGATAACAACTTTGCTCAATAAGGTGCTCTTTATATTATGCCATATCGTATGATGACTAACTGAAAAAAAGGTACGAAAATATCTGCTCCTTACAGCTTATCAAACAAGTAAAACCCCGGTCAATTAGAAGGGCCACACAACGCACCGTGGCCCGTTACACCCTAGTGTTTAGTCGACTAACTTAAATTGGTACATTTGCGACAACATCCTGCTCTAAATTGTTCAATATTCCCAATTGTAAGTAAATGAAATGTTTTCGGAAATCTTAAAAAAATGTCAATGAGTTCAATTTGTTCAACGTCTTGTTCCTTTGCTGGTTTATAATGTTGTTTTCGTTGTTTGTTTGTTTTTATGCACACTTCCTTTGTGTTAACTCATTAACATTTCGAGCACATTCCACTTCATCGCCTTGACTATGGAATGACATGCCATCAACGAGACGCCCTCACCATTATAGTTACGAGTGGTATTTCCATGTCATGCCACAGTTTGCGAAAGGATAATACAGAATGCGGTTGTAACTCTAGCTGTAGATGTAGTTGAGAATGTTTCTGTTGCCGTTGTAATACAAAATAAGCTGTCGCTCCATATGATATCAGTAAATGGAATAAATAACAAAACATACTCTTTAATTCCCACTAAACTTCTCGACAGCTGTTTGTATGGATATTTGCTACGTCCGTCCTTGTGTATCAATTTCAACAGTGTTCGTTGTTGTGTTGTGCTGTCCTCGCTGTCAGCAGAACAACTGTTGTTGAAGACGTTAAATGCGAAGCGAAGTGTTGATACCCTCACAGTTTTGCTTTGGCTGTTTCACTACAGTCAAGTTCTCCCTTGGCTGGTGATTTAGATTCTGTTTGTGTGTTTGGTTATCCCCTCAACTTATCACACGATAATGGTCATGATGATACCGTTGTCTCACGATTTTATGTGTAAGGAATGTTTACGTATTTGTTATTTTTACTTGTTTTCGGTTTCCTGCCGTTTTGCTTTAGAGAAAACCAATTTTCACTGATGGCAATATAAAGAAATGAAATGTATTGATATTCTGTGGTGAAATAAAGTACTTTTTAAATCTATATATATAAAAAGAAGTGTACATTTTGATTGTCACTCCATAACTCGAGAACGGCTCGACCGAAATCCAAAATCGGTCTAGCCATTCTCCAGTTATGCTCCATCTTTATCTTTATATATAAAAATCTAACGTACGTGTGTTGTGACTGAACTCCTCCTAAACGGCTGGACCGATTTGCATAAATTTTTTTGTATGCGTTTGGGTAGCGCCCCGGATGGTTTAGATTTACAATTCGGTCCAATTGGACAAAGGGGCGTGGCACCGCCCATACAACTTGAAAATCAAAGGGTCTATATCTCATGAACTATCAGAGGTAAAAAGATAAAATTTGGTATATATGTTGTTGAAGCAGTATTAATTTCAGCCAAGGTGGAAGTGGGCGGTGCCCCGCCCCCTTTTCAAAAATCTCTCTAACGGCTTTTCTAATAGACCGATTGATACGAAAATTTTACCAAGTGGTACTGTTGACCAGTTAATAGTCCCTGGCTATAATAGACTGTGATTGGATAAAGGGGCTTGGCACCGCCCATACAACTTGAAAATCAAAAGGGCTATATCTCATGAACTATCAGAGGTATAAACATGAGATTTGATATATATGTTGTTGGAGACGTATTAGTTTCAACCAGGGTGGAAGTGGGCGGTACCACGCCCCCTTTTAAAAAATCGCTTTGCAGGCTTTTCCAATAGACAGATTGATACGAAAATTTTCCAAGTGGTACTGTTGACCTGTAGATAGTCCCTGGCTATATTTGGTTGTGATTGGATAAAGGGGCGTGGCACCGCCCATACAACTTGAATATAAAATGGGCTATATCTCATGAACTATCAGAGGTATGAAGATGAGATTTTGTATATATTTTGTTGGAGCAGTATTAATTACAGCCAGGGTGGAAGTGGGCGGTGTCACGCCCCTTTTTCAAAAATCTCTCTGACGGCTTTTATAATAGACTGATTTATAAGATAATTTTGGAAAGTGGTACCGATGACCTGTTGTTAGTCTCTGGCTGAACTTAGTTGTGATTGGATAAAGGAGCGTGGCACCGGCCATGCAACTTCAAATTAAAAAAGGCTATATCTCATGAACTATCAGAGGTATGAAGATGTAATTTGTTACAGATGTTATTGATGAAGTATGAATTACAGTAAGGGTGGAAGTGGGATTTGCTCAGTTCGCCTAGAGATATGAATAGTGAGGTGGGCCAATTTTTTTATTCGCAAAAATCGTAACCAAAATCGGAATCTACGATGAAGTGTTAGATAATTTCACCAATTCAGGAGAGCGAAACGGTAATAAATCCTATAGAAGCCCTTTGTGAAGTTTAGGGTGCATATAATCACCCATCTGAGCAGCTAATAGAAGTCCTCGACGCTGTAGACGGAAGTGTGACAGGGGACTCGAATTTATGGAACCGTCGCCGTTCTCAGCAACTCGGTCTCTGCAAATGCTGAGAAAAGATCTTGGTCTACATTCATATAAAATCCAACTGGTAGAAGAACTACCAGAAGACATGGCAAAGGAGGTTTTTATGGCTAAAGGCATGAAGCTTCAAACGAAATTTTCATTTGCGGTCAATAGGAGGAGAATGCTTAACAAAAGCGATTTTTACGACCAAAGACATGTTTAGTATACAGACGGTTCCCGCTACTACAGATAAATATAAAAATTGAATTTTGATCTTTAGAGAAATTTCTGTTTCCGATTTGTGAAAGAAGTGTTTTTTCTCCCTACATACAGAAACTTAATCTACATGTCGAAACTATAGATATGACTTGGCTGATGAACTTTTTATTAGCATTTACAACAATAAAACTTAATTGGTTAACTTCCATGTTAAGGAGTTACTTAAAATTAGTTGAATAAGTAAATAAACTCAACATATTATTGTCGAGCTTAAGTACCGTTTTAAAGTACTTTGTAGACCTAAATGTGAAATATATTACAAGTTATATGCAATAGCGAAGCATTGCCGGGCCCACTAGTCTTTATATATAAAATTCTACCGTACGTGTGTTGTGACTGAACTCCTCCTAAACGGCTGGACCGATTTGCATAAATTTTTTTGTATGCGTTTGGGTGGCGCCCCGGATGGTTTAGATTTACAATTCGGTCCAATTGGACAAAGGGGCGTGGCACCGCCCATACAACTTGAAAATCAAAAGGGCTATATCTCATGAACTATCAGAGGTATGAAGATGAGATTTGGTATATATGTTGTTGGAGCAGTATTAATTACAACCAGGCTGGAAGTGGGCGGTGCCACGCCCCTTTTTCAAAAATCGCTCTAACAGCTTTTCTAATAGACCGATTGATACGAAAATTGTACCAATTGGTACTGTTGACCTGTTGATAGTTCCTGGCTATAATTGGTTGTGATTGGATAAAGGGGTGTGGCACCGCCCATATAACTTGAAAATCAAAAGGGCTATATCTCATGAACTATCAGAGGTATATAGATAAGATTTGTTACAGTATAAATTACTGCAAGGGTGGAAGTGGGCTGTGCCACATCACAGTTATAACTGCCATAGTAATAGTTTGATCGTCCTCTAAATTCCATATTATATTGCAGTTCGCCTAGAGATAGGTAGAGTTTTTTTTTGTTTTTAAATAAGCAAAAACCGAAAACTTCATATATATTTTTTGAAACCTTCTGCGGAAAACTGTGAAAAATAAGTTATGGCCTTTGAAAGTTGGCAAGCAGAAATTAAGTTTTTTAAAATCCTTGAATTTTGCCTTTGGCGGAAGTCCAATATGTAGGGCGGGATCTCAAACAGCATCAGAAATATACTATTCTCTTCGTCTTGGTTTCCAAACATGTGAATGGTAGGTCAAAATTGGAGCCGGAGCACATGGGGTCAAAATAAGGGCCTCTTGGATTCTATGATGACCCTCTAAGTGCGGGTGTTGTTTCTTAGTGAAATTTTCGTAGGTTCCGATTTTGGTATACGATTAAATTGATCCGTCCTAATGAACAGGCTATTTGGAACTAAAAAAATAAAAAGTGCCGAGGCGCTGCAAGCGTCAAGCGTTTGGTGACCGAATTATCTTAAAAAATGGTAACACGAGTTCAATGCAAATACAGTATTCGGAAATATTCTTGATTCGTGGGCGAAGAAGACATGGCGAAAGAGGTTTTTATGGCTAAAGGCATAAATCTTCAAACGAAATTTTTATTTGAGGTCATTAGGCGGAGAAGACATGCCAAAAATGTTTTTTACGCCCAAAGAGATAGTTAGTATACAGAAGATACCCGCTACTACAGAAAAAATAAAAATTGAATTTTGAACTTTAGCAGAATGTCCGATTTGAGAAATAAGTGGTTTTTCGCCCTACATACAGATATGATAGATATGACTTTGCTGATGAACTTTTTACAATCGTCATAGAGCCTACGATATTAAGCATTTAAAACAATAAATCTTAATTGGTTAACTTCCATGTTAAGGATTTACTTGAAATTAGTTACATAAGTTAATAAACTCAACATATTATTGTCGAGCTTAAGTACCATTTTCAAAGTACATACTTTGTAGACCTACAAATGTATTAATTAGCGTTTATATAGCATTTAGGATGGCAAGAAATCTGAAATGTATTACAAGTTGATATGCAATAGCGAAGCATTGCCGGGCCCACTAGTATATATATATTTCGTTGTATTTTATATTGTTTTTTTTTTAAGGGCAGTGTCCTCAGAAAATTTGATAAACAAGAGGACCCGGCGAACTTCGCCTCGCCCCAATTTTATGCCTTTAGATAGAGATCATCAGTAGAGAGAGTTTGATAAACAAAGTTTTTCGATTAGTTTTCCGCCGCTAAAACAAACAACGAAGGTGGTGGTGGGTCAGCTGACCGCTCGTAAAACAGGGAAATTCGAAATTTATCTCACGTACTTCCAACGATTGGCCTTGCGATTTATTGATTGTCGTCAGGGAATTGGAATGGATGATCTTTGAATTTGTTCTTGATGATCGTCTGAAATCACATTTTTTATCAGATTCTTGACGGACAACCGCGTACCGTTTGATTCAGATTCCGCAATATGATTGTGATCGATCCCACCTTAATCAATAAATTATGCGGCACATTAAGCGAGTGGAAAATTCGGTCGGATTGTTGGTCGCTTCATCCTCTACGGTCACGCTGTAAACAGATTTGTACGAATGCAGTTCTCAAGCGATTTAACTTTCTAATTTGAAATTCTAGCTATTGATGTCTTTATTCTTCGCTGCTAGTAACATACTGCCCGTAAATTAATCCAATCGAGATTTTTATAATTTTGTGCAATGTCAAGAGTTACTTTTCCAACGATGTGAACTGGCAAAAATTAGCAGGGTACGATATCAATTCAGTCGAAACATCAACCCGAATTTGGCCATTACCAAGCGCTAGCAGTTGTTTCGGGAATTCAGCAGAAGACGGGAGGTTGTGGAATGAGCCCCTAATTTTTTGGTCAACTACAACTTTTTGACATTGACGACATTTTCAAGTATGGTTTTTAGCAAATCAGCAGCATTAGAAATTTTAAGTAAAATCATATTTACACCAAATCGTTTTAAATCCCCTCGCAACTACTTCGGTCAACTACTTCCAAATCTCGTTTATTCGTTATCGCGCATTCATCCGAAATGTTTTTCGA